>OY740774.1:77057431-77656084 GCA_963513935.1 Aphrophora alni
TTATTTGTGAGAAAGTTTTTTCAAGTTTTATTTTAATATTATCATATATAAAATCAGATTAATAAAGTAAATCTGTTGTTGTGAATCAACTTATATGTATATATTTCCCCAAACAAGTTTTTAACCAATATATTATTTTGTGAGAAAGTTTTTTCAAGTTTTATTTTAATATTATCATATATAAAAATCAGATTAATAAAGTAAATCTGTTGTTGTGAATCAACTTATATGTATATATTTCCCCAAACATGTTTTAACAAATATATTATTTGTGAGAAAGTTTTTTCAAGTTTTATTTTAATATTATCATATATAAAATCAGATTAATAAAGTAAATCTGTTGTTGTGAATTAACTTATATGTATATATTTCCCCAAACATGTTTTAACAAATATATTATTTGTGAGAAAGTTTTTTCAAGTTTTATTTTAATATTATCATATATAAAATCAGATTAATAAAGTAAATCTGTTGTTGTGAATCAACTTATATGTATATATTTCCCCAGACATGTTTTAACAAATATATTATTTGTGAGAAAGTTTTTTCAAGTTTTATTTTAATATTATCATATATAAAATCAGATTAATAAAGTAAATCTGTTGTTGTGAATCAACTTATATGTATATATTTCCCCAGACATGTTTTAACAAACATATTATTTGTGAGAAAGTTTTTTCAAGTTTTATTTTAATATTATCATATATAAAATCAGATTAATAAAGTAAATCTGTTGTTGTGAATCAACTTATATGTATATATTTCCCCAGACATGTTTTACAAACATATTATTTGTGAGAAAGTTTTTTCAAGTTTTATTTTAATATTATCATATATAAAATCAGATTAATAAAGTAAATCTGTTGTTGTGAATCAACTTATATGTATATATTTCCCCAGACATGTTTTAACAAACATATTATTTGTGAGAAAGTTTTTTCAAGTTTTATTTTAATATTATCATATATAAAATCAGATTAATAAAGTAAATCTGTTGTTGTGAATCAACTTATATGTATATATTTCCCCAAACATGTTTTAACAACATATTATTTGTGAGAAAGTTTTTTCAAGTTTTATTTTAATATTATCATATATAAAATCAGATTAATAAAGTAAATCTGTTGTTGTGAATTAACTTATATGTATATATTTCCCCAAACATGTTTTACAAATATATTATTTGTGAGAAAGTTTTTTCAAGTTTTATTTTAATATTATCATATATAAAATCAGATTAATAAAGTAAATCTGTTGTTGTGAATCAACTTATATGTATATATTTCCCCAAACATGTTTTAACAAATATATTATTTGTGAGAAAGTTTTTTCAAGTTTTATTTTAATATTATCATATATAAAATCAGATTAATAAAGTAAATCTGTTGTTGTGAATCAACTTATATGTATATATTTCCCCAAACATGTTTTAACAAATATATTATTTGTGAGAAAGTTTTTTCAAGTTTTATTTTAATATTATCATATATAAAATCAGATTAATAAAGTAAATCTGTTGTTGTGAATCAACTTATATGTATATATTTCCCCAAACATGTTTTAACAAATATATTATTTGTGAGAAAGTTTTTTCAAGTTTTATTTTAATATTATCATATATAAAATCAGATTAATAAAGTAAATCTGTTGTTGTGAATTAACTTATATGTATATATTTCCCCAAACATGTTTTAACAAATATATTATTTGTGAGAAAGTTTTTTCAAGTTTTATTTTAATATTATCATATATAAAATCAGATTAATAAAGTAAATCTGTTGTTGTGAATCAACTTATATGTATATATTTCCCCAGAACATGTTTTAACAAATATATTATTTGTGAGAAAGTTTTTCAAGTTTTATTTTAATATTATCATATATAAAATCAGATTAATAAAGTAAATCTGTTGTTGTGAATCAACTTATATGTATATATTTCCCCAGACATGTTTTAACAAACATATTATTTGTGAGAAAGTTTTTTCAAGTTTTATTTTAATATTATCATATATAAAATCAGATTAATAAAGTAAATCTGTTGTTGTGAATCAACTTATATGTATATATTTCCCCAAACATGTTTTAACAAATATATTATTTGTGAGAAAGTTTTTTCAAGTTTTATTTTAATATTATCATATATAAAATCAGATTAATAAAGTAAATCTGTTGTTGTGAATCAACTTATATGTATATATTTCCCCAGACATGTTTTAACAAACATATTATTTGTGAGAAAGTTTTTTCAAGTTTTATTTTAATATTATCATATATAAAATCAGATTAATAAAGTAAATCTGTTGTTGTGAATCAACTTATATGTATATATTTCCCCAAACATGTTTTAACAAATATATTATTTGTGAGAAAGTTTTTTCAAGTTTTATTTTAATATTATCATATATAAAATCAGATTAATAAAGTAAATCTGTTGTTGTGAATCAACTTATATGTATATATTTCCCCAAACATGTTTTAACAAATATATTATTTGTGAGAAAGTTTTTTCAAGTTTTATTTTAATATTATCATATATAAAATCAGATTAATAAAGTAAATCTGTTGTTGTGAATCAACTTATATGTATATATTTCCCCAAACATGTTTTAACAAATATATTATTTGTGAGAAAGTTTTTTCAAGTTTTATTTTAATATTATCATATATAAAATCAGATTAATAAAGTAAATCTGTTGTTGTGAATCAACTTATATGTATATATTTCCCCAAACATGTTTTAACAAATATATTATTTGTGAGAAAGTTTTTTCAAGTTTTATTTTAATATTATCATATATAAAATCAGATTAATAAAGTAAATCTGTTGTTGTGAATCAACTTATATGTATATATTTCCCCAAACATGTTTTAACAAATATATTATTTGTGAGAAAGTTTTTTCAAGTTTTATTTTAATATTATCATATATAAAATCAGATTAATAAAGTAAATCTGTTGTTGTGAATCAACTTATATGTATATATTTCCCCAAACATGTTTTAACAAATATATTATTTGTGAGAAAGTTTTTTCAAGTTTTATTTTAATATTATCATATATAAAATCAGATTAATAAAGTAAATCTGTTGTTGTGAATCAACTTATATGTATATATTTCCCCAAACATGTTTTAACAAATATATTATTTGTGAGAAAGTTTTTTCAAGTTTTATTTTAATATTATCATATATAAAATCAGATTAATAAAGTAAATCTGTTGTTGTGAATCAACTTATATGTATATATTTCCCCAGACATGTTTTAACAAACATATTATTTGTGAGAAAGTTTTTTCAAGTTTTATTTTAATATTATCATATATAAAATCAGATTAATAAAGTAAATCTGTTGTTGTGAATCAACTTATATGTATATATTTCCCCAGACATGTTTTAACAAACATATTATTTGTGAGAAAGTTTTTTCAAGTTTTATTTTAATATTATCATATATAAAATCAGATTAATAAAGTAAATCTGTTGTTGTGAATCAACTTATATGTATATATTTCCCCAGACATGTTTTAACAAACATATTATTTGTGAGAAAGTTTTTTCAAGTTTTATTTTAATATTATCATATATAAAATCAGATTAATAAAGTAAATCTGTTGTTGTGAATCAACTTATATGTATATATTTCCCCAGACATGTTTTAACAAACATATTATTTGTGAGAAAGTTTTTTCAAGTTTTATTTTAATATTATCATATATAAAATCAGATTAATAAAGTAAATCTGTTGTTGTGAATCAACTTATATGTATATATTTCCCCAAACATGTTTTAACAAACATATTATTTGTGAGAAAGTTTTTTCAAGTTTTATTTTAATATTATCATATATAAAATCAGATTAATAAAGTAAATCTGTTGTTGTGAATCAACTTATATGTATATATTTCCCCAAACATGTTTTAACAAACATATTATTTGTGAGAAAGTTTTTTCAAGTTTTATTTTAATATTATCATATATAAAATCAGATTAATAAAGTAAATCTGTTGTTGTGAATCAACTTATATGTATATATTTCCCCAAACATGTTTTAACAAATATATTATTTGTGAGAAAGTTTTTTCAAGTTTTATTTTAATATTATCATATATAAAATCAGATTAATAAAGTAAATCTGTTGTTGTGAATCAACTTATATGTATATATTTCCCCAAACATGTTTTAACAAACATATTATTTGTGAGAAAGTTTTTTCAAGTTTTATTTTAATATTATCATATATAAAATCAGATTAATAAAGTAAATCTGTTGTTGTGAATCAACTTATATGTATATATTTCCCCAAACATGTTTTAACAAACATATTATTTGTGAGAAAGTTTTTTCAAGTTTTATTTTAATATTATCATATATAAAATCAGATTAATAAAGTAAATCTGTTGTTGTGAATCAACTTATATGTATATATTTCCCCAAACATGTTTTAACAAACATATTATTTGTGAGAAAGTTTTTTCAAGTTTTATTTTAATATTATCATATATAAAATCAGATTAATAAAGTAAATCTGTTGTTGTGAATCAACTTATATGTATATATTTCCCCAGACATGTTTTAACAAACATATTATTTGTGAGAAAGTTTTTTCAAGTTTTATTTTAATATTATCATATATAAAATCAGATTAATAAAGTAAATCTGTTGTTGTGAATCAACTTATATGTATATATTTCCCCAAACATGTTTTAACAAACATATTATTTGTGAGAAAGTTTTTTCAAGTTTTATTTTAATATTATCATATATAAAATCAGATTAATAAAGTAAATCTGTTGTTGTGAATCAACTTATATGTATATATTTCCCCAAACATGTTTTAACAAACATATTATTTGTGAGAAAGTTTTTTCAAGTTTTATTTTAATATTATCATATATAAAATCAGATTAATAAAGTAAATCTGTTGTTGTGAATCAACTTATATGTATATATTTCCCCAAACATGTTTTAACAAATATATTATTTGTGAGAAAGTTTTTTCAAGTTTTATTTTAATATTATCATATATAAAATCAGATTAATAAAGTAAATCTGTTGTTGTGAATCAACTTATATGTATATATTTCCCCAAACATGTTTTAACAAACATATTATTTGTGAGAAAGTTTTTTCAAGTTTTATTTTAATATTATCATATATAAAATCAGATTAATAAAGTAAATCTGTTGTTGTGAATCAACTTATATGTATATATTTCCCCAAACATGTTTTAACAAATATATTATTTGTGAGAAAGTTTTTTCAAGTTTTATTTTAATATTATCATATATAAAATCAGATTAATAAAGTAAATCTGTTGTTGTGAATTCAACTTATATGTATATATTTCCCCAAACATGTTTTAACAAATATATTATTTGTGAGAAAGTTTTTTCAAGTTTTATTTTAATATTATCATATATAAAATCAGATTAATAAAGTAAATCTGTTGTTGTGAATCAACTTATATGTATATATTTCCCCAAACATGTTTTAACAAACATATTATTTGTGAGAAAGTTTTTTCAAGTTTTATTTTAATATTATCATATATAAAATCAGATTAATAAAGTAAATCTGTTGTTGTGAATCAACTTATATGTATATATTTCCCCAAACATGTTTTAACAAACATATTATTTGTGAGAAAGTTTTTTCAAGTTTTATTTTAATATTATCATATATAAAATCAGATTAATAAAGTAAATCTGTTGTTGTGAATCAACTTATATGTATATATTTCCCCAAACATGTTTTAACAAACATATTATTTGTGAGAAAGTTTTTTCAAGTTTTATTTTAATATTATCATATATAAAATCAGATTAATAAAGTAAATCTGTTGTTGTGAATCAACTTATATGTATATATTTCCCCAAACATGTTTTAACAAACATATTATTTGTGAGAAAGTTTTTTCAAGTTTTATTTTAATATTATCATATATAAAATCAGATTAATAAAGTAAATCTGTTGTTGTGAATCAACTTATATGTATATATTTCCCCAAACATGTTTTAACAAATATATTATTTGTGAGAAAGTTTTTTCAAGTTTTATTTTAATATTATCATATATAAAATCAGATTAATAAAGTAAATCTGTTGTTGTGAATCAACTTATATGTATATATTTCCCCAAACATGTTTTAACAAATATATTATTTGTGAGAAAGTTTTTTCAAGTTTTATTTTAATATTATCATATATAAAATCAGATTAATAAAGTAAATCTGTTGTTGTGAATCAACTTATATGTATATATTTCCCCAAACATGTTTTAACAAACATATTATTTGTGAGAAAGTTTTTTCAAGTTTTATTTTAATATTATCATATATAAAATCAGATTAATAAAATGAATCTGTTGTTGTGAATCAACTTATATGTATATATTTCCCCAAACATGTTTTAACAAATATATTATTTGTGAGAAAGTTTTTTCAAGTTTTATTTTAATATTATCATATATAAAATCAGATTAATAAAGTAAATCTGTTGTTGTGAATCAACTTATATGTATATATTTCCCCAAACATGTTTTAACAAATATATTATTTGTGAGAAAGTTTTTTCAAGTTTTATTTTAATATTATCATATATAAAATCAGATTAATAAAGTAAATCTGTTGTTGTGAATCAACTTATATGTATATATTTCCCCAAACATGTTTTAACAAACTATATTATTTGTGAGAAAGTTTTTTCAAGTTTTATTTTAATATTATCATATATAAAATCAGATTAATAAAGTAAATCTGTTGTTGTGAATCAACTTATATGTATATATTTCCCCAAACATGTTTTAACAAACATATTATTTGTGAGAAAGTTTTTTCAAGTTTTATTTTAATATTATCATATATAAAATCAGATTAATAAAGTAAATCTGTTGTTGTGAATCAACTTATATGTATATATTTCCCCAGACATGTTTTAACAAACATATTATTTGTGAGAAAGTTTTTTCAAGTTTTATTTTAATATTATCATATATAAAATCAGATTAATAAAGTAAATCTGTTGTTGTGAATCAACTTATATGTATATATTTCCCCAGACATGTTTTACAAACATATTATTTGTGAGAAAGTTTTTTCAAGTTTTATTTTAATATTATCATATATAAAATCAGATTAATAAAGTAAATCTGTTGTTGTGAATCAACTTATATGTATATATTTCCCCAGACATGTTTTAACAAACATATTATTTGTGAGAAAGTTTTTTCAAGTTTTATTTTAATATTATCATATATAAAATCAGATTAATAAAGTAAATCTGTTGTTGTGAATCAACTTATATGTATATATTTCCCCAAACATGTTTTAACAAACATATTATTTGTGAGAAAGTTTTTTCAAGTTTTATTTTAATATTATCATATATAAAATCAGATTAATAAAGTAAATCTGTTGTTGTGAATCAACTTATATGTATATATTTCCCCAAACATGTTTTAACAAATATATTATTTGTGAGAAAGTTTTTTCAAGTTTTATTTTAATATTATCATATATAAAATCAGATTAATAAAGTAAATCTGTTGTTGTGAATCAACTTATATGTATATATTTCCCCAAACATGTTTTAACAAATATATTATTTGTGAGAAAGTTTTTTCAAGTTTTATTTTAATATTATCATATATAAAATCAGATTAATAAAGTAAATCTGTTGTTGTGAATCAACTTATATGTATATATTTCCCCAAACATGTTTTAACAAACATATTATTTGTGAGAAAGTTTTTTCAAGTTTTATTTTAATATTATCATATATAAAATCAGATTAATAAAGTAAATCTGTTGTTGTGAATCAACTTATATGTATATATTTCCCCAAACATGTTTTAACAAATATATTATTTGTGAGAAAGTTTTTTCAAGTTTTATTTTAATATTATCATATATAAAATCAGATTAATAAAGTAAATCTGTTGTTGTGAATCAACTTATATGTATATATTTCCCCAAACATGTTTTAACAAATATATTATTTGTGAGAAAGTTTTTTCAAGTTTTATTTTAATATTATCATATATAAAATCAGATTAATAAAGTAAATCTGTTGTTGTGAATTAACTTATATGTATATATTTCCCCAAACATGTTTTAACAAATATATTATTTGTGAGAAAGTTTTTTCAAGTTTTATTTTAATATTATCATATATAAAATCAGATTAATAAAGTAAATCTGTTGTTGTGAATCAACTTATATGTATATATATCCCCAGACATGTTTTAACAAACATATTATTTGTGAGAAAGTTTTTTCAAGTTTTATTTTAATACTATCATATATAAAATCAGATTAATAAAGTAAATCTGTTGTTGTGAATCAACTTATATGTATATATTTCCCCAAACATGTTTTAACAAATATATTATTTGTGAGAAAGTTTTTTCAAGTTTTATTTTAATATTATCATATATAAAATCAGATTAATAAAGTAAATCTGTTGTTGTGAATCAACTTATATGTATATATTTCCCCAAACATGTTTTAACAAATATATTATTTGTGAGAAAGTTTTTTCAAGTTTTATTTTAATATTATCATATATAAAATCAGATTAATAAAGTAAATCTGTTGTTGTGAATCAACTTATATGTATATATTTCCCCAAACATGTTTTAACAAATATATTATTTGTGAGAAAGTTTTTTCAAGTTTTATTTTAATATTATCATATATAAAATCAGATTAATAAAGTAAATCTGTTGTTGTGAATTAACTTATATGTATATATTTCCCCAAACATGTTTTAACAAATGTATTATTTGTGAGAAAGTTTTTTCAAGTTTTATTTTAATATTATCATATATAAAATCAGATTAATAAAGTAAATCTGTTGTTGTGAATCAACTTATATGTATATATTTCCCCAAACATGTTTTAACAAACATATTATTTGTGAGAAAGTTTTTTCAAGTTTTATTTTAATATTATCATATATAAAATCAGATTAATAAATTAAATCTGTTGTTGTGAATCAACTTATATGTATATATTTCCCCACACATGTTTTAACAAATATATTATTTGTGAGAAAGTTTTTTCAAGTTTTATTTTAATATTATCATATATAAAATCAGATTAATAAAGTAAATCTGTTGTTGTGAATCAACTTATATGTATATATTTCCCCAAACATGTTTTAACAAATATATTATTTGTGAGAAAGTTTTTTTCAAGTTTTATTTTAATATTATCATATATAAAATCAGATTAATAAAGTAAATGTGTTGTTGTGAATCAACTTATATGTATATATTTCCCCAAACATGTTTTAACAAACATATTATTTGTGAGAATGTTTTTTCAAGTTTTATTTTAATATTATCATATATAAAATCAGATTAATAAAGTAAATCTGTTGTTGTGAATCAACTTATATGTATATATTTCCCCAGACATGTTTTAACAAACATATTATTTGTGAGAAAGTTTTTTCAAGTTTTATTTTAATATTATCATATATAAAATCAGATTAATAAAGTAAATCTGTTGTTGTGAATCAACTTATATGTATATATTTCCCCAGACATGTTTTAACAAACATATTATTTGTGAGAAAGTTTTTTCAAGTTTTATTTTAATATTATCATATATAAAATCAGATTAATAAAGTAAATCTGTTGTTGTGAATCAACTTATATGTATATATTTCCCCAGACATGTTTTAACAAACATATTATTTGTGAGAAAGTTTTTTCAAGTTTTATTTTAATATTATCATATATAAAATCAGATTAATAAAGTAAATCTGTTGTTGTGAATCAACTTATATGTATATATTTCCCCAGACATGTTTTAACAAACATATTATTTGTGAGAAAGTTTTTTCAAGTTTTATTTTAATATTATCATATATAAAATCAGATTAATAAAGTAAATCTGTTGTTGTGAATCAACTTATATGTATATATATCCCCAGACATGTTTTAACAAACATATTATTTGTGAGAAAGTTTTTTCAAGTTTTATTTTAATATTATCATATATAAAATCAGATTAATAAAGTAAATCTGTTGTTGTGAATCAACTTATATGTATATATTTCCCCAGACATGTTTTAACAAACATATTATTTGTGAGAAAGTTTTTTCAAGTTTTATTTTAATATTATCATATATAAAATCAGATTAATAAAGTAAATCTGTTGTTGTGAATCAACTTATATGTATATATTTCCCCAAACATGTTTTAACAAACATATTATTTGTGAGAAAGTTTTTTCAAGTTTTATTTTAATATTATCATATATAAAATCAGATTAATAAAGTAAATCTGTTGTTGTGAATCAACTTATATGTATATATTTCCCCAAACATGTTTTAACAAATATATTATTTGTGAGAAAGTTTTTTCAAGTTTTATTTTAATATTATCATATATAAAATCAGATTAATAAAGTAAATCTGTTGTTGTGAATCAACTTATATGTATATATTTCCCCAAACATGTTTTAACAAACATATTATTTGTGAGAAAGTTTTTTCAAGTTTTATTTTAATATTATCATATATAAAATCAGATTAATAAAGTAAATCTGTTGTTGTGAATCAACTTATATGTATATATTTCCCCAAACATGTTTTAACAAATATATTATTTGTGAGAAAGTTTTTTCAAGTTTTATTTTAATATTATCATATATAAAATCAGATTAATTAAGTAAATCTGTTGTTGTGAATCAACTTATATGTATATATTTCCCCAAACATGTTTTAACAAATATATTATTTGTGAGAAAGTTTTTTCAAGTTTTATTTTAATATTATCATATATAAAATCAGATTAATGAAGTAAATCTGTTGTTGTGAATCAACTTATATGTATATATTTCCCCAAACATGTTTTAACAAATATATTATTTGTGAGAAAGTTTTTTCAAGTTTTATTTTAATATTATCATATATAAAATCAGATTAATAAAGTAAATCTGTTGTTGTGAATCAACTTATATGTATATATTTCCCCAAACATGTTTTAACAAACATATTATTTGTGAGAAAGTTTTTTCAAGTTTTATTTTAATATTATCATATATAAAATCAGATTAATAAAGTAAATCTGTTGTTGTGAATCAACTTATATGTATATATTTCCCCAAACATGTTTTAACAAATATATTATTTGTGAGAAAGTTTTTTCAAGTTTTATTTTAATATTATCATATATAAAATCAGATTAATAAAGTAAATCTGTTGTTGTGAATCAACTTATATGTATATATTTCCCCAAACATGTTTTAACAAACATATTATTTGTGAGAAAGTTTTTTCAAGTTTTATTTTAATATTATCATATATAAAATCAGATTAATAAAGTAAATCTGTTGTTGTGAATCAACTTATATGTATATATTTCCCCAGACATGTTTTAACAAACATATTATTTGTGAGAAAGTTTTTTCAAGTTTTATTTTAATATTATCATATATAAAATGAGATTAATAAAGTAAATCTGTTGTTGTGAATCAACTTATATGTATATATTTCCCCAGACATGTTTTAACAAACATATTATTTGTGAGAAAGTTTTTTCAAGTTTTATTTTAATATTATCATATATAAAATCAGATAAATAAAGTAAATCTGTTGTTGTGAATCAACTTATATGTATATATTTCCCCAGACATGTTTTACAAACATATTATTTGTGAGAAAGTTTTTTCAAGTTTTATTTTAATATTATCATATATAAAATCAGATTAATAAAGTAAATCTGTTGTTGTGAATCAACTTATATGTATATATTTCCCCAGACATGTTTTAACAAACATATTATTTGTGAGAAAGTTTTTTCAAGTTTTATTTTAATATTATCATATATAAAATCAGATTAATAAAGTAAATCTGTTGTTGTGAATCAACTTATATGTATATATTTCCCCAAACATGTTTTAACAAACATATTATTTGTGAGAAAGTTTTTTCAAGTTTTATTTTAATATTATCATATATAAAATCAGATTAATAAAGTAAATCTGTTGTTGTGAATCAACTTATATGTATATATTTCCCCAAACATGTTTTAACAAATATATTATTTGTGAGAAAGTTTTTTCAAGTTTTATTTTAATATTATCATATATAAAATCAGATTAATAAAGTAAATCTGTTGTTGTGAATCAACTTATATGTATATATTTCCCCAAACATGTTTTAACAAATATATTATTTGTGAGAAAGTTTTTTCAAGTTTTATTTTAATATTATCATATATAAAATCAGATTAATAAAGTAAATCTGTTGTTGTGAATCAACTTATATGTATATATTTCCCCAAACATGTTTTAACAAACATATTATTTGTGAGAAAGTTTTTTCAAGTTTTATTTTAATATTATCATATATAAAATCAGATTAATAAAGTAAATCTGTTGTTGTGAATCAACTTATATGTATATATTTCCCCAAACATGTTTTAACAAATATATTATTTGTGAGAAAGTTTTTTCAAGTTTTATTTTAATATTATCATATATAAAATCAGATTAATAAAGTAAATCTGTTGTTGTGAATCAACTTATATGTATATATTTCCCCAAACATGTTTTAACAAATATATTATTTGTGAGAAAGTTTTTTCAAGTTTTATTTTAATATTATCATATATAAAATCAGATTAATAAAGTAAATCTGTTGTTGTGAATTAACTTATATGTATATATTTCCCCAAACATGTTTTAACAAATATATTATTTGTGAGAAAGTTTTTTCAAGTTTTATTTTAATATTATCATATATAAAATCAGATTAATAAAGTAAATCTGTTGTTGTGAATCAACTTATATGTATATATATCCCCAGACATGTTTTAACAAACATATTATTTGTGAGAAAGTTTTTTCAAGTTTTATTTTAATACTATCATATATAAAATCAGATTAATAAAGTAAATCTGTTGTTGTGAATCAACTTATATGTATATATTTCCCCAAACATGTTTTAACAAATATATTATTTGTGAGAAAGTTTTTTCAAGTTTTATTTTAATATTATCATATATAAAATCAGATTAATAAAGTAAATCTGTTGTTGTGAATCAACTTATATGTATATATTTCCCCAAACATGTTTTAACAAATATATTATTTGTGAGAAAGTTTTTTCAAGTTTTATTTTAATATTATCATATATAAAATCAGATTAATAAAGTAAATCTGTTGTTGTGAATCAACTTATATGTATATATTTCCCCAAACATGTTTTAACAAATATATTATTTGTGAGAAAGTTTTTTCAAGTTTTATTTTAATATTATCATATATAAAATCAGATTAATAAAGTAAATGTGTTGTTGTGAATCAACTTATATGTATATATTTCCCCAAACATGTTTTAACAAACATATTATTTGTGAGAAAGTTTTTTCAAGTTTTATTTTAATATTATCATATATAAAATCAGATTAATAAAGTAAATCTGTTGTTGTGAATCAACTTATATGTATATATTTCCCCAGACATGTTTTAACAAACATATTATTTGTGAGAAAGTTTTTTCAAGTTTTATTTTAATATTATCATATATAAAATCAGATTAATAAAGTAAATCTGTTGTTGTGAATCAACTTATATGTATATATTTCCCCAGACATGTTTTAACAAACATATTATTTGTGAGAAAGTTTTTTCAAGTTTTATTTTAATATTATCATATATAAAATCAGATTAATAAAGTAAATCTGTTGTTGTGAATCAACTTATATGTATATATTTCCCCAGACATGTTTTAACAAACATATTATTTGTGAGAAAGTTTTTTCAAGTTTTATTTTAATATTATCATATATAAAATCAGATTAATAAAGTAAATCTGTTGTTGTGAATCAACTTATATGTATATATTTCCCCAGACATGTTTTAACAAACATATTATTTGTGAGAAAGTTTTTTCAAGTTTTATTTTAATATTATCATATATAAAATCAGATTAATAAAGTAAATCTGTTGTTGTGAATCAACTTATATGTATATATATCCCCAGACATGTTTTAACAAACATATTATTTGTGAGAAAGTTTTTTCAAGTTTTATTTTAATATTATCATATATAAAATCAGATTAATAAAATAAATCTGTTGTTGTGAATCAACTTATATGTATATATTTCCCCAAACATGTTTTAACAAATATATTATTTGTGAGAAAGTTTTTTCAAGTTTTATTTTAATATTATCATATATAAAATCAGATTAATAAAGTAAATCTGTTGTTGTGAATCAACTTATATGTATATATTTCCCCAAACATGTTTTAACAAATATATTATTTGTGAGAAAGTTTTTTCAAGTTTTATTTTAATATTATCATATATAAAATCAGATTAATAAAGTAAATCTGTTGTTGTGAATTAACTTATATGTATATATTTCCCCAAACATGTTTTAACAAATATATTATTTGTGAGAAAGTTTATTCAAGTTTTATTTTAATATTATCATATATAAAATCAGATTAATAAAGTAAATCTGTTGTTGTGAATCATCATATATGTATATATTTCCCCAAACATGTTTTAACAAACATATTATTTGTGAGAAAGTTTTTTCAAGTTTTATTTTAATATTATCATATATAAAATCAGATTAATAAAGTAAATCTGTTGTTGTGAATCAACTTATATGTATATATTTCCCCAGACATGTTTTAACAAACATATTATTTGTGAGAAAGTTTTTTCAAGTTTTATTTTAATATTATCATATATAAAATCAGATTAATAAAGTAAATCTGTTGTTGTGAATCAACTTATATGTATATATTTCCCCAAACATGTTTTAACAAATATATTATTTGTGAGAAAGTTTTTTCAAGTTTTATTTTAATATTATCATATATAAAATCAGATTAATAAAGTAAATCTGTTGTTGTGAATCAACTTATATGTATATATTTCCCCAGACATGTTTTAACAAACATATTATTTGTGAGAAAGTTTTTTCAAGTTTTATTTTAATATTATCATATATAAAATCAGATTAATAAAGTAAATCTGTTGTTGTGAATCAACTTATATGTATATATTTCCCCAGACATGTTTTAACAAACATATTATTTGTGAGAAAGTTTTTTCAAGTTTTATTTTAATATTATCATATATAAAATCAGATTAATAAAGTAAATCTGTTGTTGTGAATCAACTTATATGTATATATATCCCCAGACATGTTTTAACAAACATATTATTTGTGAGAAAGTTTTTTCAAGTTTTATTTTAATATTATCATATATAAAATCAGATTAATAAAGTAAATCTGTTGTTGTGAATCAACTTATATGTATATATTTCCCCAGACATGTTTTAACAAACATATTATTTGTGAGAAAGTTTTTTCAAGTTTTATTTTAATATTATCATATATAAAATCAGATTAATAAAGTAAATCTGTTGTTGTGAATCAACTTATATGTATATATTTCCCCAAACATGTTTTAACAAACATATTATTTGTGAGAAAGTTTTTTCAAGTTTTATTTTAATATTATCATATATAAAATCAGATTAATAAAGTAAATCTGTTGTTGTGAATCAACTTATATGTATATATTTCCCCAAACATGTTTTAACAAATATATTATTTGTGAGAAAGTTTTTTCAAGTTTTATTTTAATATTATCATATATAAAATCAGATTAATAAAGTAAATCTGTTGTTGTGAATCAACTTATATGTATATATTTCCCCAAACATGTTTTAACAAACATATTATTTGTGAGAAAGTTTTTTCAAGTTTTATTTTAATATTATCATATATAAAATCAGATTAATAAAGTAAATCTGTTGTTGTGAATCAACTTATATGTATATATTTCCCCAAACATGTTTTAACAAATATATTATTTGTGAGAAAGTTTTTTCAAGTTTTATTTTAATATTATCATATATAAAATCAGATTAATTAAGTAAATCTGTTGTTGTGAATCAACTTATATGTATATATTTCCCCAAACATGTTTTAACAAATATATTATTTGTGAGAAAGTTTTTTCAAGTTTTATTTTAATATTATCATATATAAAATCAGATTAATGAAGTAAATCTGTTGTTGTGAATCAACTTATATGTATATATTTCCCCAAACATGTTTTAACAAATATATTATTTGTGAGAAAGTTTTTTCAAGTTTTATTTTAATATTATCATATATAAAATCAGATTAATAAAGTAAATCTGTTGTTGTGAATCAACTTATATGTATATATTTCCCCAAACATGTTTTAACAAACATATTATTTGTGAGAAAGTTTTTTCAAGTTTTATTTTAATATTATCATATATAAAATCAGATTAATAAAGTAAATCTGTTGTTGTGAATCAACTTATATGTATATATTTCCCCAAACATGTTTTAACAAATATATTATTTGTGAGAAAGTTTTTTCAAGTTTTATTTTAATATTATCATATATAAAATCAGATTAATAAAGTAAATCTGTTGTTGTGAATCAACTTATATGTATATATTTCCCCAAACATGTTTTAACAAACATATTATTTGTGAGAAAGTTTTTTCAAGTTTTATTTTAATATTATCATATATAAAATCAGATTAATAAAGTAAATCTGTTGTTGTGAATCAACTTATATGTATATATTTCCCCAGACATGTTTTAACAAACATATTATTTGTGAGAAAGTTTTTTCAAGTTTTATTTTAATATTATCATATATAAAATGAGATTAATAAAGTAAATCTGTTGTTGTGAATCAACTTATATGTATATATTTCCCCAGACATGTTTTAACAAACATATTATTTGTGAGAAAGTTTTTTCAAGTTTTATTTTAATATTATCATATATAAAATCAGATAAATAAAGTAAATCTGTTGTTGTGAATCAACTTATATGTATATATTTCCCCAGACATGTTTTACAAACATATTATTTGTGAGAAAGTTTTTTCAAGTTTTATTTTAATATTATCATATATAAAATCAGATTAATAAAGTAAATCTGTTGTTGTGAATCAACTTATATGTATATATTTCCCCAGACATGTTTTAACAAACATATTATTTGTGAGAAAGTTTTTTCAAGTTTTATTTTAATATTATCATATATAAAATCAGATTAATAAAGTAAATCTGTTGTTGTGAATCAACTTATATGTATATATTTCCCCAAACATGTTTTAACAAACATATTATTTGTGAGAAAGTTTTTTCAAGTTTTATTTTAATATTATCATATATAAAATCAGATTAATAAAGTAAATCTGTTGTTGTGAATCAACTTATATGTATATATTTCCCCAAACATGTTTTAACAAATATATTATTTGTGAGAAAGTTTTTTCAAGTTTTATTTTAATATTATCATATATAAAATCAGATTAATAAAGTAAATCTGTTGTTGTGAATCAACTTATATGTATATATTTCCCCAAACATGTTTTAACAAATATATTATTTGTGAGAAAGTTTTTTCAAGTTTTATTTTAATATTATCATATATAAAATCAGATTAATAAAGTAAATCTGTTGTTGTGAATCAACTTATATGTATATATTTCCCCAAACATGTTTTAACAAACATATTATTTGTGAGAAAGTTTTTTCAAGTTTTATTTTAATATTATCATATATAAAATCAGATTAATAAAGTAAATCTGTTGTTGTGAATCAACTTATATGTATATATTTCCCCAAACATGTTTTAACAAATATATTATTTGTGAGAAAGTTTTTTCAAGTTTTATTTTAATATTATCATATATAAAATCAGATTAATAAAGTAAATCTGTTGTTGTGAATCAACTTATATGTATATATTTCCCCAAACATGTTTTAACAAATATATTATTTGTGAGAAAGTTTTTTCAAGTTTTATTTTAATATTATCATATATAAAATCAGATTAATAAAGTAAATCTGTTGTTGTGAATTAACTTATATGTATATATTTCCCCAAACATGTTTTAACAAATATATTATTTGTGAGAAAGTTTTTTCAAGTTTTATTTTAATATTATCATATATAAAATCAGATTAATAAAGTAAATCTGTTGTTGTGAATCAACTTATATGTATATATATCCCCAGACATGTTTTAACAAACATATTATTTGTGAGAAAGTTTTTTCAAGTTTTATTTTAATACTATCATATATAAAATCAGATTAATAAAGTAAATCTGTTGTTGTGAATCAACTTATATGTATATATTTCCCCAAACATGTTTTAACAAATATATTATTTGTGAGAAAGTTTTTTCAAGTTTTATTTTAATATTATCATATATAAAATCAGATTAATAAAGTAAATCTGTTGTTGTGAATCAACTTATATGTATATATTTCCCCAAACATGTTTTAACAAATATATTATTTGTGAGAAAGTTTTTTCAAGTTTTATTTTAATATTATCATATATAAAATCAGATTAATAAAGTAAATCTGTTGTTGTGAATCAACTTATATGTATATATTTCCCCAAACATGTTTTAACAAATATATTATTTGTGAGAAAGTTTTTTCAAGTTTTATTTTAATATTATCATATATAAAATCAGATTAATAAAGTAAATGTGTTGTTGTGAATCAACTTATATGTATATATTTCCCCAAACATGTTTTAACAAACATATTATTTGTGAGAAAGTTTTTTCAAGTTTTATTTTAATATTATCATATATAAAATCAGATTAATAAAGTAAATCTGTTGTTGTGAATCAACTTATATGTATATATTTCCCCAGACATGTTTTAACAAACATATTATTTGTGAGAAAGTTTTTTCAAGTTTTATTTTAATATTATCATATATAAAATCAGATTAATAAAGTAAATCTGTTGTTGTGAATCAACTTATATGTATATATTTCCCCAGACATGTTTTAACAAACATATTATTTGTGAGAAAGTTTTTTCAAGTTTTATTTTAATATTATCATATATAAAATCAGATTAATAAAGTAAATCTGTTGTTGTGAATCAACTTATATGTATATATTTCCCCAGACATGTTTTAACAAACATATTATTTGTGAGAAAGTTTTTTCAAGTTTTATTTTAATATTATCATATATAAAATCAGATTAATAAAGTAAATCTGTTGTTGTGAATCAACTTATATGTATATATTTCCCCAGACATGTTTTAACAAACATATTATTTGTGAGAAAGTTTTTTCAAGTTTTATTTTAATATTATCATATATAAAATCAGATTAATAAAGTAAATCTGTTGTTGTGAATCAACTTATATGTATATATATCCCCAGACATGTTTTAACAAACATATTATTTGTGAGAAAGTTTTTTCAAGTTTTATTTTAATATTATCATATATAAAATCAGATTAATAAAATAAATCTGTTGTTGTGAATCAACTTATATGTATATATTTCCCCAAACATGTTTTAACAAATATATTATTTGTGAGAAAGTTTTTTCAAGTTTTATTTTAATATTATCATATATAAAATCAGATTAATAAAGTAAATCTGTTGTTGTGAATCAACTTATATGTATATATTTCCCCAAACATGTTTTAACAAATATATTATTTGTGAGAAAGTTTTTTCAAGTTTTATTTTAATATTATCATATATAAAATCAGATTAATAAAGTAAATCTGTTGTTGTGAATTAACTTATATGTATATATTTCCCCAAACATGTTTTAACAAATATATTATTTGTGAGAAAGTTTATTCAAGTTTTATTTTAATATTATCATATATAAAATCAGATTAATAAAGTAAATCTGTTGTTGTGAATCATCATATATGTATATATTTCCCCAAACATGTTTTAACAAACATATTATTTGTGAGAAAGTTTTTTCAAGTTTTATTTTAATATTATCATATATAAAATCAGATTAATAAAGTAAATCTGTTGTTGTGAATCAACTTATATGTATATATTTCCCCAGACATGTTTTAACAAACATATTATTTGTGAGAAAGTTTTTTCAAGTTTTATTTTAATATTATCATATATAAAATCAGATTAATAAAGTAAATCTGTTGTTGTGAATCAACTTATATGTATATATTTCCCCAAACATGTTTTAACAAATATATTATTTGTGAGAAAGTTTTTTCAAGTTTTATTTTAATATTATCATATATAAAATCAGATTAATAAAGTAAATCTGTTGTTGTGAATCAACTTATATGTATATATTTCCCCAAACATGTTTTAACAAATATATTATTTGTGAGAAAGTTTTTTCAAGTTTTATTTTAATATTATCATATATAAAATCAGATTAATAAAGTAAATCTGTTGTTGTGAATCATCATATATGTACATATTTCCCCAAACATTCTAAAGCTAGAATACATCACTCCAGAATTCCATAATTGAACGGTTTCATCAAAATAATAATGTCTATAAAAGAAAAAAAAATTAATCTTTTAATTTAACTCCATCACAAACTATAGTTAATTCTTTAAGATATAAGTGATCAATATCTAAACTTTCAAAGACTAAAAGCTTTTAAATATTTTATATCAACCTTGAAACATAATTGTATATAAATACAAGGGTCAGTCAAAAAGTAAATTGCACTAGCCTAAAAAAATGAAAAGTTGTAAAATTAAGAAAATTCTTTATCTATTCTGAAACTACAAATAAAACTCTACTTTTCTACTTAATCGCTATATAGATTCAGACATTTATCATATCGAGTGACAAATTTTTCAACTCCTTCATTAAAAAAATTTGAGTCCAACTTTGACAATCATTCTTTCACTGCAATTGCCACTTCTTCATTATTTCTGAATCGCTGATGGTCAAGAACTTCTTTCATTGGACTGAACATGTGGGAATCACACAGCGCAAGTTCTGGACTATATGGAGGATGTTCCCATTTGAACTTCTGCCTTATGAGGCCTCTTGTGACACAAGCAGAATGAGGAGTGCATTATCATGGAGAAGCACAAGAAATCATCATGGAAACCTTTGAGAGTTTATCTGGGTGATGGTATTTAATTACCTTTCTTAGTCTGTTCTAGGTTTCATAGTAAGGCGCTGCATTAATTGTTGTTTCCCTTAGCATGAACTCAGTATTCACTACACCTTGAGTGTCGAAAAAAAGAGTAAACATCACTTTCCCTGTAGATGAAACTTCTTGAAACTTTTTTGGAGAGAGTGATTTGAGCTTGCCTCCATTCACGTAAAGTTCATTTTGTTTCAGGGGTGAAATAATGATCCCAGCTTTCATCTCCAATCACAATTCTGTCCAAAAATTCATTGCCTTTCCTGTCATAACACAGTAAGAACTGCAGAGCCAATTGAAAACGCTTCGTTTTGCAGTGACTAAGTAAGGCACAAAATGAGTGCCCACTTTTTGAAACTGCAGATGTTCAGAAATGATACTGTGCAAACTTCCATGAGAAATATTTATCTCAGTTGCAATTTCATCTTCTGTGATTCTTCTGTTTCCAAGAATCAATTGTTGAACACATTAAACATTGCCATCTGTGACCGAAGTAGATAACTTTTCTTGCCTAAATTCATCCTTAATTTGATTGTGGCCATTTTCAAACAACTACAACCATTTTGCAATTGTAAGACAAAAAAAATTTTTCACCGTAAATTTCATTTAACTGCCGATGAATTTCAGTGGGATTACACTTGTAAGCCCATAGAAAATGAGTAACAGTACGGATTTCCAATTTGGATGCAACTTCCAAGTGACAGGACAGTATTACTAGTATTTGTCAACAACAGGATGATAAAAATTTTAAAGCAGATTTTACAGAAGTTTAAACAGTGTTATCAACAACTGTAAGTAAAATTTACCTTTAACAAAGAGCAATAGAAACATATGCAACTTATTTATGGACTGCCCCTCGTATTTCTACATTTTAAAAGGTTAACCTTATTCTTAGTTTCTTGATGTTTTGTTAGCGCACGTAAATATTGTTCACTTCAAACCCATATTTTACTTCAGTTTTCATTTATTCAAATAAATACATTTTTAAAAATTATAACACAAGACCAGTGCAAGTACATTTACTTAGCAAGTGCAAAAACCAAAGATTAAAAAGTAAAATTTCTTAAAAATTTTAATTGTGATATTTTAATATTTCGTCGATGTATTTTAATTAGGTTCATGGTTTTTTAAATTAAAAAAAAATTTACATAGAGTTTTATGTGTTATTTTGTTATTTGTAACATTTTATGGGAAAAACAATTTCATCTTTCCTATCGGGTCTCTCTTGGCAAAGTTATTCTTTAACGACCCTGACACTATTAGAGTAATCAAGAGCTAAAAATATTGATTTTAAATTATTTTATTTCTTTTTTTATAAGGTCATTACAAAGAGTTTTTTCACCTCTAAACAACAAGGAAAAAATATAGTTTTGTGACTAAAATAGTCTTATATGTTTCGGTACTTATTTAAATTGTTTTTAATATTTTTAAATTTTAAAACTCTTCTTTTCTTGAGAAGTAATTGTATAGAAAATTATAACAATTCTGGACATTACATGGAAGAACTCTTGCTTGTTTTTTTATAAAAATCTGTCTGACAAACATTTCAACAAATCAATAAAAAATTACTCCTTAAATAAAATTTCTAACAGTACATAGTTATATTTTATGATTTAATACCCAGACTAAATTGACGTTAACCAGACTAGTAAAACATTAATGTAAGGATTACTCTAGTACAGACTGTAAATCAATACAGCAATGTTGCGAAGTGGCCACGAATGAACGTACAGCCATCAATAAAACAAGTAAGCTCTAACCGACTTCCATTGCCACGACTACATTTTATTGCTTTCACAAACAAGCATAAATTTTATCTTGTTGAAGGTTTTTCTTGGCTTTACAAAATAAAGTTCACGTCGATGATGAATTTATTGCAATATTTTATATTTACAATAATCTTGTTACATAAATCAAGATTTACTGGAAAACTTTTAATAGTGTTAGTAAAAGTTGTAGTTCAGAGTGAAATGTATGATTTTATTGAAACTTTTTGTTTAAATAAGTTTATTTTCATTATATTAGGTTGTAGAGGCAAAATATAATAAAGGAGAGGGGGAGAAATTTGTATAGATATTTTATTACACATTGTAACTAAATGGGATGAATTATTTTCATTCTCAAGATTTGAGTCCCTAGAAACAATTAGATTATTTTTAAATGATATTTGTGTCATTTTTGTCATGGATTAACACCATGTGGTCCAAATGATTCCAAAATTTGACGATTGATGTGGCCTGTGAATAATATTAATCCAGTACGTAAATTATGGATGAAAAGTGACATTCAAATGGTCATAAACAAATAATTTTTTTAAATAGTTTCTATGACCATTTAAATGCTGTTTGTTGCAATTAATTAACTTCTTTTTTTTTAATGAGATATTTGCATTTAGTTACGTTTTATAATAATTTTTTATTTTATTTTAATTTTTTTAAAATTTTTATATTTCTTATGTATTTAATGTATGCTCTCGGAAGGATTTACCATAGATTGCAATAAGGAGTGCAAGTTTCATATTAATTAAATATTTTTAAATGAAATTTAGCTCGATTTGTTAAGCATCAATTGGATTTATATTTCTCACATTATTGTTATAAATGTGTGAAAATTTATCGCAATGTCAACACTTTGAAAATCTGAAATAATAAACTAAAAATTTTGTTGTTTTTTGCAATATAACAAAAAACATTAGGTATTTTAAAATTAATTGTTTTATAGGAAATTTTATTGTGAACAACTTTTGTTCGTACGATTTTTTTTTTGTTCGTATGAACAAAAAGAAAAAAGTTATGACCGAAGAAAAGAGTTTTATAAAAAAAGTGATGTTTGAAAGATGAATAAAAAAAAGCCATTTCTAAATCTCAATAACTCTAATTTCCCCATACTACCGATGTTTATTTAGAAGCAATTGGCATAAATTTGTCAATGATATCAATTAGTTTTTATTTTGTGGAGATATTTATATTTGAGCTTCTGCATATTGGACTATATGGAATAAATATATTTTTTGAACAAAATTTGTAAAGTTTAAGGTGGAGGTGAAAATAGGATACGAGCAAAAAAAATTGTTATACATTATCTAAGGAACATTTTTGAATTTGATGACCTACAGCTTTATTACATTTTAGCCAAAATAACGTAAAGAGAAGGGAGAATAATAAATATTTTAAAATTTTTGAAAATGTTTATTACTAGTCTGATTTTGATGAAACTCAAGATTTTTATTAACTTTAAAGTACTGAGATCAAATTTGGATGTTGGATGGTGATACCTAAAATATAACTTCAGCTTAATTTAAAATAGAGGAATTTTTATTATTTTTTTAGTATAGGTTTTATTAATGGAAGCCACAATGGCATTATTTTTATTCTGGTATGGCTGATCATACACATGTCTGTACAATTTAAAATGCCGCTTAAAAGACTTTGACTTTATAAAAATAACTCTCCCTATATGCGTCCCTACGGATCCTAAGTCATCTGGTTTTAGCACACAATTTACTCTTTTATTATATTCACAAAAGATGGCAAATGTCTAATTAAACCATATCAATAAAATGAACAGTCCATCATTATAAAATAATAACTTTTAAACTAGAGTAAATCAATACATATAGAATGCCGTGTGTACATTTAATAAAAGCTTTTAGTTTTACAATCAAAACTGTAATTTAAAACAAAAATAATTAATGAGGACATCATGATTATTTTTGTAAAAACCTAGAAAGCAGTCAAACTAATTTCGTTTTTTTCATTAAACCTGAAAAATATATTCCAGCCTTAAAAAGATTTATGAAGAAAATTAGTATATTTAAATATCAGAAGCAATTAAGAATCATTAACATAATTGTAATCTGGACAATGATAAAGGAAGCAGGAATCTAACAGAGCTGTTTGAAAAAACCTGTTCCACGGGTCAAGGGGCAAGTTTACAGAAATGCAAATGACCCACTTAGTAAGAATTTAACCTACAAAAAATAATCAAAGTTGTTTTATGAAAAGTAGAGTAATTTAGGTAGTTTCACTATGTTGTTAAATTCCTCAGGTTTATTATTATCTCAGGTAAACTGCAGTCAACAAAATTATCTGTTAATTTAATTGTGGAACAACAGTGGTGGCTGATGACACAATAGGTGAAGAAGATATTCTAGCACTTCATACTATTTATGGACTTCTAATATGTGCTTGTACATGTATGTCCCCTCACGAACTCACTTTTAGTATAGGTATGGCATCCCCGAAGGACCCTAGTTAAATCTACACTTTTTTTTCATGTAGTCATGGATGAGATCCCTCTCTTTCAGTCCACTTGTTATCTTCTGACCCTAACGTTGAGTAACTGAGTATTAGAGGTCTTTATTTTATATTCTTTTATTCGTTTCTTTTTATAAGGTGATGATAACCGAGAGGTTTTTCACCTTTAAACAACAAGAGAAAGGATGTGTGTATCTGAGTTAAAGATACTATAAAGTTTCCTCATTTAGGTAGAGTATTACTTCTTATTAAAAAAGTGACACTTATACAGAGTGTTAAGTAAGTATAGTACAAAGCTTTGGAAAGTGATTTTGGCTATTAAAATAAATAACTAAAACAAATCTAAAAAAATAGCTCCTTTTTCCATCTATCCGTCTTAAAAAATATGATATAACTTCAGATATCAATGCAAAATATTTTATATTATTAGTTTACTGTGTATGTAAATTCTTATAATGTCTTATTTAACCATTTCTAAACGATGTTTGTTAAAAATGTTTGATGAATATCTCGAAAATCGTTGATTTTATATATATATATATATATATATATATATATATATGTAATATTATAATATATATGTTATAGGTATATAACATATAATATTATATTATTATACATATAATATTATATATTTGTAATATATATATATATATATATATATACATGATATTTGTACATAAAATGACACAACATATTTAGCTCTTTTAATGCTGAACAAAATGATATTTTGGATCATATTGTAAATCAAATAATTAGCAAGATATAGGTAAAAAACTGAAAATATTAATTTTTGATTATTTATTAGAACATACAGAACTTTTCTTGATCCTCCAGCATTCATCAGTGAACTTTTAATAATTATTTTAAAAGTTTCCTGGCAAGTGCAGGATGACCAACAGAAGCTTTGTGCGTTTTAGTGAATTACCAAGAATTCTGTTACCGATATTTCGGCTATCATTTTACATTAAACCGAAAGCTGTTAATATCTTCCACATTAACAAAATTAATTACAACAAAATTTGTCTCTTATACTTTTTTGTAAAACAATTTTAGAGATATTTTTCATCAAAAAGTTTAAATTAAAGCTATTTTTTAAACAGTGAAAAATTATAAGATTTTTTAATACACTTGCAAATTAACAGTAAAAACATTGTTGAAATTTTGGAATAGATATTTCAATCCGTTCTGGAGTTATATTTTGTTTTTGAAAAAAGACAGACAGATAAATGTAACTCCAAACATTTTTGACATATGTTAACAGAGATATATAGTTCTTTATTTTGATACTCAAAATCACTTCTCAAATTATAGCACAATACTAACTGTACACTCTATATATTATATTTCTACTCTGGGATTTTACAGTCCTTCCTTATTCTCTTTCCCTCATTTTGATCTTGGACATATTAGTATAAAAAGTAAATTACGGTTGAAATGGGACTGGACATCCAGAACTCCCATCCTCCATTAGAAAAAGTAATTATCTTCAGTAGGAATTGTGACTCAATATATAAGCTGAATTTATTTCCTTGAACCTGGAGCCATTTCAGGATTATGTAACTGAAATTAGTTTGCCATAACAATGTGTCAAATGCTGTCTTGAATAACTGAAGAATAGTCATACTTAAAGTTTAATGACACATGTTGCAGTATAAAAATGACGATCAAAATGATTTATAATTTACAATAATAACTATGCTTTTTTAGAGTAGAAAAATATTCAACTAAAAAAGAGCTTTGATTTGAGGTAAAATATGACATATAATTTATTAAAAAAATTTACCTCCTCAGTCTTCAATTGTCTCCATTTTAACAAAAACAAACATATGACACATCTTTTATGGAGTTAATTTAATTGAATACCAAAATCTCTGTTAATAAGTTGTAGGTTAATTCGTTAGCATGGAGAAGTTAGTTGACCATTGTATCCATTCAGTTACTAAAACAATATTTTGTAACGGTAAAAATATACTAAAATTTTAATAGATAAGTTGTTAGTTTTTTCAAAACTTTGATATTAAGTATGATGTTTAGTTTTGAAAATTTTAAGACATAGTTCTCTACCTCTAAAATAATATTCTTTTACACACAACTTTAAAGAAAAAGAAATTGCAAAATACAAAATCTCGTGAAAACCTGAGTTCCTAAATGACTTTTCAGTTGATCTACACATGGTCTGCACAGTGAGTTCCAATTGTTCTAGCAACCAAAACCTATTACATATTGTTGCTTCTCTCATGATGCTGGGTTAACATGATAATTTTTTGAGCTCACGCAACGATATCTCATAATCCAAGCTAGAACACTAACCACTAGACAAACTAAGGGGACAGATTATACTATATATACCAAGTAAACAAAAACATTCGGATCCATGTTAATATTGAAGAGCCCATTTCTAGTTCCTTAAATTAAGGTAAAATTATAGTTTTCCTTATAGATTAAAAATGTTTCACTTTTATTAACCGTACTTAGAAGAGTCAAGCAACATGAGACTGTTTTATGACTTCACTAGCCCGTAATGATCAGCAACGGTACAGTTTAAAAATGTACACCACAACAAACGACAGTCTTGGGACTTGTTATTTATATGTACACTTGAGACACAAGTTATGGTCATTAATATTTTGTAACTTGAACTATTTTATTGTAGACAAGACCCATGAGAGTGCTAACCTAAAATGACTGTGCAACAGATTTTGGTAGTTTTAACAATCAAAATCGTAGAATACTTGGGAAAGTTGATTTTGCTTTAGAAAATTTACTTTAGAATAAAAACAGTTAAGGTCACTATGTTCTTCTTGAACAATAATTATACAAGTTAAAATAATTTGAAAAGGATATTATTTTTGTCTTATTGTTTTAGTTTATAATTTACGAGAAATGAAGATGTATAGTGAATAAATAAAAAACTAATTTGTGATAAATGTGTTTCTACATAATATAAAAATTCATTTTAAGATTTCCGATTATGTGATTTTTAATTTTTTACATACTTTTCAGCATGTAAATATTAATATTATTTGGTGGAATCAAAGAAAAATTCTGTCTGATCGTTATATATAGTGCAATCGTTAAATATCGGCCTCCTTCATTTAAAAAAAATATAATAATTGTAATGCAACATCCAAACTGTGGGAATCTTAATTTGAATGAAATAAGTTTGTATTTTTTCCCAGGGAGAGATGTGGAGGATTAACTCGACAATTTTAAATGCTAAAATACATCTTTTAAAGGTATTGATGGTTGGAGAAAAATGGTGAAAAGAAAACTTAATTCCATTGAAGAAATCTAATATAGTGGCTAGCGAAGATTAAAACAGAGTTTTGAAAACGAATGTTTTATATAAGACACAATGCCGTTTTTAACAAATATTATGATTTAGTGCTCATTTTTGAGTAGTTACAATGAACATTGGTAATTTGGAAGACATAATAATAATTCAGAAGTATTAGATTAGCAAGAATTTTTAAAGTGATTTCAATGTTAAATCGTAATACTTTAGGTTTAATTTCGGAAAGATAGAGAAAATTTAGTACTTGCATGTTTAAGCTAAGGTTATAAATAGAAAAAAGAGCTTCATGTAGATAATTAAAGTCCGAGTCATGTCTTATTACTTAAACAATAAAAGTAAGGTTAGATTATTTTAGTTTAGGTTAGTCAAACAAAATTGTAGTTTTCAGTATGTACCGGATGCATTTGTAAACAAAATATATAATCTACTATGCATTTTTATCACTTCTAAAACCTTTTCAATATGTTTGAACGTTAAATACATTTTGTATAGTAAAATAGTACAAACAAAAAATTACAATGAGGTTGCATTAATTTCAATATTTGTTTGCTTGAGCTGTTTCGATTATCAAATTCTTCGGATTATTATGGAAACATTTAATAACAAAAAATACAGTAAAAGGAAAATTGATTACATCTAATGTACATTGAATAACAAAATTCAAGACATAGCGACAACAAAACAAAACAATAAATCATATAATGAGCAATACACTACTTTCTCACACAGTAGGAGAGTAAGCTTAAATCAGAACTGACTTCGTGAGTCGGAGCAAATAATCTTTATATTCACAAGTCGCAATATAAAACTTCATAGGCGATTCGAACTAGCACAGGATTTTAGATTAACGCTATCAAACTGTAAATCACAATAATTTGGAATAAGTTGAAAACTGCTCTGTTTTATATGACAAATGGGTTTGCAAAATTCTTTTTTAAACTTTGAGACGGGTTGTTATTTTGTAATTGAGTTTTAAAATCATGTATGAAATGACCTCTCCTCTTAGTTTTTAAGATATTTAAGTTGGCCCTCACATACTTAAGTTCCTCCCAGAGGAAGGGTAAAAAAATAATTTTTCACTCCAATTATTAACAAAAATAAAAACTTTAAAATTTGATCACAATATATACAATACTGCATATAAAAATACACATGGACCATCGATGTCACCATTTTCCGGCTTTCCTGAATACAAATTAAAATTGTCCAGTAGATTTAAAAAACTTTTTAATTTAAACAAAAGAAATTTAATTTAATTAAGGTTAATTTCTTTTCCTTAGTATAATTTCACCAAGTAAGTTTTTAAGTTTTAATTGTAATTTTTAATACTTAGTTTAATGGTTTAAAGTAAAGTTGGTTTAGTTTTATTTACAACCATACTTAGAAGATGCAACCAACATGAGACTGTTTTATGACTTCAGTGGCCTGTAATGATCAGCAATGGTACAGTTTAAAAATGTACACCACAACAAATGACAGACTTGGGACTTGTTATTTATATGTACACTCGAAACACAAGTTATGGTCATTAATATTTTCTAACTTGAACTATTTTATTGTAGACAAAACCCACGAGAGTGCTAACCTACAATGACTGTGCAACAGATTTTTATAGATTAACTATCCATAACTATACAATCATTAGATGAAAATAAGTTAACTACTAATTCAATAAGTTGCCTCTGATTACAAAAATTTACTTTAAAACTAAATTAAATAAAAATTGCAACAAATAGGCTACATAATTTATGATATAACTAAGTTCTTTTGGAATAAAAAATATCAAAATTATAGTCTAACTTAGTTTAAAGTAGATTTTTCTCTCTCTCTTTCCCCCCCCCCCTCTTTCATTTTCACATATACATGGTATAAGACAGTTTTAAAATGGATTATAAATAATGGGTTTTTCCTTTTTTTCTCTTTTTAAATCATGAGTGATTATTGAAATGGTCTGTTATTTGTACAGTATTCTAAAGCCCCAACAGTAAGGAATTTTTATCACATTTGTGTTCATATTTTAGCCATACCTTCTGTTCCTTCCATTCTTTTGACAACTCAATATTGAGTAAACTTAAGACCAAATAGCAAATTTCAATTTGATCAAATGTAGCCTGAGAGAATAATTTTAAAAATTAAACTTACAATCTTCCTAATGTCGGTTTGTAAACAAGTAAAAATTTACAAAGGACAGTGTCTTAAAGTTAAAATCTCAAAAACTTCCACAGCAATTTCGATCAAATTTCGTTGAAGGGTTTATGATCCAAGCAAGTATGTTCTTGTGAAAATAAAATTTTAAAAATCATAAATTTGGTCGTTTAGATATTTTTTCCCCCATAATACATATAATATGAATAACCCAAATGCTGTTTGTCTGAATTACCCAAATGCACTTTTTGAAACAAAAAAATAATTTCACATATGATTTAGCAAAACAGAATTAAAAACTAATTTTTGATATAAAACAGCAATACATTATGAAAGTACTGTAATATAAAAAACTAAGCTAATAGTTTTAGAGTAAAATATAAAAATCTAATTTGTACTCACTTGTCGCAGAGATTATTTTCTGTAGTATCAATAAGATCAGGCTTTGTAGGGCGTAGAGAAGCAGTGAGATCTAAAGGCCGACGCCCCATACCACCGCCTCCTCGATTTAGATTGACATTTATAGAATTGTCCAGGACAGCACTGTTTCCTCTGAAACAAACACATTATCTCTTATTTTCCTCTTCTTCTCTGTTAACCCTTCATTAAAGACAGCAACATTTTAAATTAAGGCTCTGTGGGAATTAAATCAAACTGACATCAGGAAATCCTTATGTTTTACAGGTTAATTTCACGTGTACTTTAATTGTAAACCTTGTGTTTGCTGTATTTCTTATGTAACAAAACATTATTTATTTCAACTTTTAAAATAAAGTTGATGGATGTCATCATGGTACTTACCCAGCACCATCATACAATGTAATAAAAGCAAGTTCTCTCAAAGAAATTCCCAAAAGTTGATGTTTTGGTCCTTGTAGAACATTTTAAATTGTATTGGTAGAACAAGGGGTTTTATCCAGTAGGGTAAGTTTGTTTAAACCAGTTGTTACACTTGTAATTGTGTATATCAGTACATTCTTGAAATCCTTTAGTTTCTAACAGATCTCGTAGATGTGTATATATTAAAAAGTTTCCACACATTTCTCTAGTATCAAAGTGTCGGTCCTATAAAGCCTCAAGGCTGTACAAATGTAAAAGAGCCTCTACCTGCTACGCTCGTGTCAGTGACTCACCCCTGCCAGATCTTGTAACTAATATGAACTGGGTTCGTAATTATATTTTTGACAATAACTTAGCTATTTAAAGAGGTGGAGTTGGTAACACTACATGCAGAATTGAAATCTACAACTTTTATCTCATTTAGTGTGTTTTCAAGTTGAATAATACACAAGATATGAACAAAAAAACTGTATAAAATAACCTCCATTATAAATTTTAATTAGATTTTTCTGAATTTCAATAAGGTTCTATGTGTGCACACTATAGTCAGCTATACAAAATTTCTTGTTCCTATATCACTTATTGTGGCCGCTATCTTGCTTAAGTACAGACAACAACAACACTGGACGGATAGGATGTCGAACATCACTTTTCGGTTTCCCGAAGTAATGAAACTTGCAGATCAGTCAAAAAACAGAGGTCAATTTTTTGCGATTATCAAACTTAACCTTTACTTTCTATATTGGGTAATTATTGGTAAGCTCACTTTACTTTCTTACACATATGTTATTGTAGTACAAGAAAAGTTAAGTGACTGTTCAAAAAAACGAACGTGGAGTTTTTAGCGGAAATATCTGATTTGTGCAGTGTTTACAGCATCTTAAGCCATATTTTGAGGAATCTGTTTCAATAACTCACAATTTGAGGGTAGCCACCATAATATTAAAACTCAAAGAGGTTTTAACATTGTAATTTAATTTTGCTCAAATGAAACCTCCAAGTATCGAAATAAAATGTACTGATAGTCATCTTCACAAATAAATATATTGATTTGGGAGTTACCGGTTAAAAAAAACAACATAAAATCGTCCGTGGAGATGTTATAAAAGAACTAATTTCTCAAAATCGAGTGAATTAATTTTGGTCAAATTTTGACAAAATGTGAAGATTAATCACACACATCAGTATGCTAATGTAGGCTACAAGTAAAAAACATTACGGTTTACAAATAATTGACAAAAAACAAAAGAACATTGGCTGCTTTCATTTAAACTTCATTTACATATAGGAGGATGTTATGACAGAAGCGAAACAAGCTTTTTAATTTCGAAAAAAAGTTGATAAGGTCATGTTGGAAACTAAAACTAAAACAAGTAGCCTAATCTAAGATCTGAACCCAGGCCTGAGAGGTCAAAATAATTATATACAAACGTGATGAGGAAAAAGTACATGAACAAAGAAACCAACGATAGTAAACTATCTGAACCATTATTTCTAATACATTTTACAATTTTAAGGTTATTTTTTAAACATTTTTTTTTATCATGAATTTAAAACATGTTTGAACACCAATAAAAGCAGATAATGATACTAATATCCAATATTGGTATGATATGATACCAATATTTAAAAATAATGATACTAAAAAGTACATCGCTTGATAACATCACAAATGTTTTGATTATACGAGACAATTTTTTTATTAAAATTTGAAATCACAAAGGAACTATTCAGTCACTTTGAAGATTGAAATTGTAAAGGAAAGTGTGGAAATGCCATAAAATGATATGACTGGGTGTTGATGACGCCCTTGTAACATTCAACGAATATGACTTCAGTTTATTGACAAAATAATATTGAACGACTCTCTTCATGTTTGTTTATTCCTTCGAAATGTGATAGAATTTAAAGTAGGTTTTAATAAAACTAAACTTTATTTAGTACTGGTGAAGTGGGTAACTACTCCAAACAACCTCCATAGAGTGATTCTACATGTTGTCCTGAAGTCCTTCATGTAATCTGCACTACTCCTGTGCAGGTGTATCTTTCTTGGTCTATTCTGTCAGCTCGATTTTATCTCCCCCTACTATATCTTCCACCCTTTTCTTCTGTTTCTAGGGCAACTGTAAAATGTACCGACATGCTGGGGTGAACGACACCGAGCTAAAAGTGTCGGAGATTTAGCCTTTGGGAACTAAGTGACCTGTCACATTATTTAGCCTAGTGGGGTTCTAGTTGGATGGACCATTCTTTCTCTACCTATTCGTAGGAGAAAAACATGGGGAAAAATTGGAAATAAGAAGCTTCTGTGGGATCCAACCGCAACTCAAAATGTTGATAAAATGAAGTATGCCTTCCATCATGACTATCATCATGGGGAGTTCTTCTAAGAAGGTATCACATCCCTGATAGAAGAAGCATCCAATAAAGAGAGGGAAGACAGGCCAGAGAGGCCTCGTAATAGGCTTTAAAATACGATGCAGAAATGCACAAAAGGGCTAGAAATCTGGGAGGGTACCAGATTGATGTAGAAGAGATATCTAACCTTGACCCCCTTTATGTGCTGCACTTTTTAAAGGAATTGGGGCTGAAGGGGCTTCTCAAGACGGGAGTTTGCTGTCTTAAAAAAAGTATTTTAAATTTTTATTTATTGTACTAAACCATATAATTCCAATGTTTCTAGTAGTAGAGGGCACAATAGATCTCTAAAAGGGTCAGTGTATTTTACAAAATTGGCTGAAATGATTTTGATAAAATTTTACTAAAATTTGCACTTTAGAGCGTATCGTTGATGTCGGTTTTTCTGTGCCTTATTTACTCCCACATCTTCATTATTCCAAAAGAAACAACAAGAAAACAATCGTACTACAAGGCAAATAAAAGAGAATAACGGTTCATGAATAATTTGGAAGAATTCAATTTGGTATTTTCCAAATTACCCGTTTTTTATTTCCAGTTTGTCACTTCGGTTTAGCTTACAAATATACACATTTCACCAAACCAAAGTTTGATCAAAATTCTTTCGCTAATTTTGAGATATTTTAACTTTTACGACATCACTGTTGCTCATGCTTCGTGTTTTCTGATAATTTCAGAACTGACATTTTGGGGATAGAGCAGCAAATAAATTTTGTAGTCCTTAGGGCTACAAAACAATGTGTGGTTTTTCTTATGATAAATATATCCAAACTTTGGTTAAAAATACTTGAAGTAGTCCTCAATGGAGTATAAAATGAACAAAACTCTTCCTCACTTTTTAGAACTACATTTTAAAATATATTAAAAAATGTATTTCATTTCAAAAATATTAACTTAGTTCATGAAAAATTTGCCTCTAAAGACACAAGCTAAAGTAACGTTCTATATGTTGTCAACACTAACAAAATAAACACAATAAATTTCTGCTGTTACACAAAACAAAAACAAAACATGTAAATCAGCAGTAAAGTGTAATTATATGCATAGGCACAACACAAGTGTTTGTAGTTTATTGCTGCTTCTACGGAGAAAAGATGCAGTGTTTTTGTTTTAATTGAATTTTAAACTAAAATAGTCCACATGCAGTTAATATGCTAACAAGACAAGATGCAAATTTTTTGTTGAGCAGTTTTCCTGCGTCAGCTCATTTAACTGTCTTGATTTTGAAAATAAAGTAAGGAGATTTCTGCACATAATTTCCAATCTGCACATAATGAACCATTGTAGAGTAATGTAGCGTATAAGAATAAAAAACTATCAAATTGATTCAGACGTCCATAGTTTGAAATGTCTGGCCATTTTTTTTACTTTCCCACATATACATAGTCTAGTATAAGTAAAGTTAAGTCATGGGTCAAAAATCGATGTCAAGTTTTCTGCAGACATCCATTTTAAGATCCACGGACTCCAAAGAAGTGTTTTTTTTTTTTTGGAATAATGTCTATCTATCTGTCATCTGTAGTATGTGCAGTCCTAATATGTGGACTGGGTTTTTTATAATCCAAGGGGTAGTTGTCATCACAAAAAAAACAAAAAAAAAAAAACACAAAACTATGATTTCTCCACTTAATAACTTCGATAACATTTTACTCAAATACCTATACATGGCCTCTAAGTACTCTCCCAAAAATTTATTGGTCACCATTTCTCCAAAAATTACAATCGGTGAAAATACAACAAAAATCAAATAAAATAAATCGGTCATGGTACATACACTTTGGGGCTCACTATAGTGAGTTCAGCTGTAACAAATACAGCTGGAGCTAACACCTTTTTTCATGTAGTCTTGGGTTAGATCCTTCTCTTTCCTCTTTCATTTCAGGTCTTTCTTGACCAATCTTTTCTACTCCCGACCCTATCATTATTAAAGTATTCGAGGGCTAGGGATCTTTATATTTACACTTTTCTCCATTTTTTTTAAAAAAGGTGATGCTGACCGAGAGGTTTATTAGAGTTTGTAGGAAAAACCAAGGACCCTTATAATTTCATATGCATGTCTGTTTGTCTGTAAATCACAACAGTTGATAAGTTACTTATCTACACAGTTTTATTTTTTATTATTATTTTTTTTTATATTGTGTGGGATATCAAATAAAACTAGAAACACTGATTACGAATATGTATATTTATTTGATGAAGAAATTAACAAGTTGTCGCTAGATCAAATTTAAAGTGTCAGATATCATTCCCCCCCTCCCCTCCAACTTAAACACGGCGTGACCTAGAAATTTGAAGGGAAAAAAATTGGATTTGAAATTAAATTGCAGTGCGAAATCATATATTATAGTTTTTTGTATGACGAATATTTAACCACACAATGAGAAATGCGTACCTAGCGTATAAGTTTTAAAAGTAGTTTTTGTGAGATGTGAGACAAACAATTCAATAGGCATTAATTATTAGTATTCGTTGGTAAAAAGACTCTCATAATTTCATGTGCATCTCTGTCTAAAAGTCACAAACAGTCTACACAAACAAGACGATAAATCCTATATAGTCTATTTTCCATTTTGCATTTATATTCTTTGTATTGTCCCAAATATAGGGAAAATATATCAGAAAAATAAGATCTTAGGGTAGTTTACGAGCAACAACTTTGGAATTGTAATAATTTATTTTTGGTAAAATTATCAAATAAAACTAGAAGTTATTCTGATTACGAATATGTATGTTTATTTGACGGAAAAATAATTTCTTAGTGCTAGGCCAAATTTAAGTGTCAGATACGCTATCATGCAACTCTCTAACTTGAACATGGTGTGACCTACAAATCTGAAATAAAATTATTTGGATTTAATTAAATTTAATACATTATATATTTATTTCATATTATTTGGAAATCATAGATTATAGTTTTATTGTACAACGAATACAACTAAATTTAACCACACAATGAGAAATTCATAGTGAATTAAGTTTTAAAAGCAGTTTTGTGCAATGTATGATAAAACAATTCAATTCCCTATAAAAAAATGGAATGCATTTTTATTGATTTCTCTTTATTAGGGTCTGTAGGTAAAACCAGGAGCTTTATAATTTCATACATGTGTCAATACAATTTAAACTGTCGCTTAAGAGATTTTGACTTTATAAAAATAACTGTCCCTATATGCATATGGACCCTAAGTCATGTGGTTTTAGCACACACTTGACTCTTGTATTGGCTTTAAACAACAAGGAATGAGGCTCAAAATCGACCCAAATCCATGTGCAAAATTACAAATAAAAAAATCCTATTACGATTTAGGAAGAATTGGCAAAAACAAAAATGAAAAGTTAAATTTTAATCAGTTACGATTTACGCACAAAACGCGTTTAATATTTAAGTATTAGCTAAACTTTAAATACATTTGTATTTGTATTTGTAGGTGGGATCATTCTTTAATTTTCATTCTATGGAAGTTTAAACAACCATTCCATTAAAAAAAAGTTTACTGAAACTGTGGCTACCAGTAACTGATTAACTGTTCTAGGTTCTATAAAATCTAATATTTTAGTGAAATATACATGATTTGGTTTAGTAAATGTGTTGCATTTCTAAACTATAATTTATCCACTGTTTTACACATTTTCAACAATGAACCAACTAAAATATTTCACGCTTGTTTGTTATTTATTTACATACGTCCAAACAAATTTGTCATGTTACAAAAACCGGAAAAATGTATTAAAATATCCTGACACTTTATAAATTAGTACAGGCATTGCAGAGGAAGTTCTAACATGTTGCCTAGTAATTACCATAAAGTGGGATAATTTGTGCGTGAATGTTGGCAGCATGTAATTGATAGTCGCGCCACGATGTCTACAACATCAGATTGATCTATTGTATTTCACCCCTTATTGTTCAACCTGCAATACACCCTTGTAAAGTGGACTTTTAAAAAGCAACCTATTCACCAGTATTTATTTTTAACCTCGTCCAACCCTATTTCTAAAACACAATGTTTGACGTTTTAAATAAATTTTGTAATCTGAAAATAACAGAGTAGCTGAAATTCAAAATAAACATATTAGACAGGTAGGGTAGGGAGACTATCGGCGAAAGGGTGGGAATCAGCTGACAGACGTTTACTATCCGTCCTAAAAATATATAGTAAATCTAGTTCTGGAAAAAAGCAATACACCGTTCTACTTCCCTTCCTAATTATCATGATTTATCCAACAATAAATATAAAAAATTCCGTATACTGTTGGGTGGCGCGCAGACCCGCTAGCTACCTGAGTCGCTCCTTTCCTCCCAACCGGCGGTCACAAATGTTTCCTTAATGAGTCACCAACTAGCAGCTCTAATAGAATTATTAACTTTTTTTACTTTCTCATAATATCTCAATCTAAATAGAATATTTGTAAAGTACTAAAAAAACTAAGAAGAGTGATAAAACACTATGTGCTTCGATTATAAATAACGAAATGGTCGAAAGGTATTTTTTAGCCGTTATACTGTATGATTTGTTAAATGTTTTATATTTCTCATAATATCCTAATCTTGATACAATATTATTTTAAGAGTACTTTGAAAAAAGGGAGAATAATATAGGGTAAAACGATGCTATCGCATACTATTTAATCAGCCAAACATGAAATAGGCAACACTATATACTATACAGTTTATTAAGGAAATTGTTTTAAATATTTTCAAATCTGTAGATAAGTACCAAGCCGCTACGAATTTTTAAGTGACACTGAATAGCTGTGTCTCCTACCTGCCTATGCGTATAAATATACTTGCAATCTGTGAATCTTTAGTGGGTTAACAGTATCACATAAGTCTTATATTTTTTAGAACGTGTAGTCGGTAATTGCCAGATAATCTACCTCCCCTCGTTGATGGCCTCAATTCTTCCGGCCAGCGTCAACTGCTTCTAGAATAGTGTCATGGTCAGAAAACAACAAGAGTTGATCAAGAGAGACCTGATAACAAAAATGAAAGAAACGGGATATCACCCAAAACTACATGTAAAAACTTGTAGATCCAACTAGGTCCCTCGGAATCGCCAAGCCCGTACCCTGAGGGTTGTACTCTGAGTTTACCGTGTTAATTCTAGAAGGGCCTAGTAAACAGTTTGATATCATATCTCTTATGTTATTCCACTTAAAACTTGCAGATTTCAATTCTGTATGCAATGATACCAACCATAGATCTCTACAATGACAAATGAAGTAATTGTCAAAAATGTAATTTCCTACCGTGACCTTCCAAGACAAATGTGATATTCGTATCACGAAATCCAGCAAGAATCTTAGTATAGGTGTATAGTATCTAGAGCCGAGATAATGGAACGAAGCGAGTGGAGACTCTTTATATACAATTCACGATGCTCGTTAGAGCCTAGCGGACGTGAAAAATTAGTGTTATACACAAATACGAATGTTCAGAAAACATGTGTAACAACTGTTTTAAACAAACTTACCCTACAGGATAAGACCACTTGATTTACCAATACATTTCCTAGAAGCCCCAAGAAACCAACGTTTACAGCGTTACATTTAAGGGTGTTGTCGAATTGGTCCGATGGTCAAAGGAATTCGTTAATCCTCCAATTAGAGAGGTCGAACTGGTCCGAGGGTTCGCGTAGGGGTGAGGTCGAACTGGTCCGACGGCATATAGATAATCATTTTATTTTGGAAACCATTGGCGTCTTCGAAACTAATAATGGGGAACATTCTCTAGTTTTTTCTGTTTAATAACGATATGTACTTAAAATGTTACCTAGAAACTACTATTAGACTATTATTAGGTTAGGTTAGGTTAGGTCAGGAGTCAAGGTAAGAACTGGCTAGTGGCCCTGAGTATAAACTGTAGGGGGGTGGGGGCGCTGAGGGGTAAGTAATCCTTCCGGGATTTCCTGCCTCTACATGCTTTCTAACCATCGGACCAGTTCGACCGTGACCCTTCCCTAAGCAACAATAATATAATTGAAATATTTTGACCATCGGACCAGTTCGGTACCACCCACATTTAGAGGATCTGCTAGAATCACATTGTATGATCGGGCTGGGTAAGTACCATGATGGCGACCACCTACTTGTTTTTATATGGCGATGAAGACCGAGAGGTTTTTTCGCCTCTAAATAAGGAAAAACAAATGTATATTTATTCTATTAATTTACAATAGTTCTTAATTGTAACTGTGGGGAATATGGTAATCGTTAGGAAATATATGTTTAGGAATTACCATTTTTTATAATAATTTACTTCTTCATTGAGGTAAAAAAGAAGGATAAGAATAAGGTCGTTATGACTTCGATTGAACAAAACTGAATTAAAGGTTGAATATAAATAAAAAATCCTTTGTTTTAAGTAAAACTAAAATTTTCCGGTTAATTCGCCGTAAGACGTTGCTACAAGATCATGAGTAAAACTCTTGAGAAGTAATTCTATTAAACTATTCTGTTTTGAAAGTTATTTGATAATGATGGATGGATTGTTCATATTAATAATAAGGTATAGTCGAATTTGTGTATGCGACGTTTCGGGAGTATAAATCAACTGTCGGTATCAAATGGAAAAGTGACTGCTCAGGCCTAGTTTTAGGCTTGAGTTCTATATTAGATAGTTTTAGTTTCTAACATGCCCCTAGGCTACTAGGCTATGATGGTGTTTTCCTCTTTTATATTTTAGTTTCACACTTGATAACGAGAGTTGATTTGTACTCTAGAAACGTAGTTTATTATTTAATTTATATAATTTATTTACATCAATCTATTCAGAGTTAAATAAAAACTAGCCGTTTAAACTTAAGAATTTTAACAGATTTGAATAACTGTACAAGTTAACCTAAAAATAATTAAAAATAACTATTATAAATTCGCAAACAAAACAACAAAATAAAAGTATTTTAGAATTTAAATCGTGTAATTTTGCGATTTTAAACATCAATCACAACACAACGGGAATCCGCACAAATAAAGAAAGCACTACATAGGTTAACCTAAAAATAATTTAAAAGAACTGTGATAAATTCTCAAATAAAACAACAAAATAAAAGTATTTTAGAATTTAAACAGTTTAATTTTGCGAATTTAAACATCAATCACAACACAACGGGAATCCGCACAAATAAAGAAAGCACTACATAGGTTAACCTAAAAAAATTTAAAATAACTGTTTTAAATTCTCAAACAAAACAACAAAATAAAAGTATTTTAGAATTTAAACAGTTTAATTTTGCGAATTTAAACACCAATCACAACACAACGTGAATCCGCACAAATAAAGAAAGCACTACATAGGTTAACCTAAAAATAATTTAAAAGAACTGTTATAAATTCTCAAACAAAACAACAAAATAAAAGTATTTTAGAATTTAAACAGTTTAATTTTGCGAATTTAAACATCAATCACAACACAACGGGAATCCGCACAAATAAAGAAAGCACTACATAGGTTAACCTAAAAAAAATTTAAAATAACTGTTTTAAATTCTCAAACAAAACAACAAAATAAAAGTATTTTAGAATTTAAACAGTTTAATTTTGCGAATTTAAACATCAATCACAACACAACGTGAATCCGCACAAATAAAGAAAGCACTACATAGGTTAACCTAAAAATAATTTAAAATAACTGTTATAAATTCTCAAACAAAACAACAAAATAAAACGACTTTAATGTAATAGCAGATATTTCTTGTTGAAACTCCATATTCAAGGATAAAATAAAGCAAAAACTTAAAGTTTCAAATATATTTAAAGTATTAAATATTTAATTTTAAATATTTAAAACTTTAAGTTTTTGCTTTATTTTATCCTAAAACAAAACGAATCTGATATTTTATTGAAAGCAGTTTCAAATTATTTTTGTCATGAAACATGTTATTTACCCCATCACAATCATGTTATGATAAATTTATTACAAAAGTGTTTCCAAGGTAAATTAATAATTTTCGGCAAATCTGCAGGTAACACTGTTTAATTTGACACCTCAATAATTAAAATCGACCTTTATAATACGCAACTAGCGCAGAAATTCCTTAGCTAATTAAATATAAGATTGCACAACTCTCGGAAAATTTTTGTTCTAGGCTAATCTTGGTTATTGTAGACAACTACCAATAAATTATGTTTTCAGTTTTTTGTCGATAACTTGATTATCCTTTGACGTATAGAAAAAATTAAAAAGAGATTTTATTTGTCGATAAAGAGGAAACTTCCTACATGTTTTGTATCTGTTTTGTAAAATTAACGGTGTTCGAGATATTAGATTTTAAATATTTTTAATGGCAGCCATTTTGAAATGAGTAAAGGAAATTGGTTGATTTTTTTATAACATGCAAAATTTTAACTCTATATCATTTGCTGTTCAAAAGATATGATTTGGTTCTTCAAAACATAAAATGGCGGTTAAACCAACCATTTTAAGGATATATTCAAATGAACTATTTTTCTTTATTTTCACCAGGAGAATACATCTTGAATATTCTCCGTTTTTCGTAAGACACCCGGTATAAGAATTCTCTAATATTTAAACAATTGTTCGCACTGACTATATAGAACATCACAGAGACGCCGCGTCTCCCTAAACAACAGCTTTTCAAACGGGCAAACCATATGTTGTGGCTATAGGGGGGGGGCGGTGCTTCACCTTGTTTATCAACCACAATCATCAATCTGCCTAGGGGCCTGCGTTACAGACTATTCCTTCCACCTCAGGGTAATAAAGTCTCTAAAATATGCACCAAATAGTGATTACTCATTTCAAGATAAACTAGGCATTATCTAAGTAGAGTTTGATTAGACTTTTTCTTTTAGGTCTTTTTGTAATTTAGTCGAGAGATTATGATTATCTTTTTGACTTTTATTCTCTTTGAGATAAATACATGAGACATTGCAAACTATATTCTGATTTTATTGTCTTAAACGTGTTTTTCTTGTACAATAACTTCATATTTGCAACTTGCTACTTTAAAAAAAAAGCTGATTCTTAGGTGGGCCAATTTGTGTGATATTGGCTGAGGACATTTTTAACCAGTTACCTTTCAGAAACATCGGCATCGTCAAAAATGTACGTCAATTTTGAGAAAAGCTGAACTAATTCAATGCATGGGCTTCCATCTGTCATGAATTACAGTTCGTAAGAATAAACTGTTTACGATTTGACACTTTTGTGAATTGTCACAAATTTAAAGAACTTTACGAAAATATGACACATCGATTAAATTAGCTTATCGAAAGTTAGGCTCATGTTGGGAGCACAAAAACGGACTTTGTGGTAGTCTCACTCCATTTAGAGATGAAGATGATAATTTTTCAACGTCAAATCGCTACTTGTGAAAGACGTGGATGTCTCATTTTATACAAATTCAAAACAAGAAATCACGGAGTAGAGACACTTCAGATCTTGGAAAAAGAAAACAATTTCTACTCGCAAGATTATGTGCAGTTTTTGGGAGCAGTAAGGGAGTTTTACTTGTTTATTTCTTGCCATGGGGTATACAATCCTGCTTTATTGTGAGACCAAAGATATTGCGTCGTCCAATGCAAAACCAAAGATTGATCTCTGTAGGTTTAAATTTGGTCTAGCGCCAACATATTAATTTCATCATCAAATAAACATACATATTCGTAATCAGAATAACTTCTAGTTTTATTTGATACCCCACATATAATATTTGAAAAATATCAATATTAAAGTATTGCTCCCTAACTACCTCAAGGTCATTTTTGCTATATTTTTCCAATATGTAGGACAATACAAAGAATATTAAAAAAATGCAAATATATAGGATTTATCTTATAAATCTATATCTTTGTGGACGGGTTGCCATTTATAGACAGACAGACGGGCAGACAAGTCGTGAAATTATGAAGGGTTTTTGGTTTTACAACGGACCCTAAAAAGACCTTCATAATATACCAGGTGTCCAAAAAGCCTGGTTACGGCTTTATATTTTTTAAACCATAGCAGATCGGCTTACTATTTTCTAAACCATAGCAGATAACATCTATAAACTTTGCACAGTGTTTTATGACTATGTAAACTACTTTTTCTTGCTACCATGGGGGGGGGGGGACGGCCCACAGTGGAAGTCATGGAAATCTTAAATGTAATCATGGGTCGAGTTATACCTCATTTTAAAGAGCTCAGTTAGTAGGGTTGAATGCCGCAATCCGCATCTCAATAGGACGGTCCTATCAGAAATGGCGGGATGTATTAGGTACACATCGCAAACTACATTATGCGCTGCATTTCCGATAGGATCGTCCTATTGAGATGCGGATTGCGGCATTCAACCCTACTAACTGAGCTCTTTAAAATGAGGTATAACTCGACCCATGCTTACATTTAAGATTCCCATGACTTCCACTGTGTTCCGTCCCCCCATGGTAGGCATGTCATGGTAATCGCAAGAAAAAGTAGTTTACATAGTCATATAACACTGTGCAAAGTTTATAGATGTTATCTGCTATGGTTTAAAAAATATTAAGCTGTACCCAGAATTTGTAGACACCTGGTATAAAATCTAACGATTTGTACGTTCAGGAGTTCATTACAGTGAAAACCTAGCTAGATCTACACCTTCTTAGTTCATGTAGTCTTGGGTTAGATCCCTCTCTTTCACAATTCCTTCTCTCTTGACCTACTCTTGTATCCCTCCAACACTGATGCTATTAGAGTTTTGGAGAGCTTAGGATCTTTAGAAGGCGATGAAATGTAAGAATTCATTTTTCTTGACGGTCGTGCGTGATTACTAATTACTGCCATTAAATACAAGTAACATGTTCAGTGGCAACACCACTCATGCGTTAATTATATTACACTGACATTAAGGAAACAAATAAGATTAACTTGCCAAGGTAAGGGGCACTTCCTCTCTGTTCATCCTGTACTACAAATGGGGTATTAATTTTGTAATTTCATCAAGAGCGGCTTTGTATTCCTAAATCCTTAATAAAGCTGTTATTAAAGCGGCTTTAGAATAACTTGTTCTACCTTAAAAACAACTAGTTCAATGCTAACGATCTGTTGATAATTACAATTATATACGAGAAAAGTTTTATTTATAATAATCATATATTCTAACATAGTGTTGTTAACTTCCAGGATTGTGAATTTAATCAATTGTTAGGTTATTCTTACCTAATTCCAACACTCTTTAAATGTCCTAGTGAACTACCGGTTTCGACCGAAAGTTGGTCATCTTCAGGTCCAAGACAGCACTCATCTTTTTAATGCATTTTATTCTTTAGTCATCCAATTTTTGATTTCGCCATGAAATTTCACTTTGAATATATTTTATTTGTCAGGGACCTGAAGATGACCAACTAACGGTCGAAACCGGTAGTCCACTAGAACATTTAAGGATTGTTGGTATACGGCAAGAATAACCTAATAATTGAATCATATATTCGTAATTATACATCAACAAAACATCCGGATTCGACTGGTCAAATTCAGTGCGTGGTCCAAAATTAAATCAAACCTTTTTAATTATTAACTCTTGTTACAGTTTATATATTTTATTTAACAATATGCCATAAAAGTAAATAATAAACTACCATGTATCTTATATAAAAGTGTTGTATCATATCATATTGGGTGGGGGTCGAGAGAAGAGAGAGAGAGAGAGAGAGAGAGAGAGAGAGAGAGAGAGAGAGAGAGAGAGAGAGAGAGAGAGAGAGAGAGAGAGAGAGAGAGAGAGAGAGAGAGAGAGAGAGAGAGAGAGAGAGAGAGAGAGAGAGAGAGAGAGAGAGAGAGAGAGAGAGAGAGAGAGAAGAGAGAGAGAGAGAGAGAGAGAGAGAGAGAGAGAGAGAGAGAGAGAGAGAGAGAGAGAGAGGAGAGAGAGAGAGAGAGAGAGAGAGAGAGAGAGAGAGAGAGAGAGAGAGAGAGAGAGAGAGAGAGAGAGAGAGAGAGAGAGAGAGAGAGAGAGAGAGAGAGAGAGAGAGAGAGAGAGAGAGAGAGAGAGAGAGAGAGAGAGAGAGAGAGAGAGAGAGAGAGAGAGAGAGAGAGAGAGAGAGAGAGAGAGGAGAAGAGAGAGAGAGAGAGAGAGAGAGAGAGAGAGAGAGAGAGAGAGAGAGAGAGAGAGAGAGAGAGAGAGAGAGAGAGAGAGAGAGAGAGAGAGAGAGAGAGAGACAGAGACAGAGAGACAGAGGACAGAGACACAGAGAGAGACAGAGGACAGAGAGACAAAGAGACAGTTAGACAGAGAGACAGAGGGACAGAGAGACAGAGAGAACAGAGAGAGAGAGAGAGAGGAGAGAGAGAGAGAGAGAGAGAGAGAGAGAGAGAGAGAGAATATAAATCTATACAGGATGTTCCAAAAAGATGAACTGGCTATTCATTTTCTGATTATATACATCAAAACGAACAAAAAAAATGTCAAATTAAATAATCGAATTCCACTTCATTATCCGTCTATCCACCATTTTGTACTTAAAAAAAATCCAGAAATAGATAAGATATCGAGTTCAAATTTGAAGCATTTTGTATGTTACGTTTTCAAGTGGTACCTTACTAAACACAAATACTTTATAAAAATGGCGGCCATTTTTGTTATCGAATATCTCCAAAATGTTAACTTTAAAACATTTAAATTTGGTTTTAACTACGGACTTAAAAACCATGACACTTTAAAGAAGACGTAATATATAAAAATAATTTTAAATTTTATATAATTTTTTGTGAAATATGAATATTGATAAATCAAACAAAATTTATCAAAATGCATATATATAAGAAAATTGTAATATTAGAATGCACAAATATTACACAATTACAACTATAGGCAACACCTAAAGCCGAAACCAAAACATTATTTTTCATAATATTTACAAAACGTTTCTTTAATAACATGGAGGTTGGAGGTTTTGGTGAAGTCATTCTGGATATACATTTTTCCCCCAATATATTGTGATTCCTATATCTCATACTATTTTATGATTTCAAAACTGGTTATTTTTCAGTCTAAGATCTGTGTTTTAAAAAAACAAAATATAACTCCAGAATTGACTGAATTATGATTAGCAAATATATCAGAACGTGTTATTAGTTTGCAGTATACTATACAATAACTTATTTCATTTATTCACCGTTTCAAAATGGCGTCAATTAAAAATAGTTGATAACAAATATAACGAAAACCGTTGATTTTACCATATTAATGCTGAACAAGATGATAAAGGATATATCATTAAAAACTACATAACGAAATATTGGTGATTTGATAGAACAAAAGCTTTACTTATTCTTACACAACATAGCAATGAACTAATGAATAACAAAGAAAAGCTTTTGTGTAGTGTACAGTAGTAAATAACCTAGATTTTTTTAAATCAACTACATCTGTAATCACTTTACTAGTTTTACACAGATTTGTTGCACAGTTGTTTAAACATATTTGTATTTGATTAAATTATCGCTGAATAGTTACATTTTTTTTTGTACCTGAAACAAGCTCTGGAGTCTGGAGGAAGGGGGGGGGGGTAGTGACTCGCTATTTTTCATTATAAAATTACGTAAAAGCTGAGATAAGTCGCGTTACAATTGAGCCATTTTTTGGCAATTTTCCCACTATTTTTAAAGTGAAAACTTCTATTGGCGCGTTGGGTACTTTTTGGGATGGACTTTTTCAATAGAAATCGCGTCACGCACACTACCGTAATGCAACTTTTGGGATGGACTTTTTCAATAGAAATCGCGTCACGCACAGTAGCGTAATGCAACTTTTGGGATGGACTTTTTCAATAGAAATCGCGTCACGCACACTACCGTAATGCAACTTTTGGGATGGACTTTTTCAATAGAAATCGCGTCACGCACAGTAGCGTAATGCAACCTTAATATAAATAAAGACAACGGTTACGCGCGCCCCATACGTATTAAAACTAAAAATCTTCGAAAAATATTGCACTAACTTTCTCAAACTCATATACATAGTCAAACTAAAATCAATGCAAAAATGTTGCACAAACTTTCTCACATACCCATACGTATTAAAACTAAAAATCTTCGAAAAATATGCACTAACTTTCTCAAACTCATATACATAGTCAAACTAAAATCAATGCAAAAATGTTGCACAAACTTTCTCACATACCCATACGTATTAAAACTAAAAATCTACGAAAAATATTGCACTAACTTTCTCAAAATTCACATACATAGTTAAACTAAAATCAATGCAAAAATATCGCACAAACTTTCTCACATACCCATATATATTAAAACTAAAATCATAAGTATATAAGCGTTACATAATGTTCAAACAAGTTTTCATTTCTAACGTGTGGTCTTAAGCACACCCAAATATATTTTTTTAATAACACTAAAAAAATTTCAACGGTATTTAATAGTATATTTCATCACTAGGACCAAAAGTGAAGCTTTTCTATACAAGCTCAAGTTTAACAGTCAAAGCAGGAAAATGAGCGAGGATCGAAAAGCTTCTTTTGGTCCAAGTGATGAACTATATTTCTCGCTAATACTGCAAATAATATAAGAAAACAATTTCACAAAAACTAAAACGTTATAACCTATTTCCCTTCAAATCGATGGTAACAGCTGTTTTAACGGTTATTTACAATCGAGAGTATCGGTTGTTTTTATAGATGCTTTACAATCGTTAATTAATTCGTATAAACGAAGTAACAGCTGATGACCTCGATCTCAGCTGATGTTTTTAGGTCCTAGGACTAAAAAGAACAACTTTAGCATCTCAATGCATATATTGATAACAGCTGTTTTTGAAGCAGTATGACAAAAAACAATTTATTAGCTTGCTTTAAAAAATTTTTGAAAATTGGAAAAAAAAATCCCCCATAACAGACCAAAAAACGCTCCATTGTAATTGCAACTAATCACAGTTTAAGATAAATTGATAACGAACACAACTTTGCTTTCTTAACATTTTACTCTAAAAAAGCATTATAGAAACGACCTACAAAACGACAGAAACCAAAATTTGGAAAGTTTTTTTACCCCCAAAACTAGGTGAACTTAACTAGTTTATAAACTTAATCATATATTATTGGATACCCTGAACTATAATTATTTAGCTTAAGCATAAAAAAGAGGTTAAATCACATTTATCTAAAACACCGCTATACAGCCTATGATTCACCTATATTCCAAGTAGGCTTACATTGTAACAGTGTCCATGACTCGCTTTATGACATTGTGGTCTTAAAAACTCTCTTTGACTTTACAACAATAAAAATCCCATTAACAACCCAAGCTCCATTAAATTGGCTGTTTTATGCACGCGGGCGAATTTCCCTCATTGGCAATAAGCCATGGCAGCCAACACTCCAGACGCATCTGTCATTGAATGGGCGTATGTTTTTACCTACACATAGTTCAATCAATAATGATTCTTTGTATTTATCTGGATGTTATTGATAACAATTCCCGAGTATAAATGCAAGTCTATTTATCATTGTTGTTTTTTAATCCAAATATACCAATATTAATATACGCTTCAATACCATGTGTCCAAAAAGTCCCACCCCCTCTTATTTTTTTTATTAATGAAAATAGACAGATTTGCTTTGAGGAAAGTTTAGATAACCAAAGGAGGAGTTTTTGAAGTATCAAAATTTTCAACCCTTACCCCGAAAATGGGGTAGTTTGGGGGTAAGTCAAGAATTTTAAATAGCAACCCCTATTGTGTGATACCTCATTTTAAAGGTCTTTTCAAAATAAGAATTTTGGCGCAAACCAGAGATCTCTAAGTTCATCCTACCCAACATAGCAACCAATTGAATTGTGAATTTTACGTTAATAATTAGACCAGAAATGTACAACGAGATTTTGCATATATTCATCATATTTCATTAAAATTTGAAAGAAATCGGTATAGCCGATTTTGAGAAATGCGTCTTTTATTGGACGATTTTGGTTTTATACCAATAACTTATGAATCAGTATTATGATACGTTGTGTTTGGATATCTTAGTTTGTAAAACGAACGAAGACGGCTGATAACCCTCACTCAAGCACGCACACTCACAGACATCCTACATAATTCGTGACTATCCAGTCATAGACCACTGTCAGTAGGGTTATTTTGTACGTAGTAACCGAGGATGATGACATACACATTAAAACGTCGTATTGTTTGTATTGCACAAATAAAGTGATTTTTTTTGTTGTCATTCATTTAGTTATTTAAAATAAATCACAAAAAACATGTTTATAAGAGTTCTTCTTATCTTCTTCGCTTTTTCAGGCTGAGCAGATATTAATTCTATACTAATAAATCTGTAGTCATGTTTTTGTTGGTAATACTCACTAAAAACAGCTGATTAGGTTCATCATCTTTAATAGTTCAACAAAAAGATAGATTAGGCCCAAGGCTCATAATAGACCTGGCCTAGAGACCAGTGTGAAAGATTGTACTTATGACGCTAATTAGGTCCACAGTTAAAATAATTGAACACAAAGATAAGTTAGGTTTACTCCAGCAACGGTGTGAAACATTTAGAAAAGGTTTTAAACCTAATTTTATTTTTACATACAAATTTGGTTACCATAGCAACCAATATAAAAAACATACTAAAAACAGCTGATTAGGTTCACGAGCTTTGGTCCAACACAAAGCTAAGTTAGGTCAAATGTGTAATATTTTGAAAAGTGTTTTTTCGATTCTCATACAATACAGGTAGTTTAACAATTCATGTTTAATCTGAAATATTCGCGGGTAACAGATAGTTTCTAAATAAAAAGATAAATCACATTCTCCTTTGAAAGTAATTTGTACTTAGAAAGTGACTCCAACTATTTTGAAGTTCGTTAAGCATAATATGACTTTGCTTAATTACTTGGTAAAAGTATAACAGCTGTGCAATGTAATGGACAAGGCTAGGCCTGTAATCAAACTTACATTAGCCTCAGCCAAACAATGTTTGTACACAGTAGTAATTATATCTAAGGTCAATGCAATTATATTGAGTTATCATTATTCAAGAATCGTTCAAACACGTTACTGCCTCTGCGTGCGTCTGCATTTCGCACAGTGCGTTACATGCACGTATTATAAGCAAGGCCAAACATTAAAGAAGCATAATATTTTTAAAATATATTTTCGTCATACTGCTTCAAAAACAGCTGTTTTCAATACATGCATTGAGATGCAAAAGTTCTTTTTAGTCCTAGGACCTAAAAACATCAGCTGAGGTCGAGGTCATCAGCTGTTACTTTGTTTATTCGAATTAATTAACTATTTAATTGTAAAGCATCTATAAAAAAACAACCAATACTCTCGATTGTAAATAACCGTTAAAACAGCTGTAACCATCGATTTGAAGGTAAATAGGTTATAACATTTTAGTTTTTGTGAAATTGTTTTCTTATATTATTTGCAGTATAACGTAAAATATAGTTCATCACTTGGACCAAAAGAAGCTTTCGATCCTCGCTCATTATCCAGTTAAACTTGAGCTTATAATATGTAACAATTTGGAAAGTGTTTTAAACTTGATTTTGTGATTTTACATACAAATTCGGTTATCATAGCAACCAAATAGTAATGCAAACTTAAAATAACTAATTAAGTCCATTACTTTCATAATTCAGCACACAAAAAAAGGTTAAGCCTACTAAATAGATGTGAAACAATTTGGAAAATGTTTAAAACTTAATTTTATGATTTCACATATTCATTTAGTTATCATAGCAACCAAATATTAGTGCATACTCAAAACAGCTAATTAGATCTATCAGTTTTATAATTTAACACAAAAACAGGTTAGGCTAATGTGAAACAATTTAGAAAGTGTTTTACACTTTATTTTGTGATTTTACATACAAATTAGGTTACCATAACAACCAGTATAACAATGCACACTTAAAACAGCCGATTAGGTCAAATTTAATAATGACTGCTGTGATTTGTGGCCGATGTATAGGCTACTTTTTCAGAAAAGTAACAATTAGTGTTAGGAAAGTTGAGAAAATTGAACACTTCTTCGGTAGGTCATGATATTTTTGAAAAATTGTAAAAAAAATTCATAGTTTCAAGGAAAATAAGCAGTTCATTTTTAGAACCACCATAACTTACTGTATATGTAAGTGAGAAAGAAAGGCCATAATTAACAGAATTTCAACTAAACCAAAAATTCGTTTCAAATTCTCAGAGGAAACGATCTCTCCTTTATAAAACGTTGTCAAAGCTAGTTTTACCGACTATTACGAGTGTATTTTTCCATGTTTAAGACAAAAACCTCTCGGATGAAAAATAAATAAAACCGGGATCTAACCCAAGACTACATGAAAAAAAGTGTAAATCCAGGTAAGTCCCTTCGGGATCGCAATGTCCGTACTCACTATAGGGAAGCTCAGAGTGTTTATCTGTTTAAAATGATTCTCACATTTTTTGAAGTGAATACTTCTTTACGCCTGGTAGGCAATTTTTTGGTGCTGTTAAATCGATGTGGTGAAAGGAAAAATCGTCACGAAAATAATAATAACAGTATACATACAACAACGGTTATATATTAAAACTAAAAATCTAGAAAAATAGTAGTCAAACTAAAATCAATGCAAAAATATCGCACAAACTTTCTCACATACCCATATATTTTAAAGCTATAAATCTACGAAAATATTGCAGTAAGTTTTTCAAACTCATATACATAGTCAAACTAAAATCAATGCAAAAATATCGCACAAACTTTCTCGCATACCTATACATATTAAAACTATAAATCTACGAAAATATTGCAGTAAGTTTTTCAAATCATATACATAGTCAAACTAAAATCAATGCAAAAATATCGCACAAACTTTCTCACATACCCATACATATTAAAACTATAAATCTACGAAAATATTGCAGTAAGTTTTTCAAACTCAAGATACATAGTCAAACTAAAATCAATGCAAAAATATTGCACAAAATTTCTCGCATACCCATACATATTAAAACTATAAATCTACGAAAATATTGCAGTAAGTTTTTCAAATCATATACATAGTCAAACTAAAATCAATGCAAAAATATCGCACAAACTTTCTCGCATACCTATACATATTAAAACTATAAATCTACGAAAATATTGCAGTAAGTTTTTCAAATCATATACATAGTCAAACTAAAATCAATGCAAAAATATCGCACAAACTTTCTCACATACCCATACATATTAAAACTATAAATCTACGAAAATATTGCAGTAAGTTTTTCAAATCATATACATAGTCAAACTAAAATCAATGCAAAAATATCGCACAAACTTTCTCGCATACCTATACATATTAAAACTATAAATCTACGAAAATATTGCAGTAAGTTTTTCAAACTTAAGATACATAGTCAAACTAAAATCAATGCAAAAATATTGCACAAAATTTCTCGCATACCCATACATATTAAAACTATAAATCTACGAAAATATAGCAGTAAGTTTTTCAAATCATATACATAGTCAAACTAAAATCAATGCAAAAATATCGCACAAACTTTCTCACATACCCATACATATTAAAACTATAAATCTACGAAAATATTGCAGTAAGTTTTTCAAATCATATACATAGTCAAACTAAAATCAATGCAAAAATATCGCACAAACTTTCTCACATACCCATATATTTTAAAGCTATTAAGCTACGAAAATATTGCAGTAAGTTTTTCAAACTCAAGATACATAGTCAAACTAAAATCAATGCAAAAATATTGCACAAAATTTCTCGCATACCCATACATATTAAAACTATAAATCTACGAAAATATTGCAGTAAGTTTTTCAAATCATATACATAGTCAAACTAAAATCAATGCAAAAATATCGCACAAACTTTCTCACATACCCATACATATTAAAACTATAAATCTACGAAAATATTGCAGTAAGTTTTTCAAACTCAAGATACATAGTCAAACTAAAATCAATGCAAAAATATCGCACAAAATTTCTCACATACCCATACATATTAAAACTATAAATCTACGAAAATATTGCAGTAAATTTTTCAAACTCATATACATAGTCAAACTAAAATCAATGCAAAAATATTGCACAAAATTTCTCACATACCCATACATATTAAAACTATAAATCTACGAAAATATTGCAGTAAGTTTTTCAAACTCATATACATAGTCAAACTAAAATCAATGCAAAAATATTGCACAAAATTTCTCACATACCCATACATATTAAAACTATAAATCTACGAAAATATTGCAGTAAGTTTTTCAAACTCATATACATAGTCAAACTAAAATCAATGCAAAAATATTGCACAAAATTTCTCGCATACCTATACATATTAAAACTAAAAATCTACGAAAAATATTGCAGTAAGTTTCTCAAATCACATACATAGTTAAAATAAAATGAATGCAAAAATATCGCACAAACTTTCTCATATACCCATATAATATATTAAAACTAGAAATATAATCAAGTCACACTAATAATCAATGCAAAATATAATTAATAATTGTATTACATTTATTGAAAGTTAAAAATATTATTAATTTTTTAAATTGACAAGTTTTCACTTCTCTCTAACGTCCCGCGACGGAAACATTTTTTCCCCAAAGATAACTTATTCTGAATGAAATTTCACAAAAAATGCCTCAAACGAAATCTTGAAGTATCTATGTGAAAAATGATAGACATATTGTGGTTTATTTCACTTTATTGAGTTTATTACAACACGTGGCATCAACTATCACCCTAAGGCTACTTTACCCTCAGAGATTTCTATTTAGGACGTTTGTAAATTGCCTCAATATTGCGACACAAGAGTGTTTGCTTGAGGCATCCCTAGAAATCCTTGATATAAATCCAATATTTTGTCAAAACAGATAATGTTTACAGGATTATGGAAGATTAGGAATCTCAACTGTTTTAATTGATTTATAAACTGGATTAAATTAAACTTATATACAGGGTGTGTCAACACTACATTAACGTTCTCGTATCGTAATATCAAGTAAGCCTCGGTGGATTACGATAGTGAGTAAAGGCAATGACTACATAAATACTATAAGACACGACATAGGATAGGGAAATAGTCTACGCTTTACGGGTGCTGTTCGTCACAAGTTTGACACACAGCTATCAGAAAGCGCTAGCAGCAGGTGCTTGACTGTACGCATCCCACTTGGTTGAGACTGTACAACTGTTGACCTCTCTCTCACAAACCTTCTCACTTACTTCCGCCAGCATAGTCAGTGTTGTCAGTTCGTGCGCTGAGATAAGCGATTCTCGAGCTTCCCTCGCATCTCTGGTCCCATCAGTGCGTTTTCTCTTACCCGCCTGAAACATTGTTTGACCGTAGAGCCACCTAGCGCCAGTCACATCAACTTCAGATTCTCTAGCAGAGCGACCTAGCGGGTATTGGTCAACTCAAGAATAAGCTTAAAATATTTAACATGGCCATGTTGTGTCTTATAGTATTTATGTAGTCATTGGTCAGGTAAAGGAGTGGCAATCCCGAGGTATCCTGGCTGGAACTACACTTTTTTCATGTCGTCTTGGGTTACATCATTCTTTAAAATTTTTTAAACAAATTATTGTTAACTCTTCCAACCTCGGTGCTATTCAAGTGTTTTTGATTTATGGTCAAGTATCAATTATGATCTTTTCTTTATTTTTCGTGGCCATGCACAGACGGACAAGAAATTCAAAATCCCGTTTATTTTTTTACCCAATTTTTTTTTTAAAAAAGCAACTATGATTTGTCATAAAGTTTACTGAAAAACGTTGTTCTTGTAATTTTTTTATAAAATGAGTAGTTTTCGAGTTAATTCAATTTAAAAGCTATGAATGGCTGCCATTTTGAAACTAGTTGGTTTACAATCATGAAACTCAACACACTAGCTCTCAAACTAACAATAGCAACAATGCATCCAAATTTGGTTCAATTATGTAGAGCTGTTTAAAAAAATATATATATAAGCACATACGGATGGATAAACGAACAAAGAAACAAGATAGAACGGTTTGTGTTAAGATATTAGTTTCTTTTTACCCCAGGAACAATACCCCGAACATTGTAACGAGAGTTCGGAAACACCCTGTATATCGTCATATTCAGTTTATATCTGTGCTAGCCGATATATCGGCAGCTGAGGTTTGAATCGTTTTAATATTTTCTACTTCATATATTGATGCAAGATTTGATATAAACAAATTGTTTAGGCAGATATCAATCCCATTGTTTTGTTTTGTTCAAAATTGCTAGAGTAATAATTTAAAAAAAAAAGTTTTAATCAAATATCAGGTAACTTCTAAAAAAAATTAGTTTCTCCTGGAAAAAATGAATTTGTCCAAAATATGATAAACATTAATTCATCCATTTGAGATGTTTGTGAATCATACAATTTTACCTGTACCAAGATAAATTTATGATGACGTAATATAGACTAAGGGAAAAATTAAAAAGAGAAAAAGGCGTGACAGTTATTTAGTGCATTCACACAAATTTCAATGAAAACTTCTTTTTTTTCCCCCTCTTCACATCAATGAAACTACATTAGGTCCTGCTAAAATCAAATTACGATAATAGATATTCGCCCGAGAGGAGGGAGGTAAAAAAGTTTAAACTCGACCGTCAGGGATTTCATCTGGATGTGCGTGACGCAGTTATGGCCAACTCCTCGGAGGTTTCACATAGAGTGAATACGGGCCGGCCAATCCCGAGAAGCCTAGCTGGATTTACACATATTTTCATGTAATCTTAGTTTAGATACCTCTCTTTCATCTTTCCTATCAGGTCTCTCTTGACCAACTCTTGATCTTTTCCGACCCTGACGCTATTAGACTATTCGAGAGCTTGGAGTTTTTATTTTATGAAGACGTAGATCCAGCTAAGTTACCCCGGGATTGTCAGAACAAAAGATCCCTTGAGGGTGGAAGGTTTTATTCTTACATTAATGAAATAATAAAATGTGTAAGGAAAAAATTAAGAATAATAAAAATCATTCAATTAAGGGTTCAACATGAACTTTAATTGGGTAATTTTTAAATGGGGGGGGGAGAGAACATAACATTAAGTTTAAAATAACGGTAAAAAACAAATTTTCCAAGAAAACGAGTAATATTATTTGGAGTATTAAAAATGTTAACCTGAGAAAACAAAGTTTCCAAATATTTCCAAAGTTTGGTAGACCGTAAAACAAACCTGTAAATACTGATTTTCAAAACCACCCACAACTTGTTCTATAAGGGCTTGGCGATCCCGATTGCCCATAGAGGATGTACATCCTTCTTAATTTAAATCCCTTTCTTTTATCTTTCCTAACAGACTCTCGATCAAACTTGTTCTTTTCCAACTCTGGCGCTATTAGAGTATTCGAGGGCTAGGAGTCTATGGAAATTAAAAATTAGGTTCTTTGCAAACAGGCCGAGCAATGTAACTATTTTCTCATTTTTTTCAATTAAAACCTTTTCTAGTTTCATAAGGCTACAAAAATATATAATCAATTATTTACATAAGAGTTGCATCGTTTTGTTATTTAAGATTCACTCTACAATTTGTTTACTACTTTAATGTAACTTCTATAATATAAGCATTAATTAATTATATTAAAATATAAACAGTAGCCGGATCGTTTACGTTTCCAACGAACTGGGGCACCAGCCAACGAAGCCCACTAGTGGTGAGGGGAAAATATATTTTTTTGTGTTTTTTTTTTTTCAGATAATTCAGTTAGCATTCCACGATTTATATAGATCATTGGCATCAGCATAATATTTACTGCCACAATAATCGCAATGAATGGTGCAAACCACCCTTGAAGCATTAAACTTGGGAATTGATTTATCCCTGTGAATGGTGATTTGTTCACGTGTACAGTAATTTATGGTATTATATTAATTCTTAGTGAATATTGTTGTATCTACAAAGGGTTTGCACGAACAATTTAATGAATGGATTGAATACAAGGCGCGAAATCTTTTACAGAAGATTATTAATCTTCAAGGCTCGTATAGTGTTTAGAAACTCTATTATTTTTAGGCAGCTTCTTCCAATATCTTGCAACATTCCAGCTTACGCAGGAAATAAAACTTATGACACGTCTGATGCAAGAGTCGTTGGGAAAATTATACTTGTGTCATTTTCTTGTAGATCTGTCAAGGCTAGAGACCAAGGGTGCCATACGTAGCATTCCTAACATTCCAATCTATGGCTGCGCGCGCATCTAAAACATTGAATGACTACAGTGATTTATTAACTATGTGATTCACAAATATTCCAAACTAGTGATGGAACTAAAAGCGATTTTACTGTATGAGTGAAAGTAATGGTGGGATCAATCACAACAATTTTTAAAACTTGATTTACATTGATTTAAGTGATTGATAAACGTAAGATACTGTACAGTGAATGCGATTTCGTGCCAAAGAATTCAAAGCCACGAAGAGAAATAATAACAATTCGATGGACCCATTATGGTACTTACCCAAATATAATACAAGCAGATATTATAAATGTAAAGTTATTTTCTTGGGCCTTGAAGGATTATTGTATTGGTAGATCAAGGGGTTTTACCCAGTAGGGGAAGTAGAGTTCCTTTCAGTTATTATATGCAAGAAGGCCTACCTCAACTAACAAAATAACAAACATACAAACGGATTGCCAAATTTTAAAGTTAAATCAGGACCTCGCTTCCTTTAGTCTTTCAATGCAGGAAGGCCTAACTTAACTTAACCTAACGAACATAAACACGGATGCCAAATGGTTAAGTTAAAACAGAACCTGGCTTTCCTCAGAAGAAGGTCTAACGTAACCTCGAGAGTAGTGAACAGAACGGGAAACCCGTTTAGAATCACAATATTTATTCAATTCACGACAACACAATACCAAAACACTAAACAAACACCGATTGAATATGAATCATTCAAATTACCGTTAATTATCGTATCGTAAAGAACTGTGAAAACCCTGATATATCACGTTCTGTGTAACTAATCACAGTTATGTGCTATAGTGATTTTACAACCACAGTGAGATAATCACAGATCAGTTAAATCACCAACCGCACTAATTTCTATAAACATATCGCGATCGAACTTATTGAGATTGCTATTTACCGATTACAGTTATATTAAATCTTGATTAATCGTGATGAAATTATTAAATTTCGAGAATAACATGTAGAAACAGAAAATTTAGATTTTCTAAAAATAACCTTCAAATTTTGCTAATAAACCTATGAAAGTTCTTTTACAAAAGGTACAGAACGCGATCTTCACAAATAAAGGTATTGGTCAAAAAGTTAAAATGAAACATGGATACCGTGATCGAAACAGGTGTGACCGGTGTTTTATTTGATAAGTACAAAAGTTACACAAAAATTTTAAAAGGTAAATAGTTTTTGATTTAAAACTAAACTTACACCAAATTTTTCACATCACTTGCCATTTTCCAATATGGCGGTCATCTCTTAATTTTCTTATGGAAAACCCAATTTTTATGGCGATTTAAGATGAAAATGATTTTTATAAGGTTTTTATATTCTTGGGTATTTTCCGATATATTAAACCATTTAGGAGCTTATAGGCACTTAAATGTTTCAAAAATTCGCAAATTCAAATTATTTCCGAAGACGATATTTCTTATTTTTCAAAGTCAAATTCAGGTGAAGTTTAAACTAGAGCTAGGGTAAAAAGTGTAATAAACACTACTGTTATTTTTATTTACTTACACCAGCTCTTTGTTATTACTTTGAAAATTAAGGACAAATTGTATTATTAAACACTGTTAATAGATTTGTTTCGGCTATAATGTTTTATTCACAGGGTCTAATACATCCAGTGGGCTAATAATTACAAAGTGGTGTAAGCCAGTAGGTAAAAATTATCAGAAAAGTTGAATAAAAGGAAGTCTATAAAATCGTCTCTTCAAAAAATATCAACATATATTTTTTTTTCTCAAAAATTATCAGAAAAGTTGAATAAAAGGAAGTCTATAAAATCGTCTCTTCAAAAAATATCAACATATTTTTTTTTTTTTCAAATTACATTGGACTGTAAAATTTACACAATAGCTGTTTTAGGGAATAAAAAGTATCAATTAACTACCTGATATTTATAAAGTTTATTTCCAACATCGTTTTTATATAGAAAAATAAGTATTATTTTCTCAAAAATGTTGTCATTTTTTTAATTGTGTCACGTGAGTAAATAAATCAACAAAATGTTGCTTTCCAAGCTTTTAATATATTTTATACACTGCAGTCTATTCATGTTTCAATTTTACATTCGGTTCAACTGTTTTAGGTGCGTATAATGGACTTCTGAAATCCCCAAAATTTTTGTATTTTCACAAATCCGAGCGCTTATAGCTCCTAAACGGTTAAAGATATCTAAAATTATACAAGAATAAAATTCTTAAAATAATGTACCTTATCAAAAATTGCCATTAAAAATAGAGGTTCTTATAAGAAAATTTAGAGCTGACCACCATTTTGGAAAAATGACTCAAAAATACCTCGGGGTTACTTTTTAAGGTTTTCTGTAACTTTTGTACTTATCGAATAAAATAGGGGTCTGTTTCAATCGCAACGATACTGGCAGGTCTGGATTTAGTTTCCATTTTTCACGTTTTAATTTCCAGCCTGGACTAGTCTACTAGGCTATGTTGTTGTTAACGCTCGAGATTTTATTACTTGACAAATGGAGTTGATTTATGCTCTCGAATCGTCGTGATTTTATGTAGATAAATGATATCCGATTAAACTATAGTCTAATAATAAAAATGAAAAAAGTTGTTAGAAAAAAGTTGAAGGAAAATAGGGTACCCGTAAACTTGGCAACACTGGATGAATCAATGTGAATTATTTTCATATCTGAAGTTATAATGTTTATTAAATAGTAAGACCTCTTTTCAGACCTCTGTAGTCTGCAATAAACACAAATTGCAATTTTAAAAATTCAGAAGGTAAAAGTAGAACCGACACCAGGTAAAACTAGTGTCTCGGGGGGGGGGGGGGGTTGTTGTTTTATATATGTATGCATTTGTAAGGAGACGACTTAAATGGTGCGCTCCACCATTAACTTGGGTTAAAAAAGCGCCTCTCTTTTTTATCTTATCTAGTCTCTCTTGACTAATTTTTGTTTTATTTTCATATCCTGACGCTATTTAATATTCGAAGGGTTCCTATTTTATGTTCTTTTCTTTAAATATTAGGTGATGATGACCGAGAAGTTTCTTCTTTTTTTTTTTTTAAATGACATACTCTACTCAAACTAATAAAACAAATCCGCATATAAAAACACTTATTTTATAATTGCGAAATTAAAATAAACCTTGACAGCCTTTCTTTAAACTCTCCCATTGCAATGGAAGTATTTACTCGTTTACTGTTGCAGAAAGACAGAATGTCATACAGGCGAGAATGCGTTGTTACAGTAAACAAAAGGCGTTTCGACATTTCACTGTATGTAATCAAAGAACAATGAGTGATTAGAAATGTACCAGCGGGTGGCGAAGAGGCCATTAGCTAACATTGTACTGTAGTGTATGACCTTGTCTGTGGAAGTCAAGGACGTATCCGAGTTAACCGGCAACAATCTGTTACTTCATCTGGTAGATATTTTACAATGTTGAAGTTCAATATATATTAGTCATAATAGGACAGGGATTTTTTTTAAATAATGTGAATCACTGACAACGTCAAGTCATAAAATAAATTATTATATATTCAGTAGAATTGCAAATTGTAAAGTTTCCGACAACCATCCCAAATAGTAGACTACCAATTTCAAAATAATTGCTATTATTATTTTTACATACCCTGTATACAAAGTAAGGAAGTTTGGTAATCGTCAAATATTCGACCTTTGTATTTTTACTTCACGTTTTATGACCTCAAGAATCAAAAGAATGGCCGAGCCATCACCAAGAACGTAACTGAGCACCATCAAGAGCGTAGCCGAGCCATCACCAAGAACGTAACTGAGCACCATCAAGAGCGTAGCCGAGCCATCACGAAGAGCGTAACCGAGCCATCACCAAGAGCGTAGCCGAGCCATCAACAAGAACGTAACTGAGCACCATCAAGAACGTAGCCGAGCCATCACCAAGAGCGTAGCCGAGCCATCACCAAGAGCGTAGCCGAGCCATCACCAAGAACGTAACTGAGCACCATCAAGAGCGTAGCCGAGCCACCACCAAGAACGTAACTGAGCACCATCAAGAGCGTAGCCGAGCCATCACGAAGAGCGTAGCCGAGCCATCACCAAGAACGTAACTGAGCACCATCAAGAGCGTAGCCGAGCCATCACCAAGAACGTAACTGAGCACCATCAAGAGCGTAGCCGAGCCATCACGAGGAGCGTAGCCGAGCCATCACCAAGAGCGTAGCCAAACCATCAACAAGAACGTAACTGAGCACCATCAAGAGCGTAGCCGAGCCACCACCAAGAACGTAACTGAGCACCATCAAGAGCGTAGCCGAGCCATCACGAAGAGCGTAGCCGAGCCATCACCAAGAGCGTAGCCGAGCCATCACCAAGAACGTAACTGAGCACCATCAAGAGCGTAGCCGAGCCACCACCAAGAACGTAACTGAGCACCATCAAGAGCGTAGCCGAGCCATCACGAAGAGCGTAGCCGAGCCATCACCAAGAGCGTAGCCGAGCCATCACCAAGAACGTAACTGAGCACCATCAAGAGCGTAGCCGAGCCACCACCAAGAACGTAACTGAGCACCATCAAGAGCGTAGCCGAGCCACCACCAAGAACGTAACTGAGCACCATCAAGAGCGTAGCCGAGCCATCACGAGGAGCGTAGCCGAGCCATCACCAAATGCGTAGCCGAGCCATCACCAAGAACGTAACTGAGCACCATCAAGAGCGTAGCCGAGCCACCACCAAGAACGTAACTGAGCACCATCAAGAGCGTAGCCGAGCCATCACGAAGAGCGTAGCCGAGCCATCACCAAGAGCGTAGCCGAGCCATCACCAAGAACGTAACTGAGCACCATCAAGAGCGTAGCCGAGCCACCACCAAGAACGTAACTGAGCACCATCAAGAGCGTAGCCGAGCCATCACGAGGAGCGTAGCCGAGCCATCACCAAGAGCGTAGCCGAGCCATCACCAAGAACGTAACTGAGCACCATCAAGAGCGTAGCCGAGCCACCACCAAGAACGTAACTGAGCACCATCAAGAGCGTAGCCGAGCCATCACGAAGAGCGTAGCCGAGCCATCACCAAGAGCGTAGCCGAGCCATCACCAAGAACGTAACTGAGCACCATCAAGAGCGTAGCCGAGCCACCACCAAGAACGTAACTGAGCACCATCAAGAGCGTAGCCGAGCCATCACGAAGAGCGTAGCCGAGCCATCACCAAGAGCGTAGCCGAGCCATCACCAAGAACGTAACTGAGCACCATCAAGAGCGTAGCCGAGCCACCACCAAGAACGTAACTGAGCACCATCAAGAGCGTAGCCGAGCCATCACGAGGAGCGTAGCCGAGCCATCACCAAGAGCGTAGCCGAGCCATCACCAAGAACGTAACTAAGCACCATCAAGAGCGTAGCCGAGCCACCACCAAGAACGTAACTGAGCACCATCAAGAGCGTAGCCGAGCCATCACGAAGAGCGTAGCCGAGCCATCACCAAGAGCGTAGCCGAGCCATCACCAAGAACGTAACTGAGCACCATCAAGAGCGTAGCCGAGCCACCACCAAGAACGTAACTGAGCACCATCAAGAGCGTAGCCGAGCCACCACCAAGAACGTAACTGAGCACCATCAAGAGCGTAGCCGAGCCATCACCAAGAGCGTAGCCGAGCCATCACCAAGAACGTAACTGAGCACCATCAAGAGCGTAGCCGAGCCACCACCAAGAACGTAACTGAGCACCATCAAGAGCGTAGCCGAGCCACCACCAAGAACGTAACTGAGCACCATCAAGAGCGTAGCCGAGCCATCACGAGGAGCGTAGCCGAGCCATCACCAAGAACGTAACTGAGCACCATCAAGAGCGTAGCCGAGCCATCACCAAGAACGTAACTGAGCACCATCAAGAGCGTAGCCGAGCCATCACGAAGAGCGTAACCGAGCCATCACCAAGAACGTAACTGAGCACCATCAAGAGCGTAGCCGAGCCATCACCAAGAACGTAACTGAGCACCATCAAGAGCGTAGCCGAGCCATCACGAAGAGCGTAACCGAGCCATCACCAAGAGCGTAGCCGAGCCATCAACAAGAACGTAACTGAGCACCATCAAGAACGTAGCCGAGCCATCACCAAGAGCGTAGCCGAGCCATCACCAAGAGCGTAGCCGAGCCATCACCAAGAACGTAACTGAGCACCATCAAGAGAGTAGCCGAGCCACCACCAAGAACGTAACTGAGCACCATCAAGAGCGTAGCCGAGCCATCACGAAGAGCGTAGCCGAGCCATCACCAAGAACGTAACTGAGCACCATCAAGAGCGTAGCCGAGCCATCACCAAGAACGTAACTGAGCACCATCAAGAGCGTAGCCGAGCCATCACGAGGAGCGTAGCCGAGCCATCACGAAGAGCGTAGCCGAGCCATCACCAAGAACGTAACTGAGCACCATCAAGAGCGTAGCCGAGCCATCACGAGGAGCGTAGCCGAGCCATCACCAAGAACGTAACTGAGCACCACCAAGAACGTAACTGAGCACCATAAAGAACGTAGCCGAGCCATCACCAAGAGCGTAGCCGAGCCATCACCAAGAACGTAACTGAGCACCATCAAGAGCGTAGCCGAGCTATCACCAAGAACGTAAAACTGAGCACCATCAAGAGCGTAGCCGAGCCATCACCAAGAACGTAACTGAGCACCATCAAGAACGTAGCCGAGCCATTACCAAGAGCGTAGCCGAGCCATCACCAAGAACGTAAAACTGAGCACCATCAAGAACGTAGCCGAGCTATCATCAAGAACGTAACTGAGCACCACCAAGAACGTAACTGAGCACCATAAAGAACGTAGCCGAGCCATCACCAAGAGCGTAGCCGAGCCATCACCAAGAACGTAACTGAGCACCATCAAGAGCGTAGCCGAGCTATCACCAAGAACGTAAAACTGAGCACCATCAAGAGCGTAGCCGAGCCATCACCAAGAACGTAACTGAGCACCATCAAGAACGTAGCCGAGCCATTACCAAGAGCGTAGCCGAGCCATCACCAAGAACGTAAAACTGAGCACCATCAAGAACGTAGCCGAGCTATCATCAAGAGCGTAGCCGAGCCATCACCAAGAACGTAAAACTGAGCACCATCAAGAGCGTAGCCGAGCTATCATCAAGAGCGTAGCCGAGCTATCACCAAGAACGTAAAACTGAGCACCATCAAGAACGTAGCCGAGCTATCATCAAGAGCGTAGCCGAGCTATCACCAAGAACGTAAAACTGAGCACCATCAAGAGCGTAGCCGAGCTATCATCAAGAGCGTAGCCGAGCCATCACCAAGAACGTAAAACTGAGCACCATCAAGAACGTAGCCGAGCTATCATCAAGAGCGTAGCCGAGCTATCACCAAGAACGTAAAACTGAGCACCATCAAGAGCGTAGCCGAGCCATCACCAAGAACGTAACTGAGCACCATCAAGAACGTAGCCGAGCCATTACCAAGAGCGTAGCCGAGCCATCACCAAGAACGTAAAACTGAGCACCATCAAGAACGTAGCCGAGCTATCATCAAGAACGTAACTGAGCACCACCAAGAACGTAACTGAGCACCATAAAGAACGTAGCCGAGCCATCACCAAGAGCGTAGCCGAGCCATCACCAAGAACGTAACTGAGCACCATCAAGAGCGTAGCCGAGCTATCACCAAGAACGTAAAACTGAGCACCATCAAGAGCGTAGCCGAGCCATCACCAAGAACGTAACTGAGCACCATCAAGAACGTAGCCGAGCCATTACCAAGAGCGTAGCCGAGCCATCACCAAGAACGTAAAACTGAGCACCATCAAGAACGTAGCCGAGCTATCATCAAGAGCGTAGCCGAGCCATCACCAAGAACGTAAAACTGAGCACCATCAAGAACGTAGCCGAGACATAACAAAGAGCTTAGCTGACGTCAAGAAAGTAGTGATATATAAAATTATAAGGTCAAAAAACTCCTATGGAACTGTTTTAAACGAATACAATTAACATTTCCTACAAGATCCTAGAGACACCAACGTGTGCCCATTACATTTAGTGGATGTGTTAGTATTACAATTTGTTTGATAGGTCTGGGTAAGTACCATGATAGTGCCTATTAACTTTTTACTTTTTACAAATACATAGTGCAGAGAAAATTTTTTGTTGGGTCTAAAAACTGACGAGTTTCTTGTTGAAATTTCCAAGTTTAAACATTCAAATTCTTAGGCCTATCACAGTTTCAGCCTGACATCTTTTACAGTTATTTTTATCTGAACGTTAAAAAAATGTTTTTTTTTGTATTGTCGTATTAGTTTTGAAAAGACAAAATTTGGAAGAGAATAGTGTCCATTTGTTAGTAGAAAATGTTAATAGGAACTTTTATATAAAGCCAGTTATACTACGTTTCTTCTTCCAGAAATGTACTTTTATCGTAATTTTTTGCTCTAAATGTGGATTGAGATATCTAAAAACATCATACTAAGTATCCACGCACCCAGTTTTTTGGACAACGACATTAAAAAAAGAAGAAAATTTTGGGCAAAATAGTTTTTAGATTAGATTATTTAGTTTCCAAGGCATTTTTCTGTAAATTGTCAAAGTTGTTCGGTATTGAATTACCTAAATCCTGTTAAACATTATTTTATAGTCTGATATGAGGGAGTTTAAACAAATGTGTTTTGACCAATTCACAAAAAATCATAAAATCGCCCTAAATAATAATTTGTTTATAAGGACGGTTAGGTCTTATTGCAGTGAAAAAAATTGTCGACTAAAACAGTTCAATATTTTGTAAATTTATAAAACTAAAAAAAAGAAAGAAAGTATCTGAAAAAAATAAATAAAAGAAATGTATCTATAAAAAGAAAAGACTTATCTGAAAAGGAAGGAAGAATAAATGTACCGTATTTGAAAAAAAATAGATACAAAAATATACCCAAGAAAAAATTATCTTAAAAAAAAGTAAGAAATATCTAAGAAAAAAGTATTCGAAAAAACGAACGAAATGAATCAAGAAAACCGAAAAAAGTATTTAAAAATCAGAAAAAGAGAGAAATGAATCTAAAAAGCGGAAAAAAGTATATCTGAAAAAAATGTACCCGAAAAAAGAGCCATGTATAAAAAAGCGGGAAAATATATCATAAAAAGTACACGAATAAAAGAGAGAAAATATATTTAAAAAAAAAAACAAATGGAATAATGACAGAAAATCTTCTAGAAAATGTATCTGAAAAAAGGGAAAATGTATCTGAAAAAGTAAAAAATGTATTTTGAAAAAAATTGGAAAATAAATGTATCCCAAAAGAAAAGAATGAAAACCGAATCCCGATTTGATATGTGAGTATTTTTTTAACTAATCCATAGGGTCTACTTTGACTTCAATATGAATGTACGGGTACTTCATTATTGTATTACTAAGACTCCAGTAATACCATTAGTATGGCCGCCGGTTTTAAAACTGTTTTTATTTTATTTTTCATTTAAGAAAAAAAAAAAATCCAAATATTAAAAATTGTTTTTTGCTCATATTTTTCTATTAAAATATAATGCTTTTAAATCACTGAAGTAAGCTAAGTTTGTTATAAAATGTCCTAAAAAGGAAAACAAATGTCTTTAAAAATTGGTCAATATTTAGCCCATCTATGGAGGTCCATTCCCCCCAGTGTACATTACAAAAAATGATTAAAAATTCAAACTGTTTTTGGCCGGATTTTTTATTGTAAACGTTGTTACCCTCAAAAACTATGTGTACGGGAAATTCATTAGACCTATTCAACCCGAATCAAACTAAACCAACACAACTGCGTTTAAAGCAAATTTTTGTAAAAATCCACTATTTTGTCATAATCTGATGGGCCAAAATTAGAAATGACACCATCTATGATCTTCACGTGTACAAGAACATTAAACGAACTGAACTCTCATACACTCAAAGGTCATGTCTCAAGGTATGACTCAACAGGATTCTTAACATTGAAATATCGTATCCTTGTGTCGCGTGATGTCATTCTCAAATTACTTTATAAAGTCAGTGAGGTTATAACTCAGGACTTACTGTCACTTCTATGAGTAACTTCCTTCTTCATCCTCTTAACTCTGTGCAGGTATGCTAATCGGACACCCACACAGATTTTCTTTGAATTGTGATTACTACCAATAGTGACAGTGAAATTAGGTAAAAACTAGAGTAAATAAACAAAACAAAACTTTTGAATATTTTTACCAAAAATATAAAACATTTACACTTGTCATTTTTTTTTTTCAAAGAAAGTAATTTTTATGCACTTTTAGAGTAAAATTTATTATACTTAGGTCTAAATATAATTTCCATGAGAATTTAAAAAATATTTGGGAACTGATTGAAATTTTATTATGTACCAATTGTTTTAAAGACAGTACACAACACATTTGCCTGCTTACAGGCACCCACTGAGTGTATGTAGTTTGTAGGTATTGGATAGTGAATTACCAAGCTAAAGTAAATTTATTAAGTTAACACTGGTACTTTGGTAAAGGTGGAGTGAACAGCTGACCAACAAACAACTTGATGTTCTAACCTCAATTCTCAAACGCTTTACTGCAATTTTGTATGAACATAAACTGAGTTTACGTAGTTTGTTGGTCTTTGGTGGTGCGTGTATTTAGTTAAAACTAATTGTTTTGTAAAGGTGGAATAAGCAGCTGACTAACAAACAACTCAATGTGTTTAGCTCAATTCTTAGAATTCATTAACTCTGGTTGATTCAACCTATACCCCTCCAACCTTTATTATTTCTTTTACAATCGTGTGACATTGTGACATTTAGTGTCATAGAGTACAAGACCTATTTAACAAATAAGTGTTCTAAAAATTGGCAGATTCAAAATTCTATTGCACTAGGCTACACCCTGATCAGTTCAGTGATGACACGGAACGTCACATCGTTCTGTAGTTTTAACCTTGTTTGTTTATCACACTCCTTAACCACATCGTTCTGTAGTTTTAACCTTGTTTGTTTATCACACTCCTTAACCACATCGTTCTGTAGTTTTAACCTTGTTTGTTTATCACACTCCTTAACCACATCGTTCTGTAGTTTTAACCTTGTTTGTTTATCACACTCCTTAACCACATCGTTCTGTAGTTTTAACCTTGTTTGTTTATCACACTCCTTAACCACATCGTTCTGTAGTTTTAACCTTGTTTGTTTATCACACTCCTTAACCACATCGTTCTGTAGTTTTAACCTTGTTTGTTTATCACACTCCTTAACCACATCGTTCTGTAGTTTTAACCTTGTTTGTTTATCACACTCCTTAACCACATCGTTCTGTAGTTTTAACCTTGTTTGTTTATCACACTCCTTAACCACATCGTTCTGTAGTTTTAACCTTGTTTGTTTATCACACTCCTTAACCACATCGTTCTGTAGTTTTAACCTTGTTTGTTTATCACACTCCTTAACCACATCGTTCTGTAGTTTTAACCTTGTTTGTTTATCACACTCCTTAACCACATCGTTCTGTAGTTTTAACCTTGTTTGTTTATCACACTCCTTAACCACATCGTTCTGTAGTTTTAACCTTGTTTGTTTATCACACTCCTTAACCACATCGTTCTGTAGTTTTAACCTTGTTTGTTTATCACACTCCTTAACCACATCGTTCTGTAGTTTTAACCTTGTTTGTTTATCACACTCCTTAACCACATCGTTCTGTAGTTTTAACCTTGTTTGTTTATCACACTCCTTAACCACATCGTTCTGTAGTTTTAACCTTGTTTGTTTATCACACTCCTTAACCACACCGTTCTGTAGTTTTAACCTTGTTTGTTTATCACACTCCTTAACCACACCGTTCTGTAGTTTTAACCTTGTTTGTTTATCACACTCCTTAACCACATCGTTCTGTAGTTTTAACCTTGTTTGTTTATCACACTCCTTAACCACACCGTTCTGTAGTTTTAACCTTGTTTGTTTATCACACTCCTTAACCACACCGTTCTGTAGTTTTAACCTTGTTTGTTTATCACACTCCTTAACCACATCGTTCTGTAGTTTTAACCTTGTTTGTTTATCACACTCCTTAACCACATCGTTCTGTAGTTTTAACCTTGTTTGTTTATCACACTCCTTAACCACATCGTTCTGTAGTTTTAACCTTGTTTGTTTATCACACTCCTTAACCACATCGTTCTGTAGTTTTAACCTTGTTTGTTTATCACACTCCTTAACCACATCGTTCTGTAGTTTTAACCTTGTTTGTTTATCACACCCCTTAACCACATCGTTCTGTAGTTTTAACCTTGTTTGTTTATCACACTCCTTAACCACATCGTTCTGTAGTTTTAACCTTGTTTGTTTATCACACCCCTTAACCACATCGTTCTGTATTTTTAACCTTGTTTGTTTAACACACTCCTTAACCACATCGTTCTGTAGTTTTAACCTTGTTTGTTTATCACACCCCTTAACAACATCGTTCAGAAGTTTAAACCTTGTTTGTTTATCACACCCCTTAACAACATCGTTCAGAAGTTTAAACCTTGTTTGTTTATCACACCCCTTAACCACATCGTTCTGTAGTTTTAACCTTGTTTGTTTATCACACCCCTTAACAACATCGTTCAGAAGTTTAAACCTTGTTTGTTTATCACACCCCTTAACCACATCGTTCTGTATTTTTAACCTTGTTTGTTTATCACACTCCTTAACCAAATCGTTCTGTAGTTTTAACCTTGTTTGTTTATCACACCCCTTAACAACATCGTTCAGAAGTTTAAACCTTGTTTGTTTATCACACCCCTTAACCACACCGTTCTGTAGTTTTAACCTTGTTTGTTTATCACACTCCTTAACCAAATCGTTCTGTAGTTTTAACCTTGTTTGTTTATCACACTCCTTAACCAAATCGTTCTGTAGTTTTAACCTTGTTTGTTTATCATACCCCTTAACCACACCGTTCTGTAGTTTTAACCTTGTTTGTTTATCACACCCCTTAACCACATTGTTCTGTAGTTTTAACCTTGTTTGTTTATCACACCTCTAAATTATATCGTTCTGTAGTTTTAACCTTGTTTGTTTATCACACCCCTTAACCACACCGTTCTGTAGTTTTAACCTTGTTTGTTTATCACACCCCTTAACCACATTGTTCTGTAGTTTTAACCTTGTTTGTTTATCACACCTCTAAATTATATCGTTCTGTAATTTTAACCTTGTTTGTTTATCACACCCCTTAACCACACCATTCTGTAGCTTTAACCTTGTTTGTTTATCACACCTCTAAATTATATCGTTCTGTAGTTTTAACCTTGTTTGTTTATCACACCCCTTAACCACACCGTTCTGTAGTTTTAACCTTGTTTGTTTATCACACCTCTAAATTATATCGTTCTGTAGTTTTAACCTTGTTTGTTTATCACACCCCTTAACCACATTGTTCTGTAGTTTTAACCTTGTTTGTTTATCACACCTCTAAATTATATCGTTCTGTAGTTTTAACCTTGTTTGTTTATCACACCCCTTAACAACACCGTTCTGTAGTTTTAACCTTGTTTGTTTATCACACCCCTTAACCACATTGTTCTGTAGTTTTAACCTTGTTTGTTTATCACACCTCTAAATTATATCGTTCTGTAGTTTTAACCTTGTTTGTTTATCACACCCCTTAACCACACCGTTCTGTAACTTTAACCTTGTTTGTTTATCACACCCCTTAACCACATTGTTCTGTAGTTTTAACCTTGTTTGTTTATCACACCTCTAAATTATATCGTTCTGTAGTTTTAACCTTGTTTGTTTATCACACCCCTTAACCACACCGTTCTGTAGTTTTAACCTTGTTTGTTTATCACACCCCTTAACCACATTGTTCTGTAGTTTTAACCTTGTTTGTTTATCACACCTCTAAATTATATCGTTCTGTAGTTTTAACCTTGTTTGTTTATCACACCCCTTAACCACACCGTTCTGTAGTTTTAACCTTGTTTGTTCATCATACTCCTTAATCAAATCGTTCTGTAGTTTTAACCTTGTTTGTTTATCACACCTCTAAATCAAATCGTTCTGTAGTTTTAACCTTGTTTGTTTATCACACCCCTTAACCACACCGTTCTGTAGTTTTAACCTTGTTTTTTTATCACACCCCTTAATCAAATCGTTCTGTAGTTTTAACCTTGTTTGTTTATCACACCCCTTAACCAATGGAGCCACGCCGCATTCCTATGTGTATATTGTATCTACAATCACAAGATACATTACACAACACAAATACTTTCTTAAACTTTCCAATAAACCCCAGGGGGTACTCCTACGCGTCATTTACTATCAAATCTGATGTCAGCTGTTTAATGTACCATTGCAGCAGAGTCACCGCCTCGAGGTTTGTTACAAAACATTAACAGCTGATATTATTTATCTTAAATAGCAACAAATGAACACTATACCAGGCCACGCCCTTCTCTGCTGGGAGCAACATCGTGATCCGTGCACCATGCCCCCGCACTCTATTCATATTATCCATTGTTATTCCTTGCGTAAGCTTGAGCAAAACATATCGATTATCCTTCTGTCAGGTCGAAGGATTTGTATCGCTAAAAACCTTTATACAGAGTGACCCCAAAGTTAGTGTCATAGATCATGTTCTATTACAATCAAGTTGAAAATAAACCTTTTCATGTGCATCTGCAAATCTGGACGTGCAAAATTACGTCCAGTTTGTTAACGTAAACTAACCGTGCGTGATTTGAATTGTGTGTGCGTGCACAGTGGTATTTATTCAAAAATCTTGTGTGATTGTGAACATGTTTGTAAGTAAAATAACAAGCAAACATTTTTAAAGTACAATTTCATGACGAAATCCAAAATTGGATGATAAAAAAAGAAGAGTAATGCAAAGGACTTGAAGATGACCAACTAACTGTCAAAACTGGTAGTCAACTAGAACATACGGTAGTATTGTTGGCATACGGTAAGAATAACCTAACAATTGATTAAATTAACAATCCTGGAGGATAACAACACTTGTTCAAATGGATATTAGTTTTCATTTCAGTAATAAGTACAATGTGTCGAAGACATAGCCTGACAATTTAGGAGTGGCCACATAATTTTATTAAAAAGGCGAAGTTTAAGTTTAAATTGACTACGCATCCGCTCGAAGAATTGCAGTCTCCTCTCAGAGTCATCTTCAACTCTATGGAACTGCAAAGAGAAAAAATAAGGGTTTGGTAGTTAAGTCAAAAGTCTCCACTCGCTTCGCTCGTGCCAGTGTATATCGGAGTTACAGTATCTTGTATGTATGTCATCGTAAATAGGTAGGGTTGGTACCATTATATACAGAATTGAAATCTGCAAATGTTTATCTATCTAATTTAGTGTGTTATACGTTGAATAAGAAATGAAATAAAAACAAAAACTGTTAAAAATTGTCACCATTTTATATTTTAAATTAGATTTTTTTGAATTGCAACAGGTTTCTATAGAGCTCTATAGCAAATTTTATGTCATTTTTAAAAAAAATTTGTGGCACTATCGTGCTTACATACAGACGACAACGATGACGGACGGATCAGATGTGGAAAATCACTTTTACGGTTTCCTGAGAGCATGAAAAAAGTGAAGATTTATTAAAAAAAAAAAAAAAAAAAAAAAAAAAAAAAAAAAAAAAAAAAGAAAAAGATGTTGAATTTTTTGAGATTACCAAACTTAAGTAAATATAAAAAATCACAAAAATATCTGAGATGTGATTTTGTAACGTATGAACGTAAATAGCTGGATAACAAAATAAATAGATGTTTAAATATGTTGGCCAAGTTTGTTGAAAATTGTCATATTTTTCAAGATATCAAAGAGGATACAATAATTACCAAATGGAATACACAAATTAAATTTCGACTAACTGTACTGTATAGCCTATATAGTTGGTACCTTATTTTCTGTCATGAGGGAGATTGAAAAAGGAATTTTTGATACTTAAATTTATTAACTAAGTTTGTAAAAAATTGTAATATTTTTCAAGATATTAAAGAAAATACAATAATCACCAAATAGAATTGACATATTAAATTTCGACTGACTGTTAACCCCTATATAGCTGGTACCTTATTTTCTGTCATGAGAGAAATTAAAAAAGGAATTTTCTATTACAAATATTATATAATATTAAATTTCAATTGAAAAATATACGATCTAGACTGGGAATCGAACCCAGACCATAGGCTTTACGCGCCAATGCTCTACCAACAGAGCTACCATAGTCGCTTCCCAGCATAGGGCGTACACTTCTTACTAGACTTACCTTTTTGCAGGAATTTTCGAGTAATCGTATTAATTAAATTGTTACACAAACGACATTGAAATTAATATCTACTCAACTTGCAGCCCCTACGTATGAATTTATTTATAGATTTCAATTTTGTATTTTAATACTTATACGTGTTTTATACTAGGTAGTATTATAATTAAATAATATTTCAAATGAAAAATTTAATTATAATACTAGCTGGTATAAAAAACGTAAAAGCATTACAATAAAAAATTATACAGTAAACAATACAAAAATTGTGATAATATATCAATGAAATACTTGAAAACATCGAGTAAAGGACGATATGTATAGACAAGGATGAACTGTGTTATTGACTGGCTGAGAGATGAATGTATTGACGTTTTATAGTAGGGGATGGGGAAGGTTGAGGGAGAGATTCATCGGGATTGGAAATAAGGTGGGACGGGAAAGATAGAATACCAAATAATTCAGTAGCCTAAGCTTACATGCACAAAATACTTCGTATAAATTACAAAGCAATCTTGTTAGCATTTAGTTGTTATATACGGCGTGTGTACAAAACAATAGAATTTAAAATGTCAAATGGCGGTCATTTTAAATAGTTTTTGTTCATATCTCGTGAGTTATTTAACTTATAACACAATACATAGATACAATACACAATACATATGTAGATACAAATTTGCAGATTTCAATTATCCATGTAATGGTGGGTACGGAAAACCAGGTAACCTGGAATGTACCGTCAAGTCCCAGGCGGAACATGAAGGGACACCGAAACCGTAGTGGTCGTAAATGGTGGTCTGTTTACGATCACGGGCCCGCGACCATTCTGGGCATCGGGGCGAAGATGAGAAATCATAGCTAAAAATGGTACCACGGGGCATGGGAGCCCTGGCGGAGCTTCACTCCGTCACCCATGCAGTTGAGGTTGGGCTAGTTATCAGGTAGTGGTGCTGCTGATAGTGGATATTCTCCTTCCTCCTTTTTTTTGTGGGGTGGGTGTCGGTGTCGTGTCGAGTGGCTTTACATACATCGGCACTCCTAGTTCTAGTAACTAGTTCTATTGAAACTCTTAAAGTACATGTCCATGTAATGGTAGAAATCTCACCTCTTGATGAGATATAGTGAAGTGATTGTTAAAAATTGAATTTAGAGTCTTGATCTAACAAGAAAATGTGGTTCGTATAGTTACGAGATCCGGTAGGACCGAGTCAGAGATACGAGAGAAGCGAGTGTAGGATCTATCTAAGCTTCGAGAGCCGGTTAAGGCCGAGACACTGACACGAGGGAAGCAAGTGGAGACTTTTTAATGGCCTGTTAGGGCCATTTGGAAGGGGAGAAAGTGGCCAATCGGACATTTATAATTATTAGATTCAGAAGAACCCTTCTGTATAAGACCGAGGCAACTCGTTAAGACCCTACTCGATAAGACCCCTTCATTTACCAATACAATTTAATCCGTGAAACCGACTTTTGGACCGTACATTTAGATAAATCGGGCTGGGTAAGTACCATGATAGTACCATCAACGGATTTTTTTCCTGGAATATTAACTCAGTATAAGATTTCAACGCCCTTTTCAGCCCCCCACATGCTTACTCCCTTTACCCTTTAGTTCGTTCCTAAACGCAAGCATCGCCTTGACCATGGAAACGAAACCATCAAATTGAGCAGGACACACAAACAAAAGTTCATATTATTCTGCAGAAATAAATCCCTCACGACAATTCAATCAAAGCCTGTGAACAATTGTAATAAATACGTGTCATTCACAAGATAAACTATTGTTTTAGATTCCAGACAGAGACGAAGAACAGTACGAATCCTGAAACTAGAATTAGCGAAATTGCTATTCTAACGCTGTTGTGTGTAAAATAAAATGAAAGCGAAAGGAAACGCATTTTAATCCAGTCCACGATTAGCAACTTTGCATTGCACTTTCTCAGGTTTCTACCCTGCCAAGTTTAGGATGGCATTAGCACACAAAACACACTTTAACGAACAGGAGAAAGTTTGACGAATGTCATGATGTTTGGTTTACAATGACAGGTGAAATCTGAATATATGCACAGGATTTCCATCTTGTATGTGTGCCTGTGTTATCAATAACTCAAAACGTACAGTTTATATGGCTGTAGAAAAATGCTGTTAAGTTTCAACAGTTGATTATCTTGTACACAATTTTTTTAATTCGTGCAAAATTAAGATAGCTATAAAGTTTTAAATTGATGCAGTCACGAGTCTTTTTACATTCACGTATATACCAAGGTTATTTTTCTCCAACCATCAATACCTTTAAAAGATGTATTTTAGCGTTTAAGATTGTTGAGTTTATCCTCCACATCTCTTCCTGGGAAAAAATATAAACTTATTTCATTCAAATTAAGATTCCCACAGTTTGGATGTTGTATTATAAATATTATATATATTTTTTAAATGAAGGAGGCCGATACTTAACGATTATACTATATATAACGATCAGACAGAATTTTTCTTTGATTCCACCAAATAATATTAATACAGTATTTACATGCTGAAAAGTATGTAACAAATTACATGGGTCAAAAACTCCATGTCGAATATATCTGTTTTGAGGGCCTTTGAATCCAAAATAGAATCTTCCCAATTCGTGAATTATAGGTAAAAATTGCCATGAGATTGATTATAAAATACTTAGTTTTACCAAATGTGAAGATTAATCACTCAAATCTTTGTACAAAATCAATATTACGAGAAATAATTGTCAAATAAAAGTATCAAGCTAAAAACCCAGACGATTTAGGGTCCGGAGTCTTTTAAGCGGAAGTTTAAATTATACCGACAGATAGACAAGTTCGTGAAATTATAAGTGTCCTTAGTTTTACCTACATACCCTAATAAAGAGAAATCAAAGAAAATTCAATTAATCTATTATAGGCTATTAAATTGTTTGTCTCACATCTCACAAAAACTGAGTACACATTGTGTGGTTCAATTAGGTTGTATTCGTCATAAAAAATTATAGTATATGATTTCGTATAGCAATTTAATTTCTAATGTAAAATTCTTAGATGTGTAGGTCATGCCGTTTTTAAGTTAGAGCTGGGGGGGTTTATGATATTGGCCTATCGTTAATTTAAACTTTTGTTTTTAGGTTAATCTTGGGTGTCGCAGAGATACACGGATATGCAGTTTAAGTTGAATGCGCTGAAGGAAGTAGCTGAAGCGGCAGGACTCAAGATAAATCATCGGAAAACTAAAGTTATGAAGACGAATGCAGAAAACAGACAAGCTCTAAACTGCGATGGAGAAGAAATAGAGGAGGTCAACACTTTTTCTTACTTGGGAAGTGTTGTTTCAACAAGTGGAGGAGCTGATGATGATGTGAAGACTCGCATTAAAAAAGCAAACGCCGCCTTTGTACAACTGTACCCGATTTGGCGAAATCGAAACATCTCAAAGAAAACGAAGCTTCGCATCTTCAACACAAATGTTAAGTCTGTTTTGCTGTATGCAAGCGAGACGTGGAAAGTTATAAGTTTAATTACGTCTCGGCTGCAAGTTTTCATCAATAGGTGTCTTCGCCGTATCATGAACATTCGTTGGCCTGAGATCATTACAAACGAGGATTTATGGAGAGAAACAGGTCAAATTCGGGTCAAACTGCAGATTCGAGAGAGGAAGTGGAGGTGGTTAGGACATACACTGAGGAAGCCAGACGGAACTATTGAGAAAGAGGCCCTAGATTGGAACCCGCAAGGTGTCAGAAGAAGAGGTCGACCCCGAGAAACCTGGAAGAGGACCGTTATTAAAGAAGCAAAAGAGGTTAATAAGACTTGGAGAGAAGTGAAGGCACTTGCTGGAGACAGGGACAGATGGAGAGCTCTTCTGGACGCCCTACGCTCCAATAGGAGATAAAAGTAAATAAGTCAAATTGGGTGTTTTAGATAATTACAAAGACATTAAAATTTTAGTTTTGTGTTGATTACCCGTTCCTTCGTGAATTACACTGTATTATTATTAATCCCACCCTTTGTGGTTATATTACTTACACACCATATTTTCCCCCTTCATTTTTTGAATAACTCAGATTTAAAAGGTAGCCTACTAGTCGTAACACCAATACATCATTAATACTTTTCACATTTTGCTAATTTGCTAAAAAATAACCCCCTAAGGCATTGCACATCACATATTGTAATAAACGAATTCTGTATTTTATTACAGTTTTTTTTCTAATCTATAAACGAACTGAAATTATATTTTACGTGCAATTTATCATAGTGCTTAAGATAATAAATAACATTTCATACAAATTAGATCGGAAAAAACTTTTGATAAATTCAGCCTTCTATGACTCTTGGTCGATTAGAGATGTGAGAAGGTTTAGTGCTAGCTGCAAGATATTATTCTGAAGCCATGTAATAAGATTGACGCCGTCAGACGTGCTTCCCAACAAAATTAGCTTTGTTAGAGGTTGTGTTTTCACACTGGTTTAATTAACACTACCTCATAAATAATTTATCAGTTGTGTAGCTAACATCTGTATGCAGTGGTTTGGCTTCGTATTAAACTTTAAACCCTACCTATAACTTGTCATGAAAATAGTCTAACAGTGATTCATCAAAGGTTGCCAAGTTTATGATAGACTACTTAAGCGTCCATTACAACTGTAATCTAACCTAATAAATTAGTTGTCAATAACTACAATGAGTTTGTCCATAGCAATTATGAATTAAAACAAAATATAGACTAAATTGATGTCTACATGATTTTAACATTATGACATTAAATTGAAAATAAAATAAAATTAACGACAATCCAGTGGCTATTGGATTGTTGGTCTGGAATCTGATAAGAACTTCTTTTTTTTTAAATTTATATGATACACATTTCTGAATTGGCTAATAAATTGCCCTTTATTCGTCATACAAAAAACTATAATATATAATAATGATAAATAAACTATAATAACATATCATAGCTACTGTAAACGAGAACAAAACACCACTATATGTAAAAATAATTAAAATTAAATGTTTCAAGGGTTGCTTGCTTTTGTATTGTAATTGTCATGTATTCACATTGATGCATACAAACTAGTTACATGAAAGTTACGGAAATCTCGGGAAAAAACTTTGTAACTGTTATGAAAATATTTTATTGGTTAATTTTGATACTATGAATTATTGGTTTTATTATGAATTAGTTTTATTTTTTAAGAATCCACTTGGTCAGGTAATAACTTCACGAGGGAAGGTGTTAGAAAACATACCCATATGCGTTTTTAACATCATTATATTTAATACTTAGGAGTGCTCTATAGTCCATACATTGCCATAAGTAACTGTTTTGAATGACCGCCATTTAAATAAAATAAAAAATAAAAAACCTTGTTCACATATAGGCCTAATTCGTCCTAATTAAAAAAAATCTTATAATGATTGGTAGGCCTTTTTAACGACACGTGTCAAATCTCCACTTGAGGAGCGAGTGCCAACCTTTATGCAGAAGCAGAGACTCGAGAGGAGGCGGAGTTTTTGGTGAATAAAAATCACCACAAACAGGTTAGGTTAAGTTATTATATATATTATGATACTAAAATCGGACAATTTAACAATAATATGTATTATCTCCAACTGTTTTCTATTTGTTCTATTTAGACTATTCTATGAAACCCTTGTCGCCATTCTTATGAGTAATGGCTTTTATTCACCAGCCCTTGCTCTGCCAAATGGAAAATTACCTAAATTACCACCGTAAAATTTTGTTTCCGCTGGCTCTCGCTCCTACACTCTAATTTATAAATTAATCAGAAGTGTGACGGTTTGTGTAATTTATATCTAGGTTAAAATAAATCGTATAATTGTGGAATTTATTCAAAATTAGGTTGCAGATTTTATACGAAGAAGCGCTATACCCATTTCATTGGTATATGCCTTTTTCTTTACATTTGTTAATGTAGAAAGAAAATTGAATCTGGCTGAAAAATATAAAGAGGCGATGATAGGAAGATGAGATGAGTTGTGTATGGGAGGGGGTATTTTTATATACAGCTATTAAACACCCTTTCATCTTGTCAACACCTAAACACATCATTTAACCGCTTCATAAGGGAGATGGTCCACTAACATTCTTTATTAAATCAGCTGAGCATGAAATATTAGGTTTACTTAATCAACCAGTTATTATCACATTATGGTCAATGAATACAAATTATAAAGTAGCCTACTTGCAATTTACTCTCAGATATACTTAGTGTAGAGAAAGTTATGTCATGGGTCAAGAATTCGGTGATGAGTTTCTAGTGGATTATATATATACAGGGTGTTCGAAAAGTATAGGATCTGGCTTGTATTTTCAAACTTTTTTTATTTATTTATTAATATTTGATTCCCCCCCTCAACGAGAGGTTGGGGGTTGACATTTTTTTAAAGGTCTTCTTTATCCAAAAACATTCCCAAAGTATCATTTTCCTATTTCAATCTATTCAAAAATTACAAAAGTGGTCCCATACTTTTGGAACACACAGTATATATATAAGGAATATAATATACCGGATTCAAAAAAGTCCCGGGATAGCTTTTCAATAGCTTTTAAAATTGAAAAGGTAAAAGCTGGAACTTTAGAATGAGATAAACTGAACCCTACTACAAAATGGGTTTAGAGGGGGGAGGGATCAAAAATTTCAAATGTAAAGCCCCATCGATTAATACCTTATTTTATAGTTTTATTTTAATAGAATATAACTACGCAAATTAGAGGTTAAATCTTCTAATTAAATCTTCCTCCTATTAAAAATGGCGCACAGTCAAACATAAAAATTTCCAATTTACTTTAGATTCAACTCTAGGGAAAGTATTAGAGATAAAATAATTACAGCAAAACCTTAAAGTACAAATATAAAAAAGGTTTTATAATTAAATGAATAAAATTAACCAACGTAGTGTTGGTTGAATGTTGGAAAACTTTTCAAAGTTCAACAAAATGACACGACAGTTTTTGTTCTTAGAGTAGATTCTGAAATAAGTTTGATTTTTGAAAGTCTCACCAGCAGCCATTTTGGAATGGATTGATGTTACAACCTCTAGTTTGCACAGAAATTTTATATTACAGAAGATTTTCAAAATGAGGCATATTACTCGATGGAGCTTTACACATGAAAATTTTGAGTTGCCTTCAAAACCCCATTTCGGCGTGGAGTTGAATTTATTTCATAATGCCAAAATCGTTTTATATATTTCTAAAATTTCAAGCTTTCTACCTTTTAAAGTTTAAAGGTCATTTAACTGTTTCGGAACAAATTTTACAACCGGTATATATATAATATCTTTTTGGGCAATTGGTTTTTACCCCACATATAGGAAAAACATGACGGTTAAAAAAAAACTTGTGGATCCAGTTGAAAATTTTTATTTTTGGGAATAAAATTTGAGGGGAGTACATAAAACTAGAATTCTGATTACGAATATGTATGTTCATTTAACGAAGAAATTAATAAGTTGGGGCTAGGTCACTTAAAAGACTTGGACTTTATAAAAATAACTGTCCTTATAATATGCCTAGCCTAAGAATTCAAAGCCGTGTAGTTTTAGCACGCGCTTGGCCCTATGATTTTTCAATATAATTTCATCAAATTTAAACTTTCCTAACATCCTGTACACCTCAGTCTAAATATAGAAATTCAAATTGAAGACCCCAGTTGCTTCAGAGTAATTTACGTTTCTTTAAACTGTCAAAATTTCTAATACGGTTCCATCCTCGTAACATCTAATTTCGTTTCTAAACATGTAATGCATAATAAGGAATCTTTTTAAATATTTAATATCATCTGTCTTACACGTGAGAAGCTTGACATTGCAATTCCATGGATGAAGACGAAATAAATTGGCAACTCTTCCCTTATGTAAACCTATGAATCTCACACACTTTCCAATAGCATATATGTAGACAGTTCATAAAGCGATATGGATGGTAAGTAAATTGAAACTGACGTAACATATTTCTTCATGTTTCATATGTTTAGAGAGAAATACATTCATCTTTATGAAATATCTTTTGTGTAGTAAATGTATTAAAGAATATGTAACAAACACTCTTTATAATCTATCGAGTGTTCAAAAATTTGGGAAATGGTTCTATCACATCAAAACAAACAAAAAAGTTTCTTAAACAAATATGACCTATCTCGCATCGTTGCCCGTCTGTCTGTTTGTTTGTGTTTTTTTATATAATAATTATATATAATATTTATATAATAACTGATTTTGCAGTTATTAATGCCTAATTGTGTATTTTTTTTTCAATATGTAAGACAACAGATTGAAAAACATTAAAAGTTAATTAAAATAAAAGTGAACAAAGGTGTAAATTAAAAGGAAACAAGTGGAATCTAAAGTAATTTATATGTTTTGTGAAATAATAATAAAGTAAAAAGAAAAATTTTAATAAAATATAAATGTTACATAATATATAAGTATTTTTGTGATTTTTGAAGTGAATACTTCTTTACGCCCAGTAGGCAATTTTTGGGTGCTGTTAAATCGATGTGGTGAAAGAAAAAATCGTCACGAAAATGACGTCATGATATCTAGCAGCTGAGGCTTAAATAAAGTAAACATCAGAGATATCCAATTAAAACAGCCGATTATTTAAATTAGCTGTTTATTTAAATTAATTAAATAAAATTTAATTCAGCTGGACTTATGTAGAGGACATATTGGTTTGCTGTTATGCATTAAATTAAATATTTTTTAAAATCTTGGTTATTTACTAGAATACACAAGACCTTTTCTTTATCATATTATATTTATTATTCGTTGAAGGATATTTTACGAGACATCGTTAAAAAAAATATTAAACGGATCTTGGTAGTTTACTAGAACACACAAGAGGTTTTTTAAATCATATTAAAGGGCTATACGTTAAAGGATATTTTACGAGATTTCGGTAAAATTTTTTTAGAACAAATGTTGGTAATTTACTAGAACACACGAGAGCTTTTCTTTATCATCTCACTCGGTTAGTGATATTAATAACTAGTTCAAAAGTTGACTGCTAAAGTGTTTCAAGACAAATAAAACTAAAATTGTTTTCCCTATTATTGTTTACAAATATTATACTAAAACAGTAATACTGTTTACAAATAAAAATAAAACTACAAAGTTACGAATATAATTGATTATGTATTAAATTTTTAAAATAATAACTAATTAAATTTGAATAATTAAATTAAAAAATATATATTACTTAACCTCGAGATAATCAATAAGCTAATATGGTAAAAACAGGGTTTAAATAAGTATTCACTTATAAGAAAAGAACAAAAGGGACATTAATTTCATAAGTAAATAAATAAAATATATGTAAGACAATATATAAAAGTATACGTAAATTGTCTTTAGAATTTGTAAATGTAAACATGTTCAAATAAAAATAGAAATACAGAAATATATTTAGATAAAGCAAAAACCTAATAAGTAATACCTTTAAAAAATTTATAATAGATTTTTGATATAAGTATGAATGCGTATGCGAAAGTTTTTATAAAGATAAACATTATTTCATGTATTTAACTATACATAAGTAAAAAATAAATTAAAAACTCAAATTTATCTCTATATTTATTATTCCTTATTCAATTTGGAAATACCTGAAACACAGCCAAGCTAGAAATATTAATTTTAAGGATTTTCTATTTTCAAAGGTGACAAAATCAAAAAACTTCAGATGAATCAAAAATAACTTTACAAAGAACCACTAAAGTGTTACAAATGTTATTGCTTTAACTATTTAAAATATGCAAACGTTTCAAAAATTCAAAATATAGTTTTACAGTTGTTTTGAATTTTTGAAAATTTCGCTATTTTGAAATGGAAGAAGTAATAACATTGAAAAATTACACAATTAGGTATTAACAACTGCAAAATCAGAAGAACGTTTTTGTCAATGAACGTTCTTTACATCAAAGAGTTTTGATGTATAGAACTATTTCCCAAATAATCTGCAAATAATTATTGAACACTCGGTATAATATAATCTTTAAATGTAGGAGGTCTTCCCTATGATTGTCCCCCCCCCCCCCATAGTATTATCAACACAGACGCGCAGAGTATTAGAACTAACCGCTACCTGTCGTGGGCCACCCGCATGAGTTACCTACTGTGCTTCACTTGATCAAACTTTCATTTATTTAGTTTGATATTGTAAAATAAATACAAGAAAAATAAGACCAAACAATGTATAATATACTTTAATAGAGTTAAAAATCAACAATGTTTGCTACAAAATGAATGACAATATGATGACTAATAGGTGTGAATAAACAACACTATCTTATATTTAATGAAAAAAACAAAACACAAAACAAAACTACAATTTTATTGAGTCTTGCCGACCATGGTTTCGCCAGCAACGGCATTTACAAGGCAGCTTAACAAAGACTAAGGAAAATATTGAAAACTGACATATAATATAATAATACAAAAAGATGAACAGTTACTTAGCTAAAGGGGGGGGGGGAGGGAGTAGAATGGAAACATGTGGTCATAAGGAAGACAATAGTTTTAACAAAGGTGAGTTTGACAAAAATTCTACCTGATCATTGAGTACCAGTTTGGAGTCTTTACAAAATATTCTCCTAATCTCTAACATTTCTAAAAAAATTAATTTCCTACTTTTTGCATTGACATGGAGAATCTCAAACTTAACATTATTGAAAAAATCAGACACTAAATGAGTTTTTAAATGATTGGAAAAACTAGAGTCATTATGACCCAACCTACACTTAAAACTACGGCCTGTTCGGCCTACATAAGCTGCATTACAATTTATTTTTTGTAAAAGAAAAATTTGCTCATCTAAGCAACAGTAATACAGAGAATAATGTTGAAAACAGCAATAATTCCCTACTAATATTGAAAATGTAACAAATATATATATATATATATATATATATATATATATATATATTTGTTCAAAAATATATATTTCTATTTATAAACATTGTGATAAGGTATTCATTGAATAAACATTTAGTACTATGTAGTAAAAGTTGTCATTCTCAAAATCAATAGAACTAGATTAATATACTACAAGGTGTAGTACTAAAAGTACTAACAAAATAGGAGTGACACCTTACATCATACAGTCACTCACTTTATATCAAATTGTTGATTTTGGGCTATAATTCAGTACATTATACTTTGTTTGGTCTCATTTTTCTTATAATTATGTGTAGAATAAAAATATATCATAGTTTTCAAATATCAAATAAAATAAATTAAAGTTTTATAAAGTGAAGTCCAGTATGTGACTCATATGGATGGCTTTGGGGGTAGGTCACCGGACATCCTAATCCTCTGCGCTTATGCGAGTGAAGTGAATCTTCGTTGAGTGGTATTCCCAGTTCTATAATAGTATAGTACAATGGAAGCGAACTGGGTGAATAATCACAGACAACACAATAAAAAAAAATTGGTATTAAGGTATGAAACACTACCTTAACTCCACCCGTGATAAAACCGGACATTGTGTGCGTATTCATAATCTGCCAACAAATCACTTAAATTGTAATTTATTTGTAGGACGAGTTGATGGCACAAGGGAAACAAACTGGCTAAATAAACGCAGATAATACAATAAAAGACTAAAATTAATTAGGTATAAAGTTGTTATTTTAAATCGGTAGAAAATGATCTAATTGAATGTTAATTGTCTTTCTCGTAGACCTTTTTGTCGAACTCAAATTATCCAAAATATAGAAGAAAAATCGGCGATTTTTAGTTGTAAATACAATTTGTAAAATATAATTTAATTATAATAATCGTTCACTTTTAGACATAGAACAATTTTTTTTTTAATTTTTATTTATTTATTATTATTTTTTTTACAGATATTTCTGCACAGGTTTTAAGGCCGGTTTAGACGCTACGATAAATCGGACGACAAAACTGTAACGACAAGTCGGTGCATGCAAGACGGAACGTGTAAACCGCAAATCGTTACGACTTGTCTGAATTGGAGCCAGATTGGAAGGTTTGTGCAAAATAGCACAAATATCGTTGGTTTGCAACGACAATCGTAACGTAGCACTAAGTCTTTCGTGTGGAGATATAGAATTTCTCATTACCGTGTCTTGCCTTTTAATCAAAGGAGAAACCAAATCCAGTAACTCGTTGTAAGTATCCTCGGTCATCCTCAAGTAGTTCCTCCAATCAGAAGGTTCATTGCTCAATTCTTTTAGTAACTCCATATGGGATAACCTTTTTTTCAGTAGCCAATGTCGACTCCACTTACTTCTAGGTTTTCTTTTCCTCTTCGCACTTGTTGCCAGACACAATACGTACATAGACCACAGCAGTAATTCTTCCATTGCTAGAAAGCACTTCCACAAATCACCTACCACCTACCAAAGAGAGGTTAAAATACCGACTGATTTGAACGATAAGACGGAACGTGTAAACGAGGCCGGTTTGAACGTCCAATATCCGACAAGTCGCACCGACTTGTCGTTGCAGTTTTGTCGTCCGATTTATCGTAGCGTCTAAACCGGCCATAATGGTCCGAAGATAAATTATTATTTCATTAATTTTTCCTGCTCTTTTAATGTTACTTATTTTTCAATTATTTACATAAAAATTTATTGCAAAAACTTATTGACTACAAATGTACAACACTTTATTGTTGTTGTTTAAAAGTTAGAAATAAACAGAGGTCAGTGCACATTTCATGGTCACGGTCCGGACATTGACATTTAATTACAGTGCACCACAGTAAGTCAGTCATGCTGCCTAAGTTTGTTTCTGCTCCAATTCAGTTAAATAAGTTGTACTTGTCACTCTATTCCTTGGTTGCAAAGTGTCAACTAAGTAACTTTCTTGTTTCTGGTTTGTTACTAAAGTTCAACATTACAGAACGGTCGGTTTGTGCCGACAGTTGACCTCAATTTGCCAAAGGGAATTCCAAGAATCACCATATTCTGGGTATACTAGACAGGGAAATTGGAATATTTGTGTGGAGAAACTTGTAAACTGGGTTGATACTAAACTCCCTTACTTGATAACCAGTCCATCAAAACCTGTTTTCTGCTGTTCGAGGTTGGTGCAGGATCAGTCTGAACATTGTGGTAAGATGCGTTATCAAGAACAATAACGGATCTGGAGGGCAATTTTGGGATTAGTTTTTCAACTAGCCACTTATTAAATGGTCAAAGTTCACATCATGATGATCTCCACAATTTTGGGTTGATGGGTAGACAAGTAGTGCATAAATACTTTTTCCCATCCATCATGAACAACAATAAGTCTTCTTCCCTTTTGATACTGGCGATTTTAGACATTCTGTTCAGCCAAAAGATTGTGTATGTGAAGCATGTATATAGGTCTCGTCCAATAATATTATTAGCCCTTCTTATTCACTATTACACTTAGGGTCCATTAAGTATTTTGTTCTCAAAATCCGTATATCATGTCTTTCAATTAATAGCTGCCTATTGTCTTCAGTCCATTGAAAAATGCATTCTTTAAATTTATGGATCAGAGTTCTTAGGAGTCATATTATTGTTGATGTAATTTTTGTTTTTCTAGAAATTGTTTGACAGTTTGCGTTGTGTGAACGAACAACACATTTGCCAAAATCATCGAATAGTCATTTGGTGACACTTTTTGGCCTCCCCCCCCCCAAGAGTTGAAAAATAATTTTTCTCACAGGATTGTATTTTTTGGACTCTTTAAGAATATTAAAAACTGCCCATTCTCGCTACACCAGTTGCGTCTGAAATGAGTATAAATTTCAATAATGACCACACAGTTTTTCATTTTTCATATAATGTACACATTGAACACAAACTCCTGAGTTTGACTATTCAAAGTTCTACCACTGCCAAGTTTTGATTTTCGAAGTGCCATTTTACGATTCAGGCAAAACAAGACCACTTTGTAGTTCTAAAAAGAATTGATTATTATATAAATACAAAAAAAAAAAATCATTGAATAAATCAAATAAAAAATAAACGCAAAATTAATCCAGCACAACAGAACAGCACCAAGCAAAGCTCAAGTCAGTCATTGATCTGTGACTCTACACAAACAACAGAGTGAGAAGATCAATGTGTGATGCTCTCAACTACCCTTTACCGAGGAAAGTTCGTTCTTACAGTACTACTTAACAAGTGTTGGGAATAGATTGAGGGATGGAATTTGTTACTGGAGATTGGGTTATCAAGTTTACTATACGTGGAATTTGCATCAAATGATGATCGACATCCCTACATAGATGGTTGGTTTATATTTAGGACTCACCTCATATGATGATTGTCAGTATCGAGGTTAGTCACAGGTCCTGTAGTCACATCGACCCCCATTGATCCAATGTCAAGGTGAGCGTATCCTCGACGTCCTGACTGTCCAGTAGTAGCACTGGAACCACTCGTCAGGTTGCACACTGATTCAAGTTCTCGGTACAGTAGCTCCTGGTACAAAGGATCCTCTTCAGTGTTGGAATTGAGTGCGTCATCCAGCCGTGAAGGATCCAAGTGATAGTTAGGGTTTTCGTAGCTCAGTAGACCATTTTCTGTAGAAAAATTACAAAATTAGAGTTTTTGTTTACTTGTCATCACTTTAAAATTAATAATATATATTTTCAAAATCTGTAGTACATATTTAATAAATTTTTCATACACCCTTCGACAAGCCCTAACCAATAATGTTCAAAATTTGGGACATTTATGTCGTAAAACAATACAAATTAAAAGTAAGATTTCCTAAAATCGACTCGTCAAACTTTTGTAGCTTCAAGAACAAAAACGCATTATTCCCCGTCTTTCCAAAAATACAAGTATCTGTAAAAAAAAAAAAAAAAAAAAACTGACGCACAACAATTCACGAGGCCTTGCTTCAAGACGGCTTCTCAATCGGGTAATGAGTGGTTAGCATGTCGAAATTCTCGTCGCCGTAGTTCTAACAATCTCAACCAGAGTTCACTAACGATAGATTCCTAATAGCCTCACGATGCTGGGTCAACACTCTAAACGTATAAGCCCAAGTGGGAATTAAACCTAACCTCTGACTCGTGTAACCTCTGACTCGTGTAAATGTGCACTAACCACATTTAACAAAAAAGGAAGGGTTACAGTTTATTTATTATTAATTAGATATTTTTCTTTCAGCACATATGTAGGTTTGTATATCTGTTGTTATTTCAGGCGATATTTCAGCACAATGTTTTTTAGGCGAGTAATAGCGCAACCTCATTGCACTGAATACACACTGCCAAATGAATGTAAAACGAAGAGTGTAATTTAAAAATGGACGGTATTGTACAAGTTATTTATTAATACAATGAACTGTACTATATACTCCGTTTCATGGTTAGTTGACAGTGTACGAAATGCATTGGGTGTTTCGGCACTACTATCCATAGTGAAAAAGTTGTGCCGCTGTGTAAATTTAGTTAATTTTTTTAAAAAGGAAGTGTTACAGTTTGTTTTATTGTTATTAGATGCTTTTTTATTTCAGCACACATACAGTTTTATATACCGTTGTTATTTCAGGCGATGTATCAGGCTTAGCGCAGCCTTATTGCATTGAATAAACACTGTCAACTAAATATAAAAAGAAGAAGAGTATAATTAGAAAATAGACAGTTTTTTATTTATACAATACACTGTATTATATACTCAGTTTCACGATTAGATGACAGTGTACGAAATGCATTCATGGGTGTTTCAGCACTACTAGCCAAAGTGAAAAGTAATGTCGCAAATTTAAGTTCATTTTTAAGAGAGAAGGGGGTTAAGGTTCGATTTATTATTTACTATGATATGGCTTTGAGAATACAAACAAATTTATATGTTTTAAATATTTTAATCGATGTTTTTTACGCTCATAATAGCGTGGCCTCATTGCATTACTACACACTGCCAACTGAATGTGAAACATATAATAGGATAATTTTAAAATACAGTAGGTGGTTTTTACAGGGGTTTTCACTTACATTAAATGTTTATTTTTGTATAGTGCAGTGTAAATAGTATAGGTTTAAAGGCAACCATACTCACATTCTAGTAGTATACGCAGTACTCATTGTTCAGTGGGGAGGGAACGGTTCACTTCATGTTGATTAACAAAAGGTATTCACTGAGGAAATGAACCTGCATGCATGCATTGACGAAACCCTCAAGGGATTTAGAACAAGTCGTAGCAATGTCAGATGTCTCTACGGGACTGAAAACTGTATTGTATCAGAGACTTTAGGTAAAATAAACGGTGTAAAAAATTGCATAAACTTTCTCATACCAATACGCAAAATTATATAGGAAATAAATAAATAGTTTCTTCGCCAACTCTATACAAAAAAAATCAGTTACAGGTGTTATAGAAAAAAAAAGAACTATGGGAAGTATGTTTGAAGATCGAATGTCTCAAAATGGGGGAAAAAGGTATGATAATTAAATATAAAGATTAATGCACCAAACTATTGTCTCAAAACCTAAAATATTATTTAGGTTGTCAAGTCAATTGTAAATCCCTAAAAAACCCAACAGGGGTCAAGTTCCATTTTGGTTTTTGGAAATTTACTCCAGAACCATGGTGTTCTCATACATGTTCCCTCAGGGTCTCAGAGTACGGGTCCAGCACACCCGAAGATCTTTACCTGGATCTATACCTTTCTTCGTGTAGTTTTGTGTAAGATCACTGTCTTTCATCACCGAATATTTCCATACGAACTAAACTTGCTTCTCTTGTGCCATAAACGCGTCCTCAGTGTAAATTGTACTTGATTCACTTCGAGCTTTCAAACTGAACTTCAGCGTTATCGCTAGAGAGTCCAAGGTCAATTCTATAAATTAGCTGTAACCTGCAAGCGGTTTAGACTTGCAGAGTCAAGTTAGTACAGCTGTTCAGAGAGGAGAAAGGCTGTCTTTACAAAATGACGATTATTAATTATATGTAATGTTTCATTTTTTATTAATTAATTAATAATAAATAAAAGTTCAGTTCGAAAGTAACATACAATAGCATTAACTAAACAACTTAAATATTTTTCACATTTATTCATAAAGAACAAACAAAACTCCACATTTAAATCTAAAAAAATAATAATTTAACAATGCAACTTACTCTGCACGCTACTCGTGGTGCAGAGAGGAACTACATGGAAGCTAGCTAAATGTAGGCCCACCTATTGCCACAGAGATAACATTTTTCCTTCTTTTCAAAATGTTTTGTATGTATGTATGGATGAGAGAAAGTTAGTTCAATATTTTTGTGAGTGTGAGAAAGTATCGACATGCATATATATATATATACATAGGCTTACATTCATACAAATGTATATATAGTGGAGCGTGACTGGACAAAGCGTGATGCGTTACGGAGTTTTGTGATGACGACGCGTGACGAGACAAACAATCGTGATGCACATGGATTTTGATGACGTCAAATAGGACTTTTTCTACAAACAAAAAGTATAGTCTATATTGTGCTAAAAAAGTTTTCATTTCAAAAAATTTTAAATGCTCGTCAAAAATAGTTATGGGCTTAAAATTGCGTGTAGTGCAATGTAGTTTATGTAAAAAAAAAAAAAAAACTTCAAATCCCCAAAAAGGTTTACTTCTAAATATAATAGACAAACCATCCAATACAAAACAAGTAATACACCATTAATTTCGTACTAGTTATACTAAAAATTGAGTTTCTAAATTAATGTAAAAGTTATAGTTTATAATTAATTATATTAATCTGCTTGTGGAATAATTTTCAACTAAACGGTTTTTGATTTTTTTGGCAAGTATTCCTGAACAGTAATATTTTGTATTTCCATTTTGCACACGGGTTTTAGTGATTATTCTTCACATTTTTTGAAAAAAAATCGTAATTTTGTATATTTTTCTCAAGACAGTTAACCCCAAATTTTGATTTATCAAAATAATTAAAAAAAAGTCCAAAGGTAAGGTCAGGCATACGAAATTTTAGGTTCACGAGTTCGATTTGTTGAGCAATATAAAGATTACAAGAGACAGACTACTTCCATAAACTACTTTTTAAGACCTAAAATCGGATATATCAGGAAAAAAACTCGAAATCAATATTCTAACCCATCACATACCTATATACTACGTGTAAGAAAGAAAACACCAAAACACCATCAAATTAGCTACATTCAGAGTGTTTTGTCGGCTTTTGTTCAGCCAACATTCTGTTTGTGTCCAGTAAACATTCAGGCCTAAACAGCTACGTGTCTTTGGTAATAACTGCTTTTTTTGACGCAACCTTGGAAATCCATTCAGGCGTAGAATAGGTTAGTTTTTGTACTGAACAAAATTACTCTTCAAGGTGTGGCCATTTAAAAGAAATGATCGTATTATAACAAAAATTCCTTGAACTTGTATTCTTTGTTGTGAGGATCATGTTGAAAACTAGTATACAGTGTTTGATTTACTGGTTGGCTGATTGTAGCCAACCCCCCTTTCCCCCAATTCAGGAGCTTTATTGAGTACGGGGTAGGCAATCGAGAGGGAGCTTAGTTAAATCTTCAACTTTTCATTTTTACTTTTCGAGTCTCTTCCGATCATAACGCTATTAGATTATTCGAGGGCTATTATGTTCTTTACTTCCTATTTTTTTTTAAGGCGATAATGACCGAGAGGACTTCTTCCAAGAAGAAGAAGCAGAAGAAAAGAAGGAAAAATAATATGAAGAGAAAGATTAAGAAGAGGAATAATAATAATAATAATAATAAGAAGAAGAAGATGATGATGAAGATGATGAAAAGAAGAAGAAGAGGAAGAAGGAAAAAAGAAGAGGAAAAAGAAGTAGTAGAAAATTTTTAATTTGCCATGCCTTTAGTCCACATACACAATAAATAAGATCAAATTTTAAATTTATGCATGCATTATTTAAATAAACAGTTGTCTGACAATATAAAAAACTTGAGTATGGTTTTCATTTTCCTTTTTTGCAAATACTTTTTTGTATAGAGAAAGTTTTGTGATGGGTCAAAAAATTTAATTCGAATTTTGTGCTGATATTTCAGTTTTAAGATTCTCTCATTAAAAAAAAGTGTTTTTTTTAAATGATGTCTAGATCGATTTTAATCGAATTTAGTATGAAAACATATTTCTGGCCATATCTAGGGACGTCTTTTTCATTCACTTGATAACTAAAATTACTGGGGTAGCTGCCACAAGAAAACAAAATTACGATTATCGATAAATCGACTGTAAGATTTTAATAAAATTTCGCTCAAATGTAGTCTCCAAGGATCTAAGACGCACATTTGTTGCTAATTTGTCCGAAATGGACAATTTCTGAGTTATCAGTAAAAATCTAACAATTGGCTCAAACTATTTCGTTCAAATTTTAGTACAATACCCAGATTACAGTCTGTATGAAGTAACCTGTCTCCTGACCCTTCGACTACCTGGGACAGGTGCGGGCCATTCACGTCGCCCGCAGTTGTTTACCTAATTAGTCGCCTATAAGCTTCCCCACTAGCTTAAGTAACTTTTTTACCTAAATCATAATTTCCGAAATGTTATCAAATATTTGAAAAGTACATACAAAAATAAGATCAACGATACTAAACAAGGGCAAATTTGATAAAAACTAACAATATAGAGGTAATAAGAAATTGATAAGCGTGCTATATTTCTTATTACCTCTATATTGTTAGTTTTTATCAAATTTGCCCTTGTTTAGTATCGTTGATCTTATTTTTGTATGTACTTTTCAAATATTTGATAACATTTCGGAAATTATGATTTAGGTAAAAAAGTTACTTAAGCTAGTGGGGAAGCTTATAGGCGACTAATTAGGTAAACAACTGCGGGCGACGTGAATGGCCCGGGCCTGTCCCAGGTAGTCGAAGGGTCAGGAGACAGGTTACTTCATACAGACTGTAATGTCGCAAACCCGTGTGTAAAATTTGTTATTAATTTACATTAAAGGAGGAAAAATCAAAAACACAAGTGAATTATCTTGGTGTCGTGAAAATTTAAATTGAAATAACCATGTTTCAAACTTCGTACTCATTGGAAACAGCTTGCTTTGCTATCCGAATGGTAGACATCAGGTTAGACATTGTGAACCTATTGTATTTTGCTTATGTTTGTTCCGGCTAAGATAAGGGGTGACTTTACGGGGAAACTTCATTTGATCCAACCAAAAATTTTTAGACTCAGAAAATAATAATGAGAATAGAATAATGTTTAATTAAAATTATAATCAGTTATGAAAATTGTTATTTCAGAAAACAAAATTTTAACGTTACCGTGTTAAAATATTTATGAAAATTAAAAAAAAACAAAAAAAAAAACAGTTATTTTGAAACAATCAACACCGCCATAATTTTATAACATGCGGAAGTAAATTCTGGAGTTTCCAATACATAAATTAAAATGTTTCGAGCGTGGTGCATATTAATCAGAATAGAATAAAACTCGAAACACAAGATCTCACAAAAATTAAGTTTACTTAATCAGAAACGTTTCAACGACAAAGTCGCCATCCTCAGTGATACATGAGCTATCTAATATTATGTCACAACTCAAGCTCAATATTTATTTACATATTAATCTAGTTTGAATCTTTATAATCGACTTACGGATAACATAAAAAATGTCTCTTCGGGACTACATTACACTTTTCATTTTGTGGAAGAGTATCTGGTAGCATATAATGAAAATGTTTTATTTATTTAAAAAAATGTAATCGCGTATTTTAAGTGTGGTTGAAAGTTAGGTTGGGTTAGGTTATATTAGATTAGGTTAGGTTAGATTAGGTTAGGTTACACTAGGTTAGGTTAAATTAGATTCGATTAAGTTAGGTTAGGTTAGATTAGGTTAGGTTACATTAGATTAGATTAGGTTAGGTTAGGTTTGATTAGGTTAGGTTAGGTTAAATTATATTAGATTAAGTTAGGTCAGGTTAGATTAGGTTAGGTTAGGTTAGATTAGGCTAGGTTAAATTAGATTAGGTGTTTTTATGTAAGTGCAATGTGCGTTTAAATATAATGTAGCTTATAACATAAATAAGTAATAACGTGTAACATTTAAATTGTAGACTAAATGTTACGTTACAAGAAAAATAAAAGTAATGTAAAGTAAAATCGCAAATAAAATAAGATAACGGTTCAGGAATAATTAGAGAAAAATGAACTTTGACAGCCGTTATTAAAATCTACTAAAAAACAACTTATTCTGAATATATCTGTATTTGAAACACTTCTTATTACTAACGTGATATTCACTAAAGCTATTAGATGGGATCCTTATAAACACACACACACACACACACACACACACACACACACACACACACACACACACACACACACACACACACACACACAAACAAAACAAATATATTAATGAGTTTGCAGTCATTTGTCAACCCTCGCATGCCAATCACTCTCCACCCTCACCCTATTTTCGTTTCAACCCCAATGCGTGACAGGCTGACAAACATAACCATGCTAAAAAGCAATAGGGAACTTCACACAACTATCAAACCCTTCCTTGTTATGTAATCAAACAATGTCATATATAGTATTAAAGGATGCACAAACTTTCTCATTCCCCCATCATCGAAACTATTCCTCACCAAAAATATCAATTCAGTAGTTGTCAGGAAGAAGAGGAGATCTTTAAAGTGAAGACTCTCATTAAAAATATATACATACATCTAGGCGTCTTCTCATGACTGCTGACACTTTTCAATATTTCAGGTCTCTGACGAATCCTTTCAATCTGAATCAGCTGTTGTGTAACATTGATACAAGTTTTTAACCAGCTGTAGGAAGTTCAATTAAACGTGACTGAGTAAGCATTGCAATACTTATGAATGTTCTTTTAATATTGTTGTCTGCCATGCACTATAGGCGTACAGCCTGATTAAGAATTAATACAAAACATAAATTTATAATATTAGTTATATAGTGTGTCATTAACTCAGTTGTCTTTCAAGCTACAGGAAGATTTGGTGATAAAAATTCCCAAAATTAAAAATAAAACCTGTTTCTAGGCTATGGTTGGGTGTTGTAAACAATTACCAAGAATTAATATTTTCAGATATTCGTCGATAACTCAGTTTTGTAAGCTACGGAAAGAATTTTTAATAGAGTATATTTCATAACAAGAGTGGAAAGTGGGGTTTTGCATGTTCGAAACCATATGTTTGAAGTGCGAGATTTATCGAGCACTTCAAATATGGTCGAGAATATGCAAAACAATTTCGCTCGTGTTTTGAACGATACTTTTCACTACACTAAGGAATAAAAACGAGACATCGTTAAAAAAATAATTAAACGGATCTTAGTAGTTTACTAGAACACACTAGAGGTTTTTTAAATCATATTTTAGGCCTATATTTTAAAGGATATTTTACAGCTGATTATTTTTCTATGTAAAATTTAATTCAGGTGGACTTATTGTAGAGGACATATTGGTTTGCTATTATGCATTAAATTAATTTTTTTTATATAATCTTGGTAATTTACTAGAATACACAAGAGCTTTTCAACGCATCTTAGTTTCCCACAGCTATTTTCAACATCATCTGCTAGTGCAGAAAATAATATTTTCCACTCTAGAGTGGAAAATCAGACAGCTGTTGAAAATATGATGTTTCTCGGGTTGTAAACACATAACGAAAACAGCTGAACTCATAGTAGTGTAGTGAAAAATATTTTTCGTCATACTGCTTCAAAAACAGCGGTTTTCAAGATACGCATTGAGATGCTAAAGATGTTCTAAACATCAGCTGAGGTTGAGGTCATCAGCTGTTACTTCGTTTATACGAATTAACGATTGTAAAGCATCTATAAAAACAACCGATAATCTCGTTTGTAAATAACCGTTAAAACAGCTGTTACCATTGATTTGAAGGTAAATAGGTTATAACATTTTAGTTTGAGTGAAATTGTTTTCTTAAATTATTATCAGTATAACGAAAAATATAGTTCATCACTTGGGACCAAAAGAAGCTTTTCGATCCTCGCTCATTAAACTAAAGCTTGTTTCGAAGAGCTTCACTTTTGGTCCTAGTGATGAAATATAATTATATAATGTTTTATATAACTAACGGTTTTTTGAGATATTCGATGTTGGAAAGTTTAAATAGCCGCCATTTTGAAATGTGTAAAGGAAATCGGTTGATTATTTATCTTAAATTGGGTTTTTATAACACTGCTAAATTTCAACTCCATAAATACTTACCGTTAAAAAGCTAAGAATATTATTGTTAAAAACACAAATTGGTGGCTAGATAGAAAACTAAGCTTTTTACGAAATATATTTAAGTAAACTTCTACATTTTTTTTATATGAAGAATAAGTTAAAGTCTTTGGAAACACCCTGTATATACAAGTGAGAAAGAAACAAAATCCATAAAATTCCCGATCTTTATTGTGTCTAGTATTGTAGTCTGTTACTTCTCCAGAATTGTTACAGCGTTAGGCCTACCACTGATCCACATTGCATGAACATCTCGACTCACAAGATGACCTCTGGATGTCACGTGATCGACCTTAACGCCCTCTATAATTCATTCCCGAACCATGGCTACTACAGTCTTCGTATCCACACACAGTAGTTTCTGTTAACGATATACATTTGTTGCAATGGAATAAATTATACTTAAACTAAAATTGTAAAAGAAATTGCACACACTGTCTTACTTACCCATTCCCAAACTGTCACTTCGGTAGTTGACAATGAAAAAGTGAAAATGAGTAATGGATACCGCCTTGCGTCTTTAAACAAGGACCTAAACTTGAATCAAACACGTATAAAATGAGCTTTTATAAATGTCGGTCTAAGCTAGTTTTATCGTTTGCCAATTATTCCTGCACCGTAGATTTAATATTTCTTTTTTTCGTGCTAAGTTGTACGCAGGCTTATGCCATTATCCTCACATTTCAATAGATCATCTGGATATAGCTAGATCACCTTTTTCATATAGTCTTGGGTCATCCCTCTCATTCATCTTTCCTATCAGATCAGTCTAGACCTCTCTTTTTCTCTTCCGATTCGGAAGCTATTATAGTTTGTAAAACAAACGAATACATGACAAAACTCTGTCTAACGCACGCACATTCACAGACGTCCTGCCTCCAGACAAGCTGCCCAATTAGTGACTCACAAAGATACAAAAACAACTTCCTTAAGGATGTGCTGCTCAGCGGATAAAGCCGCCGAGTCCAGTACGTTGAGGGAGGAGTCAGTAGACAGCTTGACCTTGAAGAAACCAATAGGGACCGTGCAGGTTTGCCAACTCTTTCCCCGTTGTGACAGTGGTGGGCTTTGTAATTGTTCTGCAGTCACGTTCATTTAAGACGCTCAGAAAAATCATACATTTTGCATCATAGTTTTAAAGAACATATTTAACGAAATTATTACAATTATTATTAAAATTGTTATTAAATGGTTATTAAAATTACAGGGAATTAATTATTACGGTATTAAAAAATAAATATCTTAGTACCGTTGATATAATGTTAATATATCAGTTAGGCTATATTGCAACAAAAAAGAATAGTGTAACTTATTTAAAACTACGCAAACATAATTATTAAACTACTTATATTTTTGAAACTCCTTTAACATTGCAAGACGTAGGTAGCCTCGCTCGGGGGTTAGCCTCGTGCAGGGAGCTGTTCAAATTGACAACCGCGCGCTACTCAAGCTCTGCTATTGGTTATTACTCGACAGACTTGATTCGCGGCTCATACTATAGCCTTGTTAATTAAACCCTTCTGATCGTTGTCAACTGGAGTGATCAGAATACTGGTCACTCGGCGGACACTATCGAACAACAGGGTTTTCGCCTTTAATCAATATGAAAAAGGGGGAAAATAAATATTTGTTTTTAATTTATAGAAATCAAAAACGTCGTCTAACTATTAGACTATTATAATTTTTTCGAAGGACAACTTCGAATTGACATTTTTGTCCACGAATAAATTTGTTTGGTTTTATGGAAATGTGTGAACAATTTGCAACGTAACGGGTGTAATATTTTTGCACAGTTTATTTTAATATCGGATTTACCGATTTCGATCAAATATTGATTAAATTAAAATTAATAATAATAAACGTGTATATAGTTAATTAGAGCCAAGTTGGCTAAGTTATACTACAAAATACAATGAAACGAATAACTGATGCCCTTAGCAGGTACAGATAGGTTACATAAGCCAGGCTCATCCTGAAACTAAAGCCACCGCGTGAAGACTTTCAAGAGCACAGAAGAAGCTCTACAAGGCAGTTCCGGTAGACTTGTAAAGGAACTGATGAAACTTTCTCACAGTTACGTCATGTCACTACTGTTTCGCCAACATTTCGCAGTTGTTTGGTGTGATTGACGGAAACCTGCTGTGATAGTACAGCTGATCAGTGAGATTTATTGATATTTCCCCCCTTATTGTTTCTTTATAAACATCCTTATAATTTTCTTAAAACAATACTGGTTACATACCAAAAAGTTGAAGATACTAACATTAGAACAAGACATGAAGCTCCTGTAAGAACTGATAAGCTAAGATTGTTTTAGTACTTAGTATTTTCGGAGGATGTAGAAGAGAGGATTTACTTCGTTTGGCTTTGAACAACAATGAGTACTGTGAACTTTTTTTGGTAGTATTTATACGTGACGTAAACACTGACATTCCACGCTCCTTCACAATAACAGAGGATCGATGCAGTTTTCACTACTACGATTTATATCGTAAGTACACGGCCAAAAATATGTAAAGCAGAATATTTTTAATTGTATAACGCAATGAAACATGTTTTGCTCAGCACGTAGGAGTCCATACCATCGCTGCTGTTCTAAATAAGATTGCTACATATTTATACCAAAATCCAGAATATACCGGCCATTGTTTTAGAAGATCATCAAGATCAATAAAAGAAGGAGTGGATTTATTGATCTTAAAATGTAGGATGGTCATCTTCAACATTAGAAGGATATGTAGAAGATTCTGGGCGCCACAAGAAGAAATTTCACGAAAATTGTTTAAACTGGCAAAAGTAAAAGATTAGGTGAAGTCAAGACGTTAGATGACAAACAAGAAATTGTTCAACCAAAAGAAGTTTGTGAAGCAGGCCTTTCAAATTTATAACCTGAAAAAACATCTCTCTGTCCACCAAAAAGCATTGCTGAATACAGGCTTAAACATCCAAAACAACACAAATTGTACTATATAAATTTAAAATTGTAAGAAAGTTTGCTTCAATAAAATGATGTAATGAGTTAGGAGTGCGTTATCTTTTCTGTGAAGTATAATAAAAAGTATTGTACGTAACTCCCCCAGTAAGTGTTTTACTCCCCCATGAAAAAACACTACTTACTGGCCTTGTAACGTAATATAGACCCTACTATTAAAACATCACATTTTGAAAAGGTTCACAAAAGTCTTGGCTTTTGGTACAGTAGTAAAATGTTCGATAAATACACCAAACTTGGACAACGGATTTTGAAAATGAACAAAATTAAGTCTTGGTTTTTCTTTTACTGGAAAAGAGTGCATTAAAAATGTGCACACAAAATCTGGACTATCTAATCTATTAAAAAATAATAAAATAAACGGCAAACAATTTTGGGAGATATGTTTTGCAACTTATTTGCAGGTACAATTGGCCACCTCTGGACAGATGAGAAGTTATAAATTGAACCAAGAAGCCAAGTAATGACATTAACTGCAGCTATAACGATCTCGAAGGTACTGTTTATAGAAAGTACGTGAAAGGACTAGCGTAACGAAGCAATTTGTAGAGTTAAGTCTAAAGACTAATTATGTTGGGAGTTCAATCTACTACTGAGCATGCTCTGACTAGTAATTACTGTACTTCATGTAGGCTACATGAAGGATGGAGAAAAACCAAAACAAGTAGCTGACCAGGTAAAGAATAACCGATTGGTTATTGCAATTATTAATGAATAAAGGGTGTTCAGTAAGTAAGGTGACAAACTTTGAAAAGTGATTCTGGACATCAAAATAAATAAAAACAAGATGACGGGCGTCACCATACAAACAGATTTTCTAGTAGTGCCTAAAGGTAGTCTCTTGGGCCTAGTAGGAAATGTTAAATTGTATTGTAAAGGTCTTAAATCGTCTATATCACTACTTTCTTCCCGTCAGCTACTCCTTAAATTTAACAAAATCTAATTTTAAATGTCAAAATGGCGGCCATTTTAACCGTATTTTGTTCATATTTCGTGTGTTATCTAATTTATAACAAAGTAAATTAGATACATATTTGCAGATTTCAATTCTGCGTGTATATATCCAACTTATCTACGATTAAAAATTCTGAACTTATCTTAAAAATCTAATTTGGAACCCTAACCTCAAAAAAAAAGATATTCGTGTAGTTACGAGATCCGGTAGGCCCCGACACTAGCATTGCAAATGGAGACTCCTTCACTATGTACAGCCTCGAGGCCCGTTAGAGCTAATAAAATGACGCAAGTGAAGACTTTTTAATATAAACAAGACCTATTACAGAAAGTAGTGGTATACACAATTACGAGGTTAGGAAAACCTGTGTAACAACTGTTTTAAACAAACTTACCCTTCTGGTTAAGACAACCTGTTCTACAAATAAAATTTAACATTTCCATCAAGGTTAAAAAAAAGCAATTTTAGAGCAGTACATTTGCAGGATCTGCCTGTATTAGGGTACGAACAGAACAAGTGGGTCGCGGTGGAGATGGAGATCGCGGTCGCGGTCGATGTCGACACCCATGTAAAAGAAACACATTGTTGTGAATGGAAGAGAACAGAGCAGGTAAGTCGCGGTGGAGGTTTAGCGCGATGCCATCCAGGAGGTTTACATCGATGCTTTTGAAAATCAAATGAGTTTCTTTTTACATGGATGCTTACTGTGCGGTCTACAAGGATGCTTCCCTGTGATTGGTGCGTTCAAGTCCAAGTTGCCATCCCCCTCCACAGCAGCTCGCATAGAACACGTCTGGCGTCTATCATTCCGTGCGCTAGGGTATTCTAGTTGCTACCCATAATCGTTTTTGCGTATTAGGTTCATTTTTGAATTTTAAGTGCTAAATATGAAGGAAGATCTGATAGCAATAATTGTGCAGTTCACTTCCGTATTGTGGGTATATTACCTATCAGCCCCCACTTGGTGACAGCTGACATTTCATCATTATCATCACTTGACTCACACAGAACACGTCTGGCGTCTATCATTCCGTGCGCTAGGGTATTCTAGTTGCTACCCATAATCGTTTTTGCATATTAGGTTCATTTTTGAATTTTAAGTGCTAAATATGAAGGAAGATCTGATAGCAATAATTGTGCAGTTCACTTCCGTATTGTGGGTATATTAACTATCAGCCACCACTTGGTGACAGCTGACATTTCATCACTATCATCACTTGACTCACACAACATTGCAAAAGCACAATCTTTTTGTCATTCAAACTACTTCACTTGACAGTGGTCCTACCTCGACTGAGCAGCGCAGGTAACCACCTTGCTATGTTCTGTTGACATCGACCGCGACTTAACTAGTAGCATCCACCGCGACCTCCGTAATGGCGCCTATCAACTAGTTTTTAGTTTTTTTGACAGATACATTTGCTTGACAGAAAGGCTAGAGTATACTATTCGTTTAACAGATTTATTAGTTTTAAACAAAATTCACCAACTTTCAAAATGACGGCCATTCTATAGTTTCCTTTTATTAGTGTGACTCAACCTAACCTAATCAATTTTTACTCAGCTTAACGATTAATCCAAAAGTGAATATTATCAATAAACCTGAATCATCCCTACACAAAAGTCGCGTTCCGTTACCTAAGCGTATCAGCTGCGAATTTAAACCTTCTCTTGATAACGTGTAGTTCATAGTTAAATTTTACTGAAAGGTTAATGAAGTTTACAAAGACTACAAAGAGTGATATAGAAAAACAGAAGCGAGATAGATGAATGACACACACATTATTTCCCACGACTTGTTATGGAATGTCACTATAATTAGACAATAGCAAGTAGAACATTCTACAACGAATACAGCTTACTAATTTGCTGATATAAAAGACGCGAGTTTCTTTGTAAGTTTCTAGAAACGTATAACAGCTTTGAAATTGTACGCACAACGTCAAGATGTAATATACAGGTTGATTGGAACACGTGTGACCGCTGTTTTATTAGATAAGTACAAAAATACCAAAGAAATTTTAAAAAGTAACCCTCAAGAATCTTTTGAGTTAAAACTTGAGGTATTACGAAATTTGTTATATTATCCGCCATTTTTCCAATATGGTGTCTAGTTTGTAATATAATTTTCAACTTCATAGTTTTTGCCCTTTAACTAACCTAAGGTATTTTCTACTTACTGCTATATTTTTTCCTATATGCAGATGATGATTACCATTAATTGTTTTTTTAAATAAAGTTTTTGTTGCGGAAATTTTAAAGTTTTCTTTTATTTAATGATGATATTTTCCACAAGCGTTGTTCATTTCAAGTAAATGGGTCATTTGAAGGCGATTAACAACGTCTAAGTTTCAGGGTTCTAGTATAAATCTGGACTAAGAAGTGGCGTGTAAAGCTGAACAAGTCTAAATCGACCCAAGTAAACTTTACGAATAAAAAGGAGTGCCAGTTCTAATTAATTCAAAAGCTGTTCTTCAAAGAAAGAGGTCAAATAGTTGGGAATGACTCTAGACTCAAAGCTGGTCTAGAAGTGACGCGTCAAAAATAAAATGAATTGGAAATAAAGTTAAGGAAACTGATTGTTTGGTCGTAGATCACTCACAATAACTGATGTGTGGTCAGGAACTGTAGAGCTGTGTCTAGTAATATGATATTAAAAAGACTCATATCATCAAAAATAATCTTCTACGAGCAAATGAAAACATTACAGATATCTTAAAATGGATACTGCCTAACGAAGAAATAAAAATTGCGAAGATTTCAAAACCATATTAGCGTTGTCTTACAGATGCTGGGAAACAGATGCAGAGCGGAGACTTCGTAGGACAAAACTTTTTGTGCAGTTGTAAATTAAAACCGTAATGGAGTGATGAGTTAGTTACATACAGATGGAAACTGACCAAGATTAAGAACAAATTAAGTATATTTGTTGTTTTTAAAAATTACTTTTACAAGTGCCCAAGGTGTTCAGGCGCCAATTTATGAAGGTCTTGAATTACTCAATACAACTAATGTAAAAAGGCAGTAAAATAGAAGTTATACATAAGTGAAAAGTAACAAGGCAGAATGTCATAAAACGAGACATCCCATAGCGCTATAAACAGCGCCTTCCAAGTACGCTGTGAATTTCCTGTTTTTTACTTATAAATAAAAAAAGCCTTTACTGACATTCCTCAAATTTATGACCACTCCTCGTGTATAGACCCCTTCAAACATAACTTGGATTATTAAAGATTAACCAGGCCGTGAATTGATGGATGGACCACAGCTTTCAGCATCCAATTTATTTCAGCTCAGAGATTTCATCCTTAAAGATCGTAAAAGATATTTAAGATATCGAAAGTTTGTTAGGAATATGTGTAGATTATGTCAGTTGAGATTAGTTTGGGGGAAACAAATTGGGAGGTAGGGGACGAATGAGCGGGAAGGTCATTTTTAAGTAAGAATCGATTTGTTACGGATCACAGAAAAGTTTAGTAATTAACACAATTTCACCTGACAATTCAAATATATTTATTTATTCTTCATGGAGATTGTTGATCTATTTAGCACACAATTCTGCTTTCTGTTCAATGACTGACTTTTCAATTCAACATCTTTTGCTACTCGTTTTCCTCCCTCAAAAAAGATGGAAATCTGAAGACACAAGATCAAGACTGTTATCAGTAACTCTGGTATTTAGTGAACAGAATCTACGAAAACACATTTAACCCAAATTATTTAACTACTAGATCATGGACCCAAATAAAAAAATACATAGATCAACATAAAAATGTAACAATTATGTACAAGTAATTCTTTTGTGTCTAGTTGTTATATTTATAAAAATATTAGTTAACAAAAAAGGGATACATAGAGCTGTATAAAAACGTATTAATTATGAAAAAGGTCAAATATATTCATTTGGGTATAATATTAGTGAGATAAGTGAAAGTCTTCTTTATTTCCATCACTTCATGAAGATCATGTTGAAGGATGGACACTTTGACTCGAAAATACGAATGCATAACAAGTTTATTTCTATACTTTATATCATGAAACACAGCGTTGGAAAATCATGTTCACACCGGTAATTTTTATAAAATGAGAGCAACTGTTGCTATTATTTTTCAGCTAGTTGATTTTGACCATCCTTATAAACGGTTAACCAAAATTCAATGATTTTCCCCTCTATGCTAAAACAGATTTCAAAACACCAAAGCTGGTTCTCCTCTTTTGCACATTGATAAGGAACACAGTCAATTTTCGAATGAAATTAGTCTCATATCCGACAGTATTGATGCAACTATGGTTTCAACAAGAAAATATTATCTCAATGTTGTTGTTAAAATCCCCCAATGCCACAAAAAAAAAAACAGCGAGAAAATCTGAAACATTTAATTCCAGAAGGAACAGGCGCACCTCATCTCGTAATTCAAAAAATCGTCGAAGAACCTTTCGTCGAGACGACCAACGGACTTCAGTGTGAAGAAGAATATGGGCATTATCGGTCCCTATCTCTTAGTATTTCACCTGGATTGCAGGGGTTGCTCTTTATGTGAATTATTACTTTAACTACTTCTCCAAAATATTTCTCCATTAATTCTGCGCTATGGGGGCTTACTTTAGTAAGTACAGGTTTGGCAAATCCGAGGAGATCTTGCTGGACCTACATCTTTTTTCATGTAGTTTTGGGTTAAACCTCTTTCATCTTTACTATCAGATCTTTCTTGACTAACTTTGTTCTTTTCCAACCCTGACGTTATTAGAGTATTGGAGGACTAAGGGTATTTATTTTACGTTCTTTTCTTCTTCTTTCTTTTTAAATAAGGCTATCTCATATTATCTCATAGATCATCCTTTAGATATTTATACTAACTATTTCAAGTTTGATGTTAATCGGATTACACGTTCATTAGTTATCATGCTTACAGGAAGTGCAGGTATTTACGTTATAGTCTTCACTGTCACTTATATAATAAAAAAAAAAGTTGTCGGACCATCATGGTACTTAACCAGCCCAAACATTGGTCTCTTGGGCTTTGTAGATGTTAAATTGTCTTGATAGATCAGGGGTCTTTATCCAGTAGGGTAAGTTTGTTTAAAACAGTTCATACATAGGTTTTCTTAACCACGTAATTATGTAATCACTAAGCTCTAGATGTCGGGTAGGCCTTAGTGTGTCTCATAGAAGTGTGTATATTAAAAGTCTTCACTCGCTTCGTTCGTGTCTGAGTCACAACTCTGTGAGACTTTATAGTTGTACATATGAGAAGAAACCTGCACTCGCTATGCTCGCGTTGGGGTCACGGCCCTGCCGGATCTCGTAACTAAATATCACATTTTTTAATATTTTATACCAACATTTCATTAATTTACTTTAACAAATTTGGCTTAACCCATCGCTTCCATAAATATTACTTCTGGTTAGGTAAAATATCCAACAACTCTTCTTGGTAATAACTTTTTTACAATATTCAATAATACATCTTTACCATCGATAAAGTATAGAGAGGGGGCGTGTCACTAAGAGAATAAGGCCGCACACAGCTTGGCGTTATCAGTGCATTGAACCCACTAGGCTCCAGGAATGCTGCAGTAAGCCTTGACTAAATAAGGCGGAAACCATAAATACAAAGCCTCTTCATTTGCATTTTTTTGTCTTATCCGACGCTGTTATTGTCAAACGGAACAAATCAAGTTTTAATAAGAGAATTATGTAGGTCGGTCAAGGACTGTTGGAAACAATATTCTTGTGGGAAGGTAACGTAACAAATTTAGCAGTTCTAAGATTTTTTTGTTAATGACTTTTTATTTACAAAGTTATAGCGTAATTATGAAATCGCACAAAATTTCGACATCTGTTTAATGAGTGATATATGAACATAAAATTTGGAAAATTTTGTGTAAGGGACTATAGTGTGTTCATATAGAACTCTATAGAAACTCAGAAAAATCGAATTAACAGTTTATTGTTCTTATCTCGCGTATTATTTAATGTATAACAAACTTAATTAGATACAAATCTGCAGATTTTATTTCTGCATTTATTGGCACTCTCTAAAATGACAAATAGCGAAGTTATCGTGAAAAATGTAATTTCAAAGCCTGACTCATCACGAAAATGTGATTATTCTTTTTCAACCTTAACGCCTTTCTAACAATGCTGAGGATAGAATATTAAAATAATAAAAGTTTTTTGTTCTTACATTGGCGTATTATTTAATGTATAACAAACTTAATTAGATACAAATCTGCAGATTTTATTTCTGCATTTATTGGCACTCTCTAAAATGACAAATAGCGAAGTTATCGTGAAAAATATAATTTCAAATCCTGACTTATCACGAAAATGTGATTATTCTTTTTCAACCTTAACGCCTTTCTAACAATGCTGAGGATAGAATATTAAAATAATAAAAGTTTTTTGTTCTTACATTGGTGTGTTATTTAATGTATAACAAACTTAATTAGATACAAATCTGCAGATTTTATTTCTGCATTTAATGGTACCAATTTTACATTTTCACGATAACTTCACTATTAGCCATCGTAGTTGTGCTGGTACTATTACACGCAGAATTGAAATCCACAAAATTTTATCTAATTTAGTGAGTTATAAGTTGAATAACACATGAGATATGCACCAAATGTGTTTAAAAAGGACGTCATTTTGACATTTTATTCCAATAGGGTTCTACATGAGCATATTATAATCGACTATTCAAATTTCTTGTTCTTATCTTAATTTTTGTGGCCGCTATCGTGCTTACGTACCGTCCGTAAGGTATAAGCGTGGATTTTAATAATGTGCGTTAGGGGATATTGCAGGCGGGTGGAGAAGTGATTTCACAACTACTACTGCTGATAGAAACATTGATTCAGCTCCATTATGCTGGCAACGTTTGTCATGTTTCCATCATATTTAAAAAAAAATGAATAGTCTTTCAATTTTATTTAAATTTGGTATTTAGGCTCTGATTTACAAACAATTAGACAAAAGGAGTATGATTATTTTGCTAAGCAAATTTCCCCCAAAAAGTTTAGTTTTTTAAAACGTTTTAGTAACAGATTCGATTATTGATATAAAGTCGATATACTTCTTTTAACAATTATATTTTCATTAAAACCCCCTAAGTAACGACTTTAAAGTGGATTGTTCACCTTTTGTTGTGTGAAATCTATTCGCAGTCCTCCTCATTACACGTAGATGGAAGTCGTCACTGTTCGTTATTATTGTCTTCTTTCTTTTTTTATTAGGTGTATTACACTCCGTAGACCTACCAGCCTGCAAACATTCCTTTTGCTCCTTTAAAATTCGTTTTATGGAACTAACGGAAACACCAGTTGCTTGCGCTACACGGGGTTTCCTCCTTTCTCGGCTTCTTGTTTCATAAAGCAATACATGATTTCACGAGATTGACTAAGGAGGACTTTACTCCCTGACGTTTTCCCTTTCCACCACAACACAACAAACCAATTTTCAAATTCACGTATAGCTACGAAACGCACAATACAAAACTCACTGCAAAACTGTGTTCAGTGTTTCCCCCACTACAGCAACCTGCCTAGAGACGACTGCGCATCTCAAGGACAGAAGTCGGGCTACATCTTTTGTACAGACGATAACGACGACAGACGGGACGGCAGCTCCAATATTTCTCCAATGTACCCTAAACTACACGTAGTAGGTAAGTAAAGACAATTTATTAGAAAAGGTGATAAGACTATCCATTATAGAATACATCGTACAAAATTCTTAAAGGAAAAAGTGTACAAAATATCTCCCTACATGCATTCCGCAGCGAGGCAAAATATAAAATAAATCTCATCACTTGAAGTATATCTTACAGAGAGTAAAAGAAAATAATATAATTTAACACAAAGGTCAAATTAGAGTGAAGGAAGATGTCTTATAGGAGGACGAAGTAAGAAAAATATCCGTAATTGTGACTCTCCTAATAACGACAACTTGAAAAAGTCTAATGATTTGATCTCGTTTAACAGCGACATAATCTTAGTCAAGGACTCAGAGTACAAACAAGTGCAATTACTAATGATTGTGCAGTTCGACGATTACCATGGTTGGATATAAATAAGATCAACTAATATGAGCTGCTGACCATCTAACATTCGAGTGCAATATAAGTCCTTGTAAAACTTCCATAATAGGTTTTATTTGCTCTTAGTAGGGGCGTTAACATTGTCATAAATCGATTTTGAAATGTTTGAATCGTACCGTGAATTCTTAAGTAGCCGATAAGGTAAGCCTGTTTGGCAGATCGCATGACATTTTGAGGGCGGCTGTTGATTACCTAACAATTCATATTTAATGAATAGCAAAAATCCATGTAGAGCCAACCAACCGACGGGGAACCAGTTTTGCTAATTTAACTTAATAAATTCAGGAAACTTACAATATTAACTAGAAATTATCACTATACACATGATAACTCTAGTCAATGGTATATAGGCATTTCTGTGACGTTTGAGCGATATTCTCACACTATGGACAGCTCGAGTGTAATATCAGCCCCTGGAGGTTATCAGTCGCCAGACTCACTAAACTTAACCGACTATAATACATTTAGTCAATGATATATAGGCTCTTCTGTGTCGTTAATACCTCCGGGAAAACTAGTCACCAAAACTCACTCATATTTAGAACACACTATACAATCGTAAGAGGGATAAATTGTATGGAATCTTTCTCGCAGCCAGGACTAGAATGTCGAGAGAACAATCTTTCCTTCTTGCATCGTATGATACCGATTCCTCACAGATTGTAAACAGTAGAGTGACTTGCTTAACGATTCCTCCAGAATCCCAATCACGATTGTGAGGGCAGCACATCTTGTATCTGGAAGTTTGTACAAGTTAACCAACAATGTTACATTATACATTTACAACGTATAAGGTTGAATACGCCAAGATAAGAGAGGAATAGTAAGCAAAGTAAGAGAAATATAGAAAGACAGAGAATGTGGACGAAGGTAATGAACGCTCATACCCAGGGATGACTGGTACCGGAGAGGATATGATGGTATTTACTAACTATTAATTTTAGCTACCGAAAAGGGGTACTTACCAATTATTCCCAGAAATATCTACTAACTTATAAAAAATAGATTGATCCTTCAGATTAGACAAACAACATCCTGAAAGAGGAAAACTTTATAATTGGAGGACTGCAAATAGGTTACGATGCAGAGTGTTAGATGTGTTAATTTTAGGGTAAATGAACGATGACGCAATGAAAATTTTAAATAAATTTTAAACACCGACCAGTGAAACTGCCTTCAGTGAGTTTATCTTGTATGAAACAGATTTCAAAGTATTTACATATCAAAGAATTTAGGAGTATTTGCGTTATACAATAAAATGGACATTGTATTATTGCTGTACTTCTTTATTGCTGTAATGTGCAACAGCACATGAGACATGACCGATTGATTGTGTCTCAGGACAGTCGCTGAGCTCAGAAGTAATCTTCGAGGTGAATTCTGGAGTAAAATATTGGTAGGGTAGGACTTTTGTGACCGGCAAGACTAGCGATCGGGAGATGGATTGCAACAGATTTCTGAACACGTGTTGCATTAATCGAACGGAGAATTTTATGGTTCCTAGTTCGTATCGACTAAAACCATGATTTACTCATCCCATCTTCCTATCTGCCCTAGAGGTCTTAGTACTAAAACCCCTTGTACAACAACTGGACCTCAGAATGTCGCTCTACAAAAATAATTAGTGGAAATGGATTGTGAACAATATTTTATAAAATGAAAGAAAGATATTGTAGTTGTTTATTTCGACACATCGTCAAACAAGAATTCTCTGTCTTAAACATCTGAGATGGAGTGCGCGCATTCAACCGGCTTATCTAAATGGACAGTCTACTATCACTGTCGATTTATTTGAACTACAGTAATTATCTTGTGTTAATATATTTACGAAGAGTTGGAATCCTGCCGTCGTATCCAATGATATCTTGATAACTTCTTGTGCTGTAACTTCGTCAACGGATTACAAATACTTTGGTGACTTTCATATATAAATCATTACATTTGTTTTTGTACTAGCCATAACAGCTAGAAATCAATACTTCAATATGTGTCTTTTATATTATGTCAATAAACTATTTATATAGAACAGTTAATTACAAGCATTAATTGAGACAATATTAATTTAAGGAAAATATTTATTAGAATTTGATATGTCGTTTTAAGATTTTATTATGTTCATAAAATTAACTAAATTGTTTAGACACTTAAATTTATTAGATTTTTAATGATTTATTACAAAATAATGATTTAACCCATATTTCAAGTTTTAAGATAAAAGAGCAATTGTTATACAAAAAATTAGTAGGCCTACCTACCAAAGTTAATATTACATACTTTATTTAATTATTGTTATTACCTGAGTATTGACAAATTCTGGATGAACGAACATGAAATGTCACTCTAGCGAATTTATAAAATGGAAGGAATTTAATTATACAGTAATATTTGGATAATCTATATAAACAATGTTTGTATAATTAGCGTATTCTTGATCTAGGTTAGGTAATTATATAATGATAAACGCATGTGTGTGCATGTTTGTAAATGTAATAAAAAAATGCTATCATTACCATGAACACGTTTAGGGCTTTTTGCACCAGTCCTGTATGCCGTTTACGTGCTAGTTCGAGACATCCTTTGTAGTTACCTACCAGCGGTTGGAAATAACTACGTACTATCTCGCATCCTGACTTCTGACTGATAAGTGATGATAGTGACATATTTGACAATCATTATTATTTGATTTTTTTTTTTTATAATAAAAACAAAACAAAACTGTAGACTTTACGTATAATGGGAGTATTATATAGCGAACTTTAGAGTCGAGGGAATATATATTCTATGTTGTTAAACTAAAGAGTGACTCCAAAGACTATTTATTCTAATTTAAGATTCTTGAAGTATAGTTAATCTCATGTTTATTCAATCTCTTTGTAAACCTGCAGCTTTGTTAGATTTAAGACAAAGCATATCAGTATCTACATATGTTTTCTTTGTTATATAGAGGGTTTTTGTACTATGTATAGCATATTTATAATTTATTCATCTCATGACCGTTGTAATGATAGACTATGATATAGAGTCCGGTTAAGTCAATTGAATTAGATTTGTTCCGATACAAGTTAGTGCAGTATGTTTGTGAATATATTGAAGTTTTGACTATCTTGGCTCAGTTTTCTTCTCATCAGATAGAACTTCGTCTCATTGAAATCTGTTTCCATGTTTAAAGTTTCTCTTTTTACTGAGGGTAAATAACAAGTTGGCGCCCATAAATATATATATGCATCTTTCCTACTCGGCTAGGAACTTTTAAGATACACTTGCGGAATTTATTCCCAACCTATTTTGTTTTGCCTTCAGACTTTGGAGCGTATTTAAAGAGGTTTGGCATTAAAGATGATCAAAGCTGCACATGTGTGGTGATGAGAAAGAGGACATTTGGCACGTGCTGGAAGACTGTAAAAATTTTGAAAACTAAAGAGAGCATCTTAAGAGAAATTGAAAGAGTATAATGTGGACTGGGGAGACCCTAAGGACACATGGTTGAGGAGTGCGAAGACCCTGGCGATTGTTAGGGAGTTCGTCACTGGAGTACTGAAGCTGAAAAAACAGACAGCTTAGATTAGGTTAGGGAAATATGTTTTTGCTTTAGTTAGATTAGGTTAGGATACCGTATATTAAGATGTTCTCTAGGTAAGAGAGTAATAGTAAGATGATAATCGGGCTTACTTAAAGATAGGAAGGTACGGTGATCAGGAGGTGCATGAGCACTGGCCTGTCGATGAGTTAACCTCAACAACAAGGGTTTTATGTTAATTTAAATATTTGTTTGAAAGCAGTGGTTTCGCTGGGCAGTGATGTCTAATTAATTTTTGTGACGTCTAGGGCATTCACCTTCGGGTGAATGTAAATTTTTTTCCCTCCCCATAAAGATTTTATGGGGAAAGTAGGTATTTCCTTTTATTTTCTGACTGGCAAGATTTTCTGTGTTTCTGTGTTTGTCTCTGAAATTTTGTACTGATCAATTGTAAGAAAAAATTGTAATGCAATAAAATGCTGGTACTGATTAATGTTAAGAAGTTTTTGTCATAGAAATAAGTTGTATATTTTTAAGTTGCTTAACTTTAGGATCATTGACTATGGGAAGGTACAGTGCCCATGAAGTGCATGGGCACTGGCCCGTCAATAATGTAAATGTTATTTAAATCAAATGTAGTTATAGGAAAAATGAGAATCAAAAATCATGTTTAGTAAATAAGTAAGTAAAATGTAGAGCATAGATCATTGTAAAGCAGCTGTAATGGGTACATCCTGGGTACAGCTGCTAGCAATTTTGTATAGAAACTAAGTAAAAAAAAAAAAAAAAAACCTTCAGACCCCATCCTTCCCGCTGAACGAGTTGAGGGCTACAATTAGTCGAGATCAAGAACTTAGAAAACTGTTAAGATGAAACGAGTGTTGAATTATATTTATATTTACATAATTCCTTGTTGTTTAAAGGCTCGGTCATCATCGCCTTATAAAAACAAAGGCGATACCAAGGGACAATAACGTAAATTAAAGCCCATGAATACTCTGGAAATGGATAACAAAAATTGTGAACAATATATTATAGAATGGAAAAAAGATATAAGGCCTAGTTCAGATCAAGAACTTAGAAAGCTCTTAAGAAAAAACGTGTGTATATTATAAATCAGATTTACATATTTTCTTGTTGTTTAAAGGTGAAAACCTCTCGGTCATCACCGCCTTATAAAAATAAAGAGAAGAAAATAACGTAAAATAAATCCCTGGAATACTCTAAAACGTCAGAGTCAGAAAAGAACAAGAGTTGGTCAAGAAAGACCAGATAGGAAAGATGAAAGAGAGGGATCCAACCAAAACTATATGAAAAAAGTTGTAGATCCAGCTGGGTACTCGGAATTGCCAAGCCTGTACTCACCAAAGTGACTCCCTGAGAGACAGATTTACTAGGGTTAATTTTAGACATTTTAGATATTCACAATATTTTATATACTTAAAAAGTATATGGATAAATAGGCACGAGAATAATAGATCTATTGCCTTTTTTTCAGAATCTATTCCTTTTACAGATTTAACTGTGATGTGAAATAAATTATAATTTTGTTTTACACACAAAAAAAAAAAAAAAAAAAAAAAAAAAAAAAAAAAAAAAAAAATTATACGATAGCCACCAGAACATTAATTACTATGCACCTTAATGGGATGGATTAATTAATTGGTTCATCTTACTTGTGTAGATATATTTCGCGAGACCTATCCCGGCTACACTGTCGAGGTAGTTGATGACCCCTTCCTGTGAAGTTATTATCATTAAAACGACGTGTAGGTTGTCATAGCCTTAAGCTTAGTCCAAGTTCATCGGTCGATGATGTAGGCCAGATGAAAGAATTTTGGGTAATTATTGATTTCGTTTATTTTTAAGAAATTTCCCAACCAACGCTGGTTGGGAAATGTGTGGTATAGCAACGGATTGGGCTACTGAGAGCTATAGGTTGATTCAAAGTATATTTTCATTCAAAATAACGTATATAACAACTGCTTTGAAACATTCTTAATTAATTAATTTAAGGATATCAAACATGAATTCAGAAAATTGCCGAAAGTGTCACCAAACAATGAAAAACGCATTTACAGTACCCTCAGACTAGAATTGTCTCTGGTGTAAGGAGCCTATCCTCCCGTCTACTAGCTTCCCTAGCCTGACTTGACGGTACAACCCATTCCAAGAAAACTACGTACACAAATTACTGCTTAGCTAAATTTAATTCCTAAAGTTACAACTTCGTGACAGACTTTTGTAAACGTTTTATTCTTATTTACACCGATTAAAAAAAAAAAAAAAACGAAAGTAGGATACGCGATTACACAGAAGCTTTTGAGGTCTATATATTTTTATTGGGATTGTACCGCTGAAAGTAAACGCAACAAACAAAGTGTGGGAGCTCCTCTTTTCCTCCCACACATTCCCCCCAGACACATTCCTACCTTGAGGATGCTGTAGTTAAAAACGCCTCAATATATTGAAAGGGCCAACATGAGTTTATGAAGACTCACATAAATTAGAAGAACTTTATGGTTGCCATTATGGTACTCACCCATCGCCATCATACAATCTAATAGAAACAGATCCCCTAAATGTAATACCCAAAAGTTAGGTTCTTGGACCATGTAGGAAATGTATTTGTAGATCAATATACAGTTAATTTGTCTAACAGTTGCTACACATGTTTCTGAACCTCAGAGTTGTGAATATCACATGTAGTCGGCTACGGGTCTCGTAGATGTGTATTTATTAAACCGTCTCCACTCGCTTTGCTCGTGTCAGTATCTCAGACCTGGCTGACCTTGAAGCTTTACATATGAGAAGAAACTTCCACTCGTGTTGGTGACTTGGCCATCAACGTTCTTGGGAAGTCATTGTTCCAAAATACCATAACTTTGGTATTTGTCATCGTAGAGAGGTGTGGTTGATACGATTGCAAGAAGAATTGAAATCAAGAAATTTTCATTTAATTTAATGTGTTATAAGATGAATAATACACGAGACTTTAACAGAAATACTCTTTAAAAAAGTAAAAACCATTACACAATAATATTTCAAGTGAAAAATATACGACATAGACCGGGATTCGAACCCAGGACCTTTGGCTTTACGCGCCAATGCTCTACTAACTGAGCTATCCTAGTCGCTTTTCAGCGACTATCAATAAATCAATAAATACATGCGTAAGGGCTGAAAAATGAGTAAAACTTAACTTCAATGTCGCATATGCGAGGTAATTAATTTCGAAACTCAAAATTGCAGCAATTAAACGTAAAGTCAAGTGAGAAGTCTACGCTCTGTACTGGGAAGCAACTAAGATAGCTCAGTTGGTAGAGCATTGGCGCGTAAAGCCAAAGGTCCTGGGTTCGATTCCCGGTTTAGGTCGTATATTTTTCACTTTAAATATTATTGTATATTCAATACTTGCTAGTAAAAACGTATAAGCGGAAAAGTCATATAATTAAAAAATCATTTTTTATACGAATTTTTTAAATTTCAGTGCGGTTCTATAAGAGGACATCAAAGTCCTCTATACCAAATTACAGTTATTAATTTTGTAGTCGCTAACATTCGTTAACGAATTTTTCGGTTTTCTGAGGTCATGACATGAAGATTAGTCAAAAAACGGAGGTAGCAGTTTGTTTGCTAACACCAAACTCACTCTATATATCTTACACGGGATAAATAATAAATTGGCAACCCTAAAATGAACAAAAATCACAAATATTGTTAGTTTCCTAACTTTGAGAATGTAGTTAATAATCATATATGTCACAATTACACATACTTTTATTGAAGTCAGCGTTGCACGTCAATACAAGGAAATCATTCATCTGCCAATCTATTGATGCTGAACGCAGACCAACTGTTACGTTAGGTGATAACATAAGAGACGAGTTCTGCTAAATTCCTAGGTTTGGTCGTTGATAACAGATTAACTTGGGAATGTCATATAGACAGTACTTGCAAAAAAACTATGTTCTAGGATTTTTATACTAGGAAATCTTAGAAATTACTGTAACCTTTCCACAATGTTAACATCCTACTATGGACTTATACATCTTCACTTGAACTTTGGAATCATATTAAGTGGTGAGTCATGAGTTCAAAAAGCAGTACGGGTTGTGGCAGGTATAAATAAACTAGAGATTTCTAGAATTGTTTTTCGGGAGCTAGGCGTATTGATACTTCCTAGCATGTGTACTTTTGAAATAATATTGTACATTAAATACAATTTCATAAGGACTATGGTATACGATTCAAAAACTATTTACTGTTAGCATAAAAAGCTACCATCATAAGCAGGTGTAGGATTAATTAATAAACTTCCAGACAGTTTAAAAAAATTAAAAAGTACAAAACATTTAAGAGTAGCTTAAGATGACTTAGTTGTCTTGATCCTTTTATTTAGTGAAGGAGTTTATCAGCTAAAAGTACTCTTGAGGTATTTCTGTCGTTAGGTATAGACATGAATGTATTTTGTTTTCTTTTGTGATAAGAATTATTAACGCTGTTTGTTCTATTTAGCCTAATTGTTAATAATTGTTTTCTATTTTTGACGTGTCTTACACAACTATGTACTGTTCCAAAATATAAATAATAATATTAAATTGATAATTTCTAACTTACTTTCAAAACCGTGACGAACCATGTCTATCTCCGAGTCCATGCAAATTCTACAAAGAGGAGTTGCTATGCTGTATGAATAGAGAGATATCACCACTTTGAACTTCTAATATCGGTTCACACTGTTTGATCCTTCCAAGGATGCGTCCTGCATGTTAAACAACTCGGCAAACTTGCCCATTTTTACCAATTTATTTATCACTTTTCGAATCTTTGTCCACCATAAAGAATATGTAAATAAAACTCCTTTTAAAAAACACTCTTCTTGAACTGTAAAGAGAAAATTGAACTTTATTGTAGGGAAATAAAAGATTTTAGCTTTGTAAAGTGCGTTACAATTTTAGACGTAGACCTAGGTCTGTTTTAGACAAATGTGATTATTTTAAATATGTTTAGAGTAAATTACATGCTAATATTAAAGGCAGTATGTAATTTTAATTTGTGCCAAAACAGAATTTTACCCTCCGTGTTATTTTTCCTATTGTTTAAGGGAAAAAACCTCTTGATCATAATCGCCTTGTAAAAAAAAAAAAAAAAATAAATAAAAAAAAAAATCAAGAAAAGAACGTACAATAAAAACCCCTAGCCCACGAATACTCTAATAGTCAGGGTCGGAAAAGAATAAGAGTTGGTCCAGAGAGATCTGATAGTAAAGATTTTTTTTTTTTTTTTTTTTTTTTTTTATTTATTTATAACACTACAACTAGCTTTATCAGCTAACCAGCAGCTTATTTTCTAACAACAATCGTGACAGTTTATTAGGTTATTTCCCAATGTCAATACCTATGTTCACAGCTCCACACCCACAACTGTGAACAGTAAAGATGAAAAAGAGAAATCAACGAAACTATATGAAGAAAGGTGTCGATTCAGCAAGGTTACCTCGAGATTGCCGAGCCCGTATTAATTAAAGATGAACACCTGAGGGTTCATACAAAAATAAAAAAATTGTAAAATAATCTTAAAAGTTTGGTGTAATCAAAGTACAAGACCTTATATTCTGTACATTTTAACCATTTTTTTCCCGAAAATAATGGATAATTTTAAAAAAATAAAAAAACTCAAAAACTTTAAGGGTGAAAAAGTTTTCTAAAAAAAACTCTCACTAGGCAACTTGTTACTCTTAAAATTTGCCCCAGACTTAAGGGTTTTCCCGGAATATCATGAATATATAAATTTTTTCGAAAAGTCATAAAGTTTTGTATTTTGATTTTACATTTTCTTTAACAATTAAAAATCTTTAACAACCTATGGACCCCCCCCCCCCGTTTCTTTATATAGTCAAATGATATAGCCTACTTCAAAAAATGAACTTTTTTCGAAAAAAGGATAGAATATTTCTTATTGAGGGGGGGGGATCTAAAAACATTTCTCGTCATTTTTTGACTCTGTTATGTAAAAATGTTTATTCTTGAATACAATAATAATAATCCGAGCGTTTAAGTTTTTTTTGTGTGTGTGAGGGGGGGGGGGTTATTTACGAAGCGGAATATCCAGTTAGATTTTTATTTCACTAACTTCTTTAGGTTTCCCAAACTACTTCCTACTTTGATTGGACTAAAATGAATTTTAAAAAAATACAACGAGAATTTGTTAACAGTTTGTAGCGAAAATTTTAATTGAAAAAATAATTAAATGCTGTCTAAAATGATTAGACCAGCACCGAACATTGCAAGATAAAATATAATGTTTGTAACTTTGAAAAGATATCGTACCACTTGTTCACTGATAGTGTTGAAATGTAACATATATAACGAAGTAATTTGTTCTTTATCTAAATATAAAAGAGTTTTGCTTTATTTTCCTTTATAAAGTATAGTTTGTGTGTGTCGTCATGTGGATACAGTATGTGTTAGTCTCAAAGGATAACTCTACTGTTGTCACGGACAAGTGACAAATGTACTGGAAGATACGTCGCTCTAAATTTTTAGTTGTGACATTATAAAATCTCTTGGAATTTAAAAAAATTAGCTGTGATAAAGGAAAAACAAGTGTTATATATCATGCATTATAATCTTTGTTGGAGAAGAAAATATCCAGGGATATATCAAAGCAATAAAATATATCCAGGGATATTGTAGGGAATAAAACAATTTTTTAAATCTATTTTAAAGTTTCATTGCACGTAAAATTTCTTAAAGTACTTGTATTAAAGGGCATAAGTATCATTTAAAAAAATTAAATTTGGGTTGACAATTTAGAAAATAAGGTTGGAATTGTACATTAAAAAAAATATATTAATGTTACCAAGTGTCCATTTTAACCATGTCACCATTGCGATCTCTTAAATTACAAGATTTACAGCAAACTTTAAATTGGGGACTAAACTTACTTTTTAGTGACCATTAAAAATATGAATTTAGAATTTCGAAATTCGTTCGCCATTTTCCAATATGGCTGCCAACTTTATAATTTATTATGGAATTCTCTATATTTTATGGTGTTTTCGGATAATACACAACATTTTGTTTTTTTTTATTCTTGACATAATTTTCGTAAACCCAATAGTTTAGGAGCTAGAGCCATCAAAAGATTGAAAATTGAATGTTTTTGTTTGTTAAGCGGGATTTTATAATTATTTAAAATTGAAATTAACAATTAAATGGCATTATTGTGAAGCAGACAAGTAATCAAACAGTTGTACTTCTTTAAAACAATTTTATTGTTTTACTTGTCGAATTCACAATATTTAATTGTTACATTAAATTTTAAATAATTACAAAATGCTGCTTAAAAACACAAGCAAAACATTATTTTTTCAATCTTTTGATGGCTATAGCTCCTAAACGGTTGGGTTTACGAAAATTATGTCAAGAATAAAAGAGTCATAAAATGTTATGTGTACTCCGAAAACACCACAAAGTATAGGAAGTTCCATAAGAAATTATAAAGTTATCCGCCATATTGAAAAATGGCGGACGAATTTTTAAATTACAGTTTCATATTTTTAATTGTCACTAAAACGTGAAGTTAAAGTTTGCTGTAAATTCGGAGCTAGTTTAAGTTTTAACAGTAAACTCATTAGAACATGTACAGTTAGAAATCACTACGGCGACCCTGTTAAAATTACCACCCTGTATCGACATTAATTTTTATTCTCTTACATAAACGTTTATGTGATATGTCCATCGAGATTTATCCGATTTGGGGTCAGCTGAGTTAAAGAAAGTGATTTTTACAGTTTGTCATCGTCTGTAAAGTGTTCTACAGTCCAAACGCTGCTATGAGGGGAAAAAACAGGAAGTTACATCAAAATCGGCTGTACGGTTTACGTTTAAAAATGCAATAAAATGTGAAGATTACTGACACTTACGTGGATAATCGTAAGTAAAAAATATTACAGTTCAGGAATAATTGGTAAAAAACAAAAATAAACCAACCTTGACAACAGTTATTAAAAACTCGATTGTAATCAAATCCTATTTACCCTAAGGACGCGTTTATGGTGCAAATTAAGCAAGTTGTCAAGCAGACATTCTTGGTGACGAATAGATTACTTTGGTTTTTGGGATGAGCGAGCGAAAAAGTTTGTGTAATATTTGCCCCGATTTAGTAACTATTGTAATTGGATATAATAGATGCAGTTTGAAACAACTTTTGTACATCTCGTAAATATGTTTTGAATTAACTTATTCTTCAAATGTATAAAAAAAGTTCGAAGATAAATAGGTTGGTGTTTTACAAACCAGACATGGGACACTGCCATTTAGCACCCAGACTTTCGTCGCCGATGACCTCAGACCTCACCCGCAATAAAAACAAATGCCAGGCTATTGTTCCCTGCTCAAGGACAAAACTTCGCACAACTACTATTTTAGGACACACGTTTTGATTCTATATAATATGATAGCTGATATTTAAAATAGCAACAAAAATATAACGAAGCAGGAGTGTAACTGACGAATTACTCGGTCAAGCCTATATTTTACAGTAGATTGTAAAAACGGTATAAGTTAAGCTCCTCGGAGCGCATTGTGGCAATCCCGAGGTATCATAGCTGGATATACATATGCTATCATGCAGTCTTAAGTTAGATCCCCAACTTTTGACACACTTGTTACGTTGGAGGTCATCAAAAAATCTGGAAAAATGCATACATTCTGTTTATATCAAGATAAACATTTTCTGTCTCTTGAAAATATTTGGAAACGCTTATTATCAAAATGTGAGCGGTTTTAAAAATTAAAATCTTGATTTTCTGTATGCTAAAAATGATGTAAAATACAGGGTGTCCCGGAACTCTCTGGAACATTTCATAAAAAAATGTTCATTAGGTCGAGACAAACATATTACACAATATAAACATGAGTCTCCGGTGACTAGTTTTCCGTCTGTCGGTCTGTATGTGTTTTTTACAAAGGGTTTTATAACTCAAGATTTATTTAAGATAGAAACTTAAAATTTGGTATAAATATATACCTTAATAAGTATATAAAATAAGTGTATAAAACTTTATTGCTGGAACTAAATCCATTTCAAAATGACGGCCGTTTAAATGTTTTAGTGTCAAATTCCACGAAAACCGTTAGCTATAAAACATTATTAAGATAGGTAAAAGATGCACAATTAAAAGACAAATAGAATGACACCTTATTTACTAAAATCGAATAATAAACAACCAAGTTGTGACGATTCTTGCAAATCAGTAAAATTTCCATACTACCACAATACATACCTAAAACATTGTTTAACAGCACATATGAGACGCTGCGTATCATTAATCAGCTGTTTTCTGTCCACTTCATGTTAAAAATGAATCAGCTGTTTATTAGTAAAGCATTGTTGGGTTAGGTTAGTCACCGGAGACACATGTTTATATTGTGAAATATGTTTGTCTTGGCCTAAGGAACATTTTCGGACCAGAGAGTTTCGGGACACCCTGTATAATTGTATATATCCTTGCAAATTAAATGTAAGTGTATTCAAAAAATGTTACACATTTCCTGAACATAATATTATAATTTCACGGCGTGGCAGTCCCTCCGTATGTTAGTCACAACCCGTCTACACAGACAAATCCTATATATTTCAAACTTTGCATTTATATTCTCTGTTTTGTCCTACATGCAGATAAATATAGTGGTAATAAAAGAAAAAGATCTTGCAGTACTGAACAACTAGACTTGACAATTTTTTAAAAATATAATGTATGGCGTATCAAATAAAACTAGAAGTTATTCTGATTACGAATATGTAGGCTATGTTTATTTGACGAAAAATTAATATGTTGGCACTAAGCCCCAAGACTTCCAAACTGTCCTTATATGCCTATAAGTTGTGTAGTTTTAGCACAAACCTAACATACATACAGTCTTGCATAAAGTCTTAATCAATCTTTTTTAAATCTATATTTTACAAAGGTAAACAAATTTAGAATGTAATGTTTTATTAAAAAAAAAGTTTATATATCTAGAAAAGTATTCTACGTCATTTAGTAACCAAGTTATTTTGCATTAACTGCAATTATTCGTTATCTGCTCGACCCCAGAGGATCGACACGGGAATCATTCAGACACATTCTAGAATTCCTAACGAACATTTTGACTCTGGTTTCATTAAAATCAGCCCATTAGTTGCCAAGGTTTTAAAAACAAGATACAAAATCCCTAGTTTTTATCTTTAATGGTTATAAATAATGTTCCTGAGATTTCCTACACTACGGAATGAAACTTTTTTAACCCATAAACATGAAACAAACAAAAATTGGAATGTCCCAGACCAAGCACTTATAATTATAATTCTCAAGATGGATCTACACTTTTCTTCGCGTAGTCTTGGGTTAGATCCCTCTCTTTCAATTCCGACCTTGACGCTATTAGAGTATTCGAGGGTTAGAAGTCTTTCATTTATCTTATTTTTTATGACCTACTGGTGTTCACCTTTTAATCGGGAGGTTGTGTTTTCTTAGAGTGTCTTTTCGTTTCAGACTTTCTCAAAATAAACGCGTTAAAAAATAATCGACAATTATTCAGAAGTTCAGGCACTGAAAATCCAATAATTCTTGACTTCGAGTGAAATAAAGATTAGAAAGGAAATATTAACTCAACCTTTTAAAACTGATTACATCTGTTGTAACGTAATCTAGGAGTTAGAATAATTAATTTTTGCTTTATTTGAAATGAAGTAGATTTGTAGACATTCAAACGACCGAATTAATTAAAACACAATTATCCACTGTAAACACAACGTTTCAATAACAAAGTGATCATCTTCAGTTCTTAAATGTACACAAACCTTTTAGATAGGTTTGTATCTTGAACAAATAAAACGTTTACTGTGGAAAATTACCGTCTTTTTCATTTTAAAATTTAGTAAAAGATATCAACCGATTGCAGAGTAAATTCTTTAGTGAATTTTTTTTTTCAGAAAATTATTTATTTATTACTGAATGAAAACTCGAATATCGGGTCTTTTGAGACGATATGTTTAATGACTTCGGAACCCAACTGTATCATTCACAGTTTTTACCCTTGTTACCCTCAGGGGTTCACCAATCCCAAGAGACCCAAGCAGGATGAACACCTTCATGTAGTCTTAGGTAAGATCTTTTCTCTCTTGACCAACTCTTGGTCTCACCCTACACCGATAAGAACAATTATTCTTGGGGTCTTCATTTTATGTTATTTTCTTTCCTTTTTTAGCGATGATGACCGAGTGACTTTAAACAACAAGAAAACAATATTTTACACTTGTTTTTACGAACAGTCAACGTCAAATTTGTAAACAAAATGATTTTGTAGATAACGTATTATTTTGGTTTACCTTATGTTCGGTACTTATCAATATGATAAAAATCTGCAATTTTCATCCGGATTACAGTAATATTTGTTAACAGTAGGCCTATTGTAATTTCGCACTTGGTAAGATTTTTTAATTTAGACTTTCTTTTTGAATAAAAAACTGTGTAAACACTGAGCGGGCGCCTGCCTAAAGCGACCATCGTACGTTTTTTAAGCACAGTATTCTATTTGTGCAACAAAACTCATTTTTAATTTGAACTTGTCTTCAATACAGGTTTTGCACGGGCCCTTGTTTTTAAAGGGGGAAAACCTCTCGGTCATCATCGCCTTTTAAAACAAAGAAGAAGAAAAGAATATTACAAAGACAACAAGCCTTCAAATTTTCTAAAAATTTCAGGGTTCGAAGAGATCAAGAGTTGGTTAAAAGAGAAATGTGAGAGGAATCCAAGACTACATCGGTATTACCAAGTCCGATACTCATTATAGTAAGCCTCTCATTACATATATATTATATTGTTTTGAAATGACAGTTAAACATTTCTCATCTTTAAAAACACAATTAAAACAATTATTTAAATCGCTTTACAGGTTTAAGAGGTTAGATGGTTTTAATTTGAAAACCGCGAGCGGATTAAATACATGTACACAAAGCCAGATTTCCCAGCTAGTTTTATATAAGTAGAACATTATTTTAAACTATTGCATGAATAATTGTGTGATAACGAAGAAAAAATGCAAATAAGATTCCGAAACAAGAAAAACAACCTTCTAAATGTAAAAAAAAAAGACTCTCTCGTCATTTAATCATACTATAACAGATTTATTAAATTTATAAAAATATTTATTTTGAAAAAAACGAAAATACACTTTTATACTGACGCTAATAGAATTTCCGAGGGCTAGAGGTCTTTATTTTATAAGATGATAATAAATTGAAAAAATTTTAACAAGAAAAAAAAATTAAAAACCTAACCTTGAACATGGGCAAGTTTATAATCACCTATTTTATTATCATGTATTATATAATATAAAACTAAACACAAGCGAAATTAATTATAAACTTTGAACCTTCCACAGGCTTCACTAAACCGAGCAGGCCTATCGTATCAAACACATAAATAATTAACACCGGACTTCACACGCAACACGGGCGCACCACAATGATCACAACATTCACAACGACTGCAAGACTGAAGGAAAAGACCAGTGAATCAGTATTTCCCTCTCTCTTTACTGTCCCCCATCCAATAGAAATGCATTGTAATGACGTCAGTATCCCCTCCCTCTCTCTCTCTCATCGAAGGAGCCTGGAAGCTTGTGCCGTTGTAATTGCATTCCTTACAGATCTGGTTAATCTACCACAGACGGGCAGTGGAAAGTATGTGGTTATACAATTGGATGATTATATCAGTATGATAGTTGAGATTCTAAGAAAAACTTGCATTCTGTATTTATATTTAACAATGACTTTAAACACTTATATATAAAATAAATGGAGTAAAAAATATTGCATAGATGTAACCTAATCGAACCTCACCAATCCCCATCTCCCCCCCCCCATAAAAACTAACCTAATCTAATCGTCACCAGAAATGTCATTTCGATAGTTGTCAATCAAAAAGTGAAGTCTTGACGTCGTTATAAAAAAAAACAAAAACAAAAAAACGACGTTTCGAGAGTATAAATCAACTTCCGTTATCAAGTATTGTCAACACTTAGTAGTTTATTAAAAATAAGTTATGTAAAACATCTATCTTCAATCTTAGGTCTCTTTTTTATAAAAGTGAAAAACTTTTCATCATAACATTATACAAAGAAATGAAGACCCTCTAGCCCTCGAATATTCAATTAGTATCAGTATCAAAGTTTACTCTAATTCTAAATAATTTCATGCGCAAGTCTGTCCATCTGTCTCTATAGGCCTAACTCGCAATCAGTCTACGCAGACAAGACGATAAATCCTGTATATTTCAAACTATGCATTTACCTTTATATTGTCCCAACATATAGGTAAAATATAGCGATACTAAAAAACATATGACCTTGAAGTTAACAGCAAAACCTATAAAGTTGAACAAAATTTGTTTTGTTAATATTATGTGTGGGGTATCAAATAAAACTAGACGTTGTTCTGATTACGAATATGTATGTTTGATGAAAAAAAATTAATATGCTGGCGTTAAACCAAATTTAAAATGTCATATTTTATGCCCCCCCCCCTAACTTAAGCACGGGGTGACTTACAAAACTGAGCTATTTGGATTTGAAATGAAATTGAAGTTCGAAATCATATATTATAGTTTTTTGTATGACGAATACAACCTAATTTAACCACACAAATAAGAAATGTGTGGTTTATGCGTATAAGTTTATTGTGAGATGTGAGACAAATAGTTCAATAGCATTTAGACTCTGTATCATTAATTTCTCTTTACTACTGTTTGAAAGTAAAACCAAGCACTGTTCAAAACCTGTTATATGGTTTCATTAAATGATCAAATAGTCTTATTACGATTTACATTTGGAAGATTGTTTTTCTTGTTATGAATCCTTTAATAATTAACACTAAATCTTCATCAAATAAAAAGGTATTAAAAAAGTGTCATTATATAAAACTAACTGTACCTGCGTGGAAATGAGGGTTGTGCACGTCCTTAATTAGCCTAGATTCCGTCCGCGGTTTTTATGTTAAAACCAACCACCTATAACTCCGAAATATGTGAAGCTATTTTAATAATTCTAGAGTTAAAATATGAAATATATAACTCTCATTTAATACAATGATAATTTACGCAAAAACTGGGTTTCAGGTGGAATCACGAGGGTTACTAGGTGGTTCTACACATTTTCCTCATAGTCTATAATTAGATACCTTTCTTACATCTTTTTTATCAGTTCTCTTTTGACCAACTTGTTCTCATCCAATCCTGAGTATTTTAAGACTATATATTATATAATTTCATTGAATCCAAGTCCAAATTTTATTAAGCTGAATGTGGTACAAACGGAAGAAGATCATTTAAAACCTAGAAAACTTGCTTGCCGTCCACTCAATGTACACATTCGTATGTTTTATTAATAATATGAACAATCAATCATTATCCAATATATTTAAAATTAGAAAATTATTTATATATTTGAACAAATTACTTTGAACCTAAACTTACTTCGCTTCTGCCATAAACACGTTTTCAGAATTAATTAATTAAAATAGAGCTTCTAATGACGGTAATCAAAGTACTTTTTTACTTATGATTTTGCACACGGTTCATATTTCACTAAAATTTAACAAATTAGAAGCTGTTTTTGACAAATTAAGTATTTTATAACAGCTTCAGGTTTTTTTATCGATAACTCAAGAACCGGCATTTTTGTAGCGATGGCGACCAATACGTTTTACTTGGGTTGTTAGAGGATACACCTGAGCAAAATTTGATGAAAATCGATAGAGTCAAATTTGAGAAAAAATTAATTTGGTTTTTTCATGGCAGCTACTCCTAAATTTTTAATTATCAAAAATAATTTTCTAAATTCCTGAGGTATTACCAAAATATGCTTACAAAGCAAATTTCATTAAAATCGGTACAAGCTGATTTTAAGAAAAAAAAGGAATTTTGAGTGTTTTTATAGCAGCTACCTCTAAATTATTAATTATATATATATATATATATATATATATATATATATATATATTTTTTTTTTACAGTCCTGAGATATGACTAAAATATGCCCACAAACCAAATTTGATTAAAATGAGTTTACGCCGATTTTAAGAAAAAAGTAATTTTGTGTTTTTTCATGGCAGCTACATCAAAAATTTTAATTATCAAACATATTTTTAAAAAGTCCTGAGATATGAGCAAAATATGGCCCACAAACCAAATTTGACTATAATCGGTTCACGCGTTTGGGCTATAAGAGCACTGCGACAAACGGATAATCTTTCGTAAAAACAATTTTACGAACTCGGAGGACTTCAAAACTGACATAACTGCAAAAAACACAATATCGATTTGTATACGTGACTCGTCTACGTATTTGTGAGATTAGGTAATCGATTATCGAGAAACATCATTCCTAAAACGGTAAACGTTGGTTCGGAACACTCAAAATTGTCTACATTTTCGAGTTTTCCTTTTTTTTATTTCTTAATGCAGAAAAGTTTATTTTGCAAAATTGTTAGTTTCTTTGGAGGGGAAGGGGGTCTGACTTCGTGATGCACCCAAGAAGGTAAACGAAAACGGAATCAAAACCAGAATGTACGGACAATAGGCCAGAATCTGGTCACCAATATGTTAGCGAAAAGTCTGTCGAAAGAGTTTGTGCTACCAATTATTTTTCTGATCTACAACCGACTGGGCTAATGGTGCCAGGAACCCGTTACAGTACATAAACGGCAAGGGTTAACCAGGACTTGAACCTGCTTTACAACCTCGATAAAGACTCGTCCTAAATGACCTAGGTGTTAGTGGGAGGAGTTATTGTCGAAACAAGTGTCAATGTAATTAACAGATGACTTGCATACGAAGAACGTAATCATTACATTGTTATCTATCATTATCTTCGTAATTTAAGACTCTTAGTTAGTACCGGATTGTGATTCTGAAAATAATCGCAGTTCCATGGGAAGGCATTAAAGTAGACCCTCACTGTGGTGACAATCCTGAGGGTCCTAGCTAGGCCTACACATATTTCATGTATTCTTGTTTTAGATCACTCTCTTTCAACTTTCCTATCGGAACTCTCTGGACAAACTCTTGTTCTCAACCGACCCTGACGCTATTAGAGTATTTGAGGGCTAGGGGGTATTTATTTTAAGTTATTTTCTTTTTCGCCTTTAAACAACAAGTTTTAATAAATAAATCGTTTTAGCAAACCCAATGTAACACAAAAATATCCATAGACCAAGGAGAAACGTTAAATAATATCACAGCTACTGTGCACTTGAACAAAACACCACAGGGAGAAATAATAGCATACTTTATGAGTGGTTTGCTTCTTGATTTGTGATTTTGAATTGATAAATTGATGTATTTATGAAATCTATAACGTTTTCGGCCTTATCTGAAAAAAAAAAAAAATACACCACAGGTGAGCCTCGATGGCCGGTGAACAATAGTAGGAAGCGTAAACAATACGACTATTTTCTAATGTTTACTCTAATTCATATTGAACTACACAAGTTAAATGAAACGTTTAGCGAATTTTAAGAAGTAACGAAACATTATAACGGTTAATATAAATAATTATTTAATAGTTTTGTTACCCTATGAAATTCGAAGAGGTTTACATTCGTACAAATTAAAACATAAACACTAAAAAGTCAGGAAGTTTTATATATTTTGATAAAAAAAATAAAAATAAAAAAAAAAAAAATCACGCGGGAATGTTTTAAAAAACAGTACAAATTCATTTTTGATGTGTAGTTTTTGTTTTCACTGTCTGTTATGCCTTTTGTTCACACAAATAAATTGGAGTATGCTCTTGTACATGCATTATTGCAAAGATTGTTATTATTAAATTTCACAACCATTAGTATACGCATATTTAATGTAACAGTAGAATTTATTTATTATTTATTAAACAACAGAAATTTCTTGTTGAAACTCCATATTATAGGATTAAATAAAGCACTGAAACTAAAGTTTCAAATATTTCAAAAAATAATTTGATTCAAATTTTAGCTTCAGTGCTTTATTTAATCCTATTTGTATACGCGTTTATCCATAAATGAATAACGAAAACACAAAAGAAATATAAATGATCAATTTCAAACACCAACTTCGCTCAATCAATGATAATTAATTGAATACATCCACTATAGTTTGTCCAGTGGGAAACGATCCCATTTAGTGTGTGATACTTCCAGGATTCAATCAACACGGAGGTTCAAAAAGTTACGGAGTTAACCAAACATTGTGAGGGATGTGGAGAATTCTGATTAGAAGACTAAAATTCAGAAGAAGGAAACTCGATGTGCTGATCACATATTACCAGACTGAAAAGCTGTCCAGTAGACCACAAGGTTGAGTCTCCGGTGGGTCTAATGGTTACCACTCTGACTTCAAGAGTAAGAGGTTCCGTGGGGTTCAAACATATACGGAGTTTCGTGAAGGAAATTGGGAATTCTGGTTGAGAAGGCTAAAACAACGGCGACGGAAATTTCGATGTGCTGACTGGTAATGAGTATAAATGGACAGGTTTCATCTGAGCTGTGAGCTGCGCGTGGAATGGAGGTACAAGTTTGTAGTTCGAGGCCGCGTGGGGACAGAGGCATTGTAGGGGAAACAGTCGGCGCCGACTACTGTCCACGATCTAGCCGTTTTGCAGAGATCGTTGTTAGCACGGTAACTAGAACCGCTTCCCCCACCAACTCACTGCTGCTTAGACCACGCCTAGACCCACTGCGCACCCAAACTCCACAGCTCAGATGAAACCTGTCCATTTATATGGATGTGACAATACAGAGGTTTCTAGCTGCATCTTCACGTAGTCTCGGGTTAGAATCCCTTTTTTCATCTTTCCTGTGAGATCCCTTTTGATAAACTCTTGTTACCCTTAGGAGTTTATTTGCAGTGAGTACGGGCTTGACAATCCCGAGGAAACCCAGCTGAATCTACACCTTTCATAATGTAGTCTTAGATTAAATCCCTCTCATCATCAACAAATTCTTGTTTTTTCCGACTGAAGTATTTGGGGGGGGGGGGGCTAAGTGTCTTTATTTTATGATCTTTTAATTCATAAGGCGATACTGACCGAGAGGTTTTTCGCTTTTTAAACAACAGAAAAACACCCTCATACAATAAACGCCCTATAACATTAGGAACTGCTGTAGTATATATTATGATTTCTTTTCCTTTAACCTACATATTACAAACAGCAAGGATAATAAATTGTGCATTCTACATTTTGTACCACATTTTGTTATCTAGGTTGCACGAAGTATTTATTAGTTGAACTATACCGTGTCCACAAATCATTGCCACGATTCTGTTATGATACAACTTTATAAGAAACAAAATTCCGTTGAGTTAATATTTGATGAAGTTATTATTTAAAGGGCTTCATTAAAACATTCATCGCTAGGAGCGCTGATGGCAGTTTCGTTAATATGTCAAATGTAATGGAGAAAGTTCTCATCTATGAAGTAAACAAACAGTGCACTAACTTTCTTAATACATATAGATTAAAAAACAAAACGAAGAAAAATATTCGTTTGCAATACTCCTCCAAGAAATGGTGCTATCTCAAAATAGTTCGAATCTATGCTGATAAAACTATTGAGAAAATGAAGGTTTATGACCTAAAACCAAATGGAATAGATGCGTATAACAATATTACAATTAATAAAATGTAACTTAAAACACAAATTCCCACAAATAGTACTTTCATTTATTTCAACGTGTTTCAACGATAAAGTCACCATCTTTAGTGATGTACGAGGTACCGTAATTAAACTATACCTTATTATATTACATTGGTTTTAGTTTAGTTAGTAGTTAGTGTAGCTCATGCATCACTGAAGATTGTCCTTAAAACGCGTTTGAATTAATGAATGTAATATTTGTGAGTATTTGTGTTTTATTTTATTAGAGAAATCTAATAGCCATATACTAACCTGACACTATTAAAGTATTTTTCTTTAGACAATGATGACGAAGAGGTATTTCGCCTTTACACAACAAGAAAAAAAGGAAAAAACTCTATTTCGTATACTGGATAAGTAAAAAGTGAGTTTTTGGAGTCAGTGTTTTGCCTACAGTCTAAACGAGTAAATTCAGTTTTTTGAGGAAATTTCGAATAAGTTCACTTATTTTGTTTCAAAATAACGATTTTGTTCAAATTTAGCTTCTAAGGACTCAAAGAAAAAACACAATCGTCGTCTCTCTCTATAAACGTTTGAATTATCAGTAAAAAAACAAAAAGTAAGTCATGTAGGTGTCATAAAGTACATTATTTCTTAAAACAGGCTCAACCGATTTAGTTCAAATTTTAGTAAAATGTGATGATTAATCACGCAAACCCGTATTCCAGGAACCTTGATCGCCATCTTTAAAAGTTTGATTTTAATTAAATACGAGTTAAATTGAGGGCATGTTTAAGACAATAAACGTAACGTAGTGTTTATTTCATTTTGGGGATGAGCGAGAGAGAAAGTACAGTTAATTGCTTATTTCGAATTAATAAAATGTCCCAGGAAGAAACGGAAAAACATTCAGGACGTATTCTACTGGTGAAAATAAATAAAAAAGTTCGTATAAACATAATACACCCTAAAATGGTAGTTGTCTACTTAGTCCCCATTTTGTATTTTGAACAAAAAATTCAATATTTTGATCGGTAAATGATACAGAGTGCATGCTACTTACTATTATAAAAACCCAATTTGAGGAAAAACTATCAACTGATTCTCTACAGGCTGCTAATTTCAAAACGGAAGTTATTATAAATGATTAACACCGATATCTCAAAACTTACAAAAAATGTTCAAGAAGCAAAAATTTTACTCTTTTAATTACATTTTTTTTTTCTTCTGAACGAATTGGAACGTCAAAGGATAATCGAGTTATCGACAAAAAACTGGAAAGGTAATTCTTGGTAGTTGTATACATTACCAATTATTGCTTTAATAAGAAACCGATTTTTGAAAGTTTGTATTTAATTTTTACCCACTTTATTTACATCAATATATTCAGAATTAAATAAAAAATAGTAGAACTCATAGGAAATATTCGTTAATGACTAATATTGGGTATTGTAAACAATTACCAAGAAATTATGTTATCAGTTTTTGTCAATAACGTGTTTACCCTTTGATGTAGATAAAAAAAAAAAAAATTCATATTAACAGAGGAAACGTTTTTTCTCTTGAATAATATGTTTTGTAAAATAAACGGTTTTCGAGATATTTGGTGTTAAACATTTTAAATGGCCGCCATTTTGAAAAAAATGGGTCTGTATAACAATAAGCACCATGGAAAATGTTAACTTTGTACTGTATCATTTTCCGTTAAAAGATTTGAATTTTTTATTCAAACACAAAATGGCAGTTAAGATAGATAACTAACCATTTTAGGGCATATGTTCTTATCTTTATTTTTACCAGTAGAATATATCTTAAACGTTTCTTCCTGTAACTGATGATGATCTTAGTTTTACTTTTTACTAAAACTCTCTAAAAGTCACGGGTAGTCTGTATTGATGTAAAAAGGAATGACTTGCAATTTAATTATAATCTATTTCCGTTTGACTTTGCGTGTGTAGGACCTAAATTTGCACAATAAAAGGTGACCATAAATTAATTAAGGGAATTACTTTTAACATAATGTCTCTAGAAAATTACTGTTTCTCATGTTGTGACTGTACTTTTTTGATTATCACTCATTAGTCACGCGTGTTGCATTCAGTAACACGACTTTGTGAAGGGGTACGAACTTTAATTATTGTCAGTGATGTTTATTTCTCCCTCGAAAATTATCTGATTGGTCGAAAATTCCTCGAGTCCGAAAAGTACTTGCAGCAATATTTTACAGCCCAAACCGATTTTAATCAAATTTGGTATCTAGGCATATTTTGATCAAATCTTGAGATATTTCCCCCCCTTTTTTTAAATTAAAATTTTCGGTAGCTACTATAAGAAAAAAAGACCACTTAATAACGATTTCCTCAAAATTTGCTTCAACGATTTTGATAAAATTTTGCTTAAGTGCAGCTTCTAAGGATCCGGAAAAAAAGAAAAACAAGCTGTTATTTCTCAAAATCGCTGTATCGATTTCGTTAAAGTTGTAAGGAAATGTGAAGATTAATGACCCAACCCGTGTACAAAATCGCAAGTAGAAGATATGAGGTTTAACCTCCATTCGCTTTAAGTCAAATACGATTAACGTTGCGGGTGTGGTTTTGACACAAGCGGACAAGTTTAGGCCCTTATATAAACATTTTTTCTAAGACGGTTTCAATTGTTTACTTTCACTTTAATTGACGACAAAAGTAACATTTTTGGTGACAATAATTTATATTCCTTATATAGATATGAAATTTTTTGCAGATATTTCCGTTTGAGTCAAAAAAGTAATTTTTGAAATGATGTCTGTCGTCTGTACAGTGCTCTACAGCACAAACGTGTGCACCGATTTCAATGAAGTTTTGTATGTGGATTATCTTGACGATATCTTGGAACGTACTGTTTCATTAACCACCCTTCCCCTCAACTCCAAATTTGAAAATAACTCTCATAAGTGTAATGATTTTGTTCATGTATAGCCTCTAAGGAACCAAACAAAACTTACTGGTCCAAAAAAAAACTTATACATATTTAACAGGACCTAAACTTGCTTAGCTTGTGCCATAAACGTAAATAGTATCTCATTAAAATTTTAATGATTGTGATCAAAGCTAATTTATGTTTTGCCAATTAATACTGAACTGTAATCTATTTTTACTTGAGATTTAGCACACGGGTTTGAATCAATAATCTCAAAATTTCATTAAAATATGGACTAAATCGGTAGACCCGTTTTTGAGGAATGTTTTTATAACATTACCAGGATACCAGGAGTAATTTTTTCATTTGTTAGTTTAGCGATATTTAATTTTTGGAAAAAGATCAACAAATACAAGTCCGTAGAGGACATGAACAAAATTTGATCAAAATCGATAAAGCTCATTTTATGAATATAGTAGTTTTGTCGTTTATTATTACTTAAAAATTAAAAAAGTCCACATGCCAAATTTTTCACGGGTTTGGGCTGTGAGCACTGATTATTTGACAGATTATTTGAAATTGGAAACTATTTTTTGGACTCAGTAGAGTCGCAAGAAAAATCTACATTGATTTTTATGACCCAGCACATAACTTTACATATATGTTAGAATGTAAAAATGGAGAAGATCCTCATGTTAAACTGATTTTTTATTTATTTTTAAAGTAATTTATTCTAATTTTAACATTATGTATTAATGTTATTCATCTGTACAATGTAAAGCTTAATTAGTAAAATTGTTAAAACCATGTTGTCACTAGAGAATGGCTTTTTGTCACGTTCCGATTATATTCGGCTCTCATTGGTCACGCGGGTTGTATTATAAGAGTATGAAGGCGCAAAACTTACATTGAAGTTTTCATAGTTTCATTTCCGTAATTAAAGAAAACAAATCTTGGCGGAATAACTATCAACATTATAAAGACTATTTTGTACCTCATCACCATCATCTCTGAGACCGTTACAGATACGACCTACTGTAAATGGAGAAACAACCCTAACCTTTTTGATAGAAATAAAATTATTTTAAATAAATGGTAACAATTATCATCGTTTTAGCCTTAGAACTAATTATAAATTTATTGCAAACCTTGTTGTAGTCAAAAGTAGTACATGTATAAATTTATATATGAAGCTACATGTTTCGGTGCCACAGGTAACATCATCAGGCTGGTTAAATACTTTAAAACCGTTCACATATCACCAACAAGTATTACTTTAAATCTGTTCACTATCACTAACACATAATATTTAAAACATTAAAAATATATATCTTTCGGGTGAAAACCACTTGTCGTAAAATATAAAGTTTTAGTAATGTGAACAGTGTTAAAGTATTTAGCCAGCCTGATGATGCTGCTGTGGCACCGAAACATGTAGCTTCATAAATAAATTCATTCATGCACAACTTTTGACTACAACAAGGTTTGTAATAAATGGTACGTAAACTCTGCAAAAACATTCCCAAATAAAAATCAAATTAAAACAAGCCTAAAATAAGTGTCTCCAAAAATTTCTATTCAGTAGTTGTAAATGAAAAAATGAAAATGAACCATAGACAAAAATAGTACATATACAGAGTGTTTCTGTAATTCAGGGGGTGGTTATTTGGGTCTAAGTAAAGAAAAAAGTTCCTATAAACATTTAGGTATTTCACCAATTGTAAGATTTTTTTATTTTTTATTATTAAATAATTTATATTTCTAGAACGGTTTAACAGATTGAGTTGAAATTTTGCATGGAAGTCATCAATGTAAAGATCTAGTTTAAAAATAATCAATTTCTTCTACTAATCTGTTTCAAATTAGAGGCCATTTAAAATTTTGAAATGAAAATTTAATTTAAATGAGTTATGGAATTGTGTTACAAGGACTCAAAGTCATTTTACGTCATCTTAAGCTTATTGCACACTCTAACCTATTGAAGCTGTTGCTAAAACTTGTTTAAGCAAAGCCTCTGTCTTCCTTTGCCGAAAGTACCGTCCATTCTCGTACCTTAAGAGTAGGGCTATGCTGGACAAGCATCTCGCAGTCTTAATCGAAGAACCTCTTCAGAAACGTGGGGTGCGCTCTAAAAACACCATTGTAGTCTTCAGAATGTCCTTCCTCAATCCGGTGATAAACTTCTTCTCTTTACCTAATGGCTAATGGTAGCAATCATTGTCTCCAGCCAATGCTTTAATTCCATCGTTGAAGCAAGAAAGAATGAGAAATCATTTTCCACGTAGCTTCCCGAAAATGAAGGAAAAGTTCCATCCTCCATGAGCTCGAACTTATCCATTACCATGTCCTCGATGCCTTCACGTTTCATATCGGATTAAGGATCGGCACCGAGAACAACAGCCACTGTGCTGGCGAAGTTCCTGTATGTGGGAACTTTCATACTAGATAGCTCCAAACGACGGTGAGTCAGAATCTCGAGTTTGAACTCGCAGAGGGCGGAGTGGCCGAATCGCCTCTAGAGCGCTTGACCACATCCATCCCGGAACCGTATTCTGTGACTAAGGTGATTCCTGACTGACTTCCTCTTCTTTTTCCTGCCCCTGCTACTTGTTACGGTCCCATTGCTCACCACTTTCCCGTAATTTGATTTTGACGGCCCACCTTTGTTGGGCAATAGTGAGATTAGTTCTCTTCACTTTTACTCCGCTCAGTTGCCAGTAACATCGTCGAGTGAACCCCACTGGTTTTTTCCGAAGTTCGTCCTCTCATTCCGAGATAGGTGGAACCTCTCCCTTCCATCTCATCCAGCTCTTTATGTATGTATCCTTGGCTAGAAGCCTTATCAGTTGCTTCAGCCCAAGAGACAGATTTAGCTGTCTTCCTACCTCGGAGATATAGTCCTTCATATTAAGAATAACGTTTGAATAACTTTTTCCCGGTGATGAAATAAGTATATCCTTATTGTTTTTTAATGTTTTGGTAGTTTTTTATTAATCTATAGATATATTTTGTGTTTTTGGTAGATCATTTGGAAAATTTAGACGGATCATATAACTTTCCTTTTATTATGTATAAGTGCGAAAATAAAAGGACCTTACGAGTAATTCTTCAATTTCAAGCCTGGCGTAATATATATATATTTTTTTAAAAAACTTCCTCCACAATAGAATAATAAAACTGTTAATACAGAAGTAAAAATAAAGTCCTGGTAAAATTAGAATACAAACATTAAACTCGTTGCGCGTTTTGACCTTTCGTGTTTACTTTTCAATGCCAACTAAATATGTAAAATAGTTTTTGCAGATATAATGCAAATGAGATCCGGCGAGCACGATATAATCAGCGCAATGTAACAGCGTAGTTGCTGATTGTATTGTTTTAATTAAGATGTTTGTAATCTCTCTGCATGAGTTATAGAACAAAGAGATATTTATTAGATGCGGTTTTAGTTTCGTAACATTATGTTATCGCCGTTTTTAAAAGTTTTGAGACGACAAAATTTATAACTTTTCGTTTCAGAGCTACCGATGAACAAATCTATAAAAAAAATAAAAAATTATAAAATTAATGGTGAACAAATTTTGAACAAATATTTACTCGTGTTCCGAATAACCTACCCTAACCTAACCTAACCTATCCTAGATCTCGTTCCTTATATGTTTTAACAAATTTAATATATTCTTCCTGTGAAGCCAATGTGACTACTGTATAATTTACGACGAGACACAAAAATATTCATAGACCAAGAAGTAACAGTAAAGAATACCACAACTACTGTACAGTTGAACAAAACATCACTAACGGGGGGGGGGGGGGTGGCTCGCACCTGCATTGATTTTCACCTTTCATACGACAGACAGACGCGGGTAAAATTTTAACGGTTCTTGGTTTCACTTACAGACTCTATAAAATTATGTTTCGTCGGTAAATTGGGAAAAAATTTGAATCAACTCTTAGTCATCTTCAGGTTCACCTTGATACTTACAAAGTTACTTGTAATCAAGTAATTTTCTGTAATGTACAGGTTGTCTGGTTGGTTTGTGTGTATAACAAAATTTCCTTATTAAAACAGTTCAAATTTGATTTTTTACTGATAATTTTCAAACCGGTATTATTTTGGAAACAGAGACAAGTACGTTTTTGGGGTCGTAAGTGCTCTATCTGAGCATGCAATTTTGCATTTTATTTCAATAACAAAAGCTTGGAGATACGGCCAACAAATAGTGGAATTTTATATAAAAATGATCCACCCTCTGGCGAGACGCGATGATAGATAGACAACAGTTGAAAATCACTTTTAAGTTGATATATGTAATAGCTTTTATAATATTACTAGTGGTTTAACCCGGCTTCGCCCGGGACTTCTAACATATGTTATTCACGAATAAATGTTGAATATGATCATGATTTCAAAATAATCGCAAACCCGTCTGGTAGCACCTAATTGAAGAATCATGCGCAAGACCCTAAAAATGATAGTAATGAGTTAAATAAAGTATTTTTACAAAGTAGAAATTTACTCATTTCACTGTATTTACCCTTTTTCAAGATGATCCGGGGCTGTAGGATTGTGTGGTAGTTGGAATATAAGGAGATAAACCTCAAAATATAAGAAGTAAAAGCTTTTTATTGAAAACATTCTAACTATTTATAATACTTGTTTATAAACAACATTTTTCATTTTGTTATCTGGGGTATATTATACAAATTTTTCGGATTTCCTACTCGAAAGCAAGCTACGTATAATTGACCGTGAGAAAAACAGGAATCTTTGATACTTATGCAGCAATACTTTAAAGTTTGTCCCTATGGTTTATCTGGATTATTATTAATGTGTGACAATAGGGCCTGACTTTATAATCTTACAAAAGTTAACGGCTTAACTGTACATACTGTATAGTGTTTACTTTATTTCTTATTTATCCCTTACGTTTATCAAAAGTTAATGGTTTATCTGGCTTATTGTTAATGTGTGACAATTGGGTCTGACGTTGTTATCTCGCAAAAGTTAACGACTTAACTGTACATATTGTATAGTGTTTACTTTATATCTGATTTATCCCTTACATCTAGCAAAAGTTAATGGTTTATCTGGCTTATTGTTAATGGGTAACAATTGGATCTGACTTTTTATTTTACAAAAGTTAACGGCTCAACTCTATATACTGTATAGTACTTACTTTATTTCTGATTTATCATTTGCACCTAGTGAAAGGTAATGGTTTATCTGGCTTATTGTTAATGTGTAACAATTGGGTCTGACTTTTTTTATTTTACAAAAGTTAACGGATTAATTTTACAATTGCAATCTCTTTAATTTGAATGGTAATTCAGTCGATATCAGTGGTATTCTGGAGATAAATACTGTACTTCCCGTGTATTTTTCGGTCATAAGTTCGCCCTTTTATCTTCCAATGGACGCCCTTAGAGACAAAACGGAAACCTTCTTCACGGATGGGCAATAGAGGACTATCACACCATATACCCCCTTTGATTGTACCGGGATTCGTTTTTGAGTTTTACCGGCACGCACATTCTAGACTTCCTTTTATTATTTATATATTGATTAAGTGTAAACACAAACGGTATTTGGTGAAATTTCATATTGGGGCAAAAATAACTTAAAATCAAACTTATTAGCGACAGCTGATTTGCCGTTAGGCATCTTCAACAACTGCTAGGTATCTTAAAAACACCCTTGGATCATTCCTCTTCAGGTTTTACACAGGTAATTGTCCTTATTGTAACCACTCCATCCATGCTCAGTCATGTTAAAACATATAAGTAAGATTTTGTTCATAGTTACATGACAGCTAACGGTAAAACAGTTCACAAATAAATATTTTTAAGTGAAATTTGGTTTCAAGTTATTTTGCCTTTATTATATTAGTTTGTAACTGTGGATGAAGGTGTATATGTTATTAAAACACGCGTTACTTTTTCGCGGTACATTATTGAGGTTATATAGCATTATTTGGCATACAAATACTAGCAATGCTTCAAATAAACATTTGTGTTGTCACACATACAAACAGATACATCCAGTGCAAATCAAAAAAACATACAATACAAATAATCATACAAAGGCTAAACAATTTATTTACAAATTGAAGATACTCTTCACTGAATAAAAGTCCTGCTGATCAAGGTAAGATTTTAGTTTGTTTTTAAATTTATCAATACAAGGCGTTTCATTAAGATTATCTGGCAACCTGTTGTACAATTTGAGATCAAAGTAACGCAATCCATTCACGAACAGCTTAAAATCTGTTGATTGTGTATTGAAGTATTTATCATCTCATTGAATTTCCATGTTTGTACTGAATGACATCAATATAATTCTTTAAAAAATAGTAGGACATTCAAATCATATAATCAGGATAAAGTTAAAAAAAAAATTTATGAATTTTTAAAACAAGATTGCCTGTATTTTAAATTGCAAAATATTCTTATAATTTTCTTTTGAATACAAAAAAAAAGACGGTTTTAAGCCGATTGAAAGTACGAGAAATACCACGGAGCACAAAACAAGCTGAATTAAGAAAGTTAATGTCTAATTTCCAGTTTATGTTTTCGTCAATTACAATGTACTTGAATCTAAGCGATGAATTATACACATCCTTAGTCAAGACTTCGTCGTAGGTATTGTGTAGAAATTATTTTGATTTCTTTCATGTTTTGTAACGCTAAACGGCCCAAGAACGATTCCAAAACTATAGACGTATTCTACATAGAATTGTAATTGTACAACGATAATGTAATGTGGGGAATAGTTTTACACAAATAATACACAAATAATACACAAAAGATCACGCTTTAGATCACGAGAGGTCTACTTTCAAATGAAGTTACACAGGGGAAGATAACAGGAGAACAGAAGAGTGGGATCCTCTCTGTAATATTTCCCCTAACCAGAAACAATTCTACACTGAGCTATCTCTATTAATATTGGCACCAATACCGGCTTAAAAACTAAATATTAAAAGATAATATTGAGTTTTTCTAACACTATCAATTAATACAAACTAAAACCACGTTTGCTGTTCTATTTGAATTGAATATTTTTAGATAAAAACACATGATAGTCAGCACAACTTTATTCAGGCTATTAGAGAGGGTAAATGCATTGCAGTCGTGCCGCCTGTGTGTAAATTGAGGTCAATTCATGGCAAGTCTAATTTAACTGTTTGTTTCTCAATTCTGTAGAATTGTTTACATTTAAGGGAATACAATTTATAAGATATGTATGTTGCGATCTCCTTCATTATTCGAGACAATGAAATGTCAACTGACCCCACCCATAGGAGTAATTTGTCGTATTGCACAGGGAGATTATAGTTTTAGAAAGCGTCTTAGTTTTTGAACGGATTGAAATTGATAAGCGAAATTTGTGGTGGATTGTTTATATGGAACTATTTTTCTGTATACAATCAAATATGAGCCCTCTAGTGGGCGAAAGTCAATTTCTTTTAAATACACACTTATATCACGAAATTAAAATTACGGAGACGAAAACTCGATATGCTGACCACGTATAAACCCACGTACGAAAAGCAGGTCCACACGGGTTGTTATGGACAACGGGTTGTAACGGGGATTTATTTATTTATACAAAATCACAATTTTAAATGATTTTATTTTTGTAATATTTTTAAAAAGCTCTAAAATTTGTTTAAATTATACAATATTTAGTTTCCAGCTTCAAATCAAAAACCTAAGAAAAAAATAGCTCACAATTTTTAGGTGATTTCTAGACATTATTAAAAATTTGTAAAATGATAATTTTGTTTATTAAATTTGACTCTAAAACATACTAAAACAATTAACAAAAATTGCAACTACACTCCTTAAATTTAGGTAATGATTTCCGGACGATTTTATAATTGAAATTGATTAGCTAATTATTTTTTATTCTAAGGTATCTTATATTTTTAACAAAAATGTTATATATATATATATATATATATATATATGTATATATAAATGTTATGAATAATCCTCTTACAATTTTTGTTTTAGGATGTCTCGTAATATAAACTATTGCTCTATACAGTATTTGACTACCTTTTGAACTTGGAAATTGTTTTGTATACCACACGGTAGCTTTATTTTGGTAACAAAAGTATTAGAATTCTTTGCTGTTATTCGTTCAAAAATAGTGAATCCGACATAACTATAAACACCTTTATATATAAAAAATTACAAAATTACATTTTAAACTCTTTAGATGTAGGCCTAACGATTTTGGTCAAATTTTGTAAAACTGAATTAACGTTCGGGTTTTATGATAATTGGACAAGTTCGTTAGAAAAATTGCTCAGTTTAAAATAGCAATCAATTATAAAATTTAAAATTGATTTTTCCAGAAAAACCTTTTGCTCTAAGTTGATTGTGACTTAAAAAACTTGAAGTAAAATAACAGACTTTTACAAGTTGTGTGTTAATTCTCGTTTTCTCATGGTATTTATTTGTGCGTACGTTACTAAGAGCTCTGGAGGTACTAATTTTAGCACAATTTTGCGAAAATTTAGTAGATAAAATCGAAAATTTGGATCGTTGTAAAAATATATTAACTAGAAATATAGGTTGGTACATTTCGAAATATAACAATTTCGGGGAATATTTTTACTTGTAGGTTTTATAATGTTTCATATAGATCATTTTATGCGATTTTAAAATATCACCCATAGACGTTCAAACGCTTTTATAGAATAGGCCTACATTTAAAAAAAGAGAAATAACTCAAGAACACGCATCAGCAACAATACTATAGCAATTAGAATTTTAGATTTTTTAAGGTGAAAACCTCAGGTCATCAAATTAAAGACCCCTAGATATCGAATACTCTAATAATGTCAGGGTCGGAAGAGAATAAGAGTGGTCAAGAGAGACCAGATATGAAAGGTGATAGAAAGTGATGAAACCCAAGACTATGGTAAAAAAAGGTGTAGATCTAGCTAGGACCTGTTGGAATTGCCAAGCCCGTACTCACCGAAGTGAACCCCTATAGGAAAGTTGTTTTTAAATAAGAGTTAAACAATTCTCATCTTTAAAAACAAAATTGAAAAAATTATTAAAACCTCTATAGATGGTTTTAATTCGAAAACCGCGGCCGGAATCCGGAGGAATGCACACAAAGCCAGATTTCCACAGATGTTTTATATAAAGAACATTTTTTTTAAACTGCTACAAGAAGATTTTTGTGATATTGATTATAAACAAACTGCCAAATGCAAATGGTAAAAAGATATCTGATCAATTAATCAAACCATATAACAGGTTAATTAAATTTATAAAATATTTATTTTTAGTATTCGAAGGCTAGAGGTCATTAAGTAGAAACGAAAAGAACAAAATAAAAACCCCTTGCTCTCGTGGGTCGGAAGACTACAAGAGAGAGATCTGATAGGAAAGACGAAAGAGAGTTATCTAACCCAAGACTACAAGGAGAAAGATGTAGATCCAGCTAGGATTTATCGGGAATGCCATACTCATACTCACTATAAGTCAGCCCCTGAGGGACACATATTTTACACGTGTTATTCATGGAATATGATTGTAAAACGGGTGTAAAATTGAAAAATGGAGACCACTTAATACAATTTTTCGGAAATTTTATCTAGGATCTATATAAGTCTAACAGCTCATTTAGTGTAAGTAATGCTCTGTAGATTAATTCCAAGGTTTCGACGGAAGTCAGTAAAAGAGCGGAAACATACAGAGAACTAGCTTCCTATCCTGTTAGCGTATTAATTGCGTGCTAATTAATAAATATGCAATTACAATTATGGCAAACAGATTACGTCAAGAAGTTGTGTCTGTAATTATTTAATTATAATTTAAGTAATAATGAAGGTCACAGAAACGAATTATCAAATTGCTTAATTTGCATAAGCTGTATTTATAAAATCAATTATGATATGTTTGCTGCAAAGAAGCTTTGTAAGAGAGTCATGATCCTACAATGTCGTATCCGACATATTTAGTCATATAATATACAGGATTGGGCAACAATCTAGCCCAATATCTAGCCCAACAACCTAGACCATTGCAATATCTCAGCTACTAGTTAGCATAGAAAGCTTTTGACTGGGACTAACTACAGAATGTGGCAAAACCGAGAACGATAAGAAAAATGAGGGATCTAATCCAACACTACATAAAAAAGTGTAGATCCAGCTAGGTCCCTTGGGATTGCCAAGTACGGACTAACTATAGTTAGCCCTGAATATTTATGGATTTATTTTATATACCTAATTTTTTTATCTTTCTCTCGAAATTTTTGTCTACAAATTTTCAAAAAGAAGGAACATACCAAACATGTATTTTAAATTTTGTTTATCGTACCTAAAAACAGCTGTAATAACAAAACGTATTATACCCGAATACATTGCAATATCTCAGCTTCTAGTTCGCGTAAGAAGATGATAAACACACCAATGAATATCTCTTGACTGGGGCTATCTACAGCATGTGTAACTCAGGTTTCGTATACAGAATGTTCCGGAAAAAAAAAAACATAATACGTACTCCCCATTTAAAAAAATTTAAAGCGTATCAATCTTTCCCCTTAAGTTATTCCTAAAAAGTCACTTTATTTTGGAGAAAACACCTTTCTAGTTTACTCAGATTCTAAGTTACACAAATTTCACAGGCTTATTACATTATTACACGACCGTAAACAAGAAAACAGTTGAAATTATAAATGGACGATTCTGATTGGTCGAGAAGCGGTCACGTAACCAAATGGACGATTCTGATGGTCGAGAATAACTCCATAAGAGCCCATGTTACGACCAAATCCCTGCCCTGTCTACTCACGACCGTAAACAGGAAAACATTTATGTGACAACTCTTTTGGAAGCTGTTTACATTTGTTATCTGATAATGTAACTAAATATTATTTTTCTGCACAGGGTGTTCCAAAAATAATTTAAAAAAAGGCAATATTATTATATTATTTCGTATACCATAAATACTCTAAGATAAAACAAAAACTATAAGCTGTACTAAACTGTTTATTTGAGCAACGATAACCACAGGTGACTTCGGAAAGTCCGTGTTTATCATGGTCCACTAAGAGTTACTTTAACCAAGTACCATAAAAGTATAAAACGCATGTATACCATTAATTTCAATTTCATCACTAATTTATTTGCATTATTTTCTGTGAAATTTGATTCCCCATAGATTAGTATCTAAGTAAAATTAAAAGATTATATTTTTACCAAATACTTAGGTGGGAAATTTTTGATTCCCATAATTTAAAAAGAGGGGGGGGGGGGAATACGTTTTATATTTTCTCAGAACATCCTGTATATTGAACGTGTAGACAGCCCCAATCAAGAGGTTTCCATTGAGGAGTCTATCAGCTTCTTATGCAACTAGAAGCTGATATATTGCAATGCATGCGGGTATAATACGGTTTACTCTTAACAGCTGTTTTTAGTTGAGGCAAACAAAATTTTAAATACATATTAGTATTTTATGTTTCTTTTTTTTTTCAAAGTATGTAGACATAAGTTTAGAGAGAAAGACAAAACAAGTAGATAAAATAACTGTCATAAATTCTCAAGGGCTAGACATGGCAGTCCCGAGGGACCTAGCTGGATCTACACCTTTGTTTCATGTAGTCTTGGGATAGATCCTCTTCTTACACTTTTCCTATTGTTATTTTCCGATTTTGAGGCTATTAAAGGAATCCTAATTTTAAACTCTCTCTCTCTCTCTCTCTCTCTCTCTCTCTCTCTCTCTCTCTCTCTCTCTCTCTCTCTCTCTCTCTCTCTCTCTCTCTCTCTCTCTCTCTCTCTCTCTCTCTCTCTCTCTCTCTCTCTCTCTCTCTCTCTCTCTCTCTCTCTCTCTCTCTCTCTCTCTCTCTCTCTCTCTCTCTCTCTCTCTCTCTCTCTCTCTCTCTCTCTCTCTCTAGCTTTTTCGCCCTTTAAGAGCTTTTTCCAAAGACCAAGACCCTTCAAGGACGTTATAAAACCTTTATAGGTTGTTACATATTTTAGTTTTAAGGGATGTTTATTACAAAGTCTCAGTATATAGAGAAAAAATGAAATAATGAAATAAATAGTTATTTTTGGTTTGGGCACTGTTGCTTTATTTTCTCTATTAGAAATAACTAAATTTTCTAGCGAAAGTCTGAAAAACCTCGACTCGTAATGTAAAATATTTTCAGGACCTTGTAAATAAACAAACAAGGAAGAGTCAATACAGAGAGATATCGAAACAACGGTAAAGAGGACACCAGTCCTATTTTATTGACTATCGGTCGTATGAACTTTTTTCTGGAGTACAATCAAAACTCCAAGATTTGTAATATCCTCAATAACATGGCATACAAAACGCTTCTAGGGACGATATATTTTAAGTAAAAAAAAAAAAAAACGTAAAAGTTTCTTCACACGAAATTATTCACTCTGGTTTAAACGTAAACTAGAAACTAAGAGACTCTTTCCCAACCCTTGTACTTTCCTGTAAGATCTATACTACTTACTGTGAGTGCAAATGTTTAACGTGCACTTATCGTGACAGTGGTTTACCATGCTCATTTAATATAGTGACATTTACAAACAAAAACCACTGTTGACACATATACACTTGCAAAGTGTTACTGTATTCTGTATTGAGAACATTTCTAGAGTAAATATAATTATTTAAATTGGAATAAAAGGTTATTTTACAATTATTAATTGTTAAAGTGTGATCTATATTTATGCCAAGGAAGAATTCGAGTATGATGATTATGTTGAAACAAAGCTTTGAAATGTTATACTCTACAGGGTGTTACATCTCGACAGTGCTTCGATTTCGGATTATGAGAAATTTTTTGCAATCACGTAAAACACCCTGTAGATTCGCTGTCTGCCATGCATGCGTATAAGGCATTCTTTCCACTGCTTCACGTCTAATATTTTTATCTGTATATGTCCGTATCGCACAGAAAATTCAGAGTTATGAGAAATAGGTAAAAATAAAAATAAATCATAAATGCTGTCTTAGAATACAGTCTCATAATTGGTTCAACAAATTTTGATAACATTTTCGTGAAATGTAAAGGTTTATTGACCAAAACCAATTAAACTGTAGTACCCAAATGAACCTTCCGGAGAAAATGATTTATTTTTATACATTAAAAATTTAATTACTTACCATAATTTTCATTTAAATACGGTTGAGATGAAAGTATACACATTTTCATAAATTTGTTTCAATTCCATTGGGTTGTATTTTAAATGTTCGACTTCTAAGAATAGTCGAGAATAGACTTTTTAAGTTAGAACAGTTTGTATTCATCGTTATTTTACTTGTAAGTGATATTTGACACATTGATTCGAATATATATATATATATATATATTTTAAATTCATTTTTAGTGTCCAAGTCACTATTAGAATATAATATTTAGAACTATTACCTTATTTGTTTCCGTCTTGTGACTCTTCTTTTTTCTTAGTTAGACGCATTTCAGAGTCGGAACTCCATCTTCAGTAATCGCTCGATAGAGGTCGTTAAAACATTAATTTATTAAAATTAGTGTCTCACGGAACATGTAACAATGCGCACTAATTTTAATAAAATAAAAAAATATATGTGTGTATAGCTTTATGTTATGTTACGTGTAATTGTACGAGCGATTACTGAAGATGGAGTTCCGGGTCTGAAACATTTCTAAGACAAAAGAAGTCACAAGACGGAACCAAACGAGGTAATAGTTTCCTACTATATACTATATTTAAATCTTTGATTGAGGACCTTCTTTGTAGAGATGAAGACCATTACTTTTCGTTTGGATCCATAAAGATTTTTTTTATTAACCCTTTTAGTCCTAACGTCCGATTAATCGGACGTCAGTACACTCGCGAAAAATCCCGCCGTCGGATCGGTCGGAAGTATACGAGACTGACCTCTCTCGTTGTAGGTTTGTCAACGCGTCAATAATTTCGTTATTTTCTTCAAAGAGTAAAGGAAGATTGACTGTGCTTTTATAATCTATGTACAGCTTGTGTAGGTTATCTATGATTAATAAGAAGAGAAAACGACGAAAATTATGTTGCGACGATTTTAACAGCTGACACTCTACTCTCGCCTGTGTTTTGTTTATTCGAATCACCGAGTAGTGTGTTATTTCATTTTATGGTTAAATTTGTTTAAATTTAAATTGTAAAATTTTAGGTTAAATCAGTCCTTCTAGATCGTCCTTGAGTGAAAATACAATTCGAAATGTGATTAATGATATTAAATGTGATGATGTAATAAATGGGTTGTCCGATTTTGAACTTGTAAATATAACCTATTAATAATTTTTTAATTTAGACTTTTCAAACACTTAGTAAAACTCAGATCCTTCATGACAAAGAAAATTAATTGTTAGTTAAATTTATTTATCAACCAAAGTGAATCAAATTTGGAGTGTGTTAAGACATTATTTAGAACAAAATAAAGTGACTTTTAGAGTAAAATGATTTTTCTTATCAGTATTATGGAGGGTCAAATAGGAAGAAAGAATCAAATTTTCAGGTTTTTAAATAAATTTTTTTTCTATTACGTTTGAACTGATTTTACATTTACAATGTAGTAGATTTTTTTTTCAAAATTTTGCTTCATAACCATTTTCAAAACTTACAAATAATTACAGCCATTTAAGTAATTGCTTAAAGTTTCACTGATATCTGCATGGTATTTATAGCATGTAATTGTTGGTACTAAAAGAAATAAGAGAACTCAGTAGTGTATATGTAATTTTGGCAAACTTTACTTTTTTTTTAAAGAGTTTATTTAATTCTGAGCATATACGATACGTTTTATAGAGCAGGGGAAACTTTACAGTGGTTACGTCGTTAAAACAACCTATCGTAATATTCAAAAGCTTTTTACCAATTATAAAGTGTGAATTTTCTTTTAAATTTATCATTGCATAAGTGTGTCCAAAATTTAAAGTAAGGATGCTGGAAGTAAGCTCTCTATGTATTTACAAGCTACTTTCCATGCACATCATTCAACTGTTTTTTTCCCAGGGGTAATCTGCAACCTAAATTATTATATTATGAATGTGTAGTCAAATTGCATATGCGGCGCCGTGAAAATATATCGGACAAAAGTAGGCCATGAAATACAACTGAAATCAAACTTTAACGAATATTATTTTAGAAATGAACATGGTACGAGTATAATAATGTTGAGCTTGACTTATGAGAACAATTATACAGTATAACAAACACACAGAACACAATTCTCACAAAAAATACGCCTAAGTTTCAGACGCGTTTCAACGACAAGGTCGTCCTCTTCAGTGATACACGAGTTACACCAATCAAACTATAACTTGATTGATTTATATAACCAAGTACATAAAGGTACGAGTAATGAAGAATCCTGACCGGGTACGAATGCGATTCCCTTAAAGACAAACGCAGGAAGTGAAAATAAATTGCACTAACTTTCTTACACGCCAATATAAAAAACCAAAGGTAATTACTGTTCGTTATCATCTCACCAAAAATGTTTCGGAAAAAAATTACGTTACTAAGTTTTCCTTGTATATTTCTTTTGGTTCTTAAACTGCTCTAGTAGGAAACTGTTTATCAACTTTTCATGATTTTTGTTTTCTGATATATACATAGTATGGAGAAAGTTTGTCTTGGGGTCAAAAAACAGATTGCCTGTTGTTAGGCGGATATATGTTTTTAGGTATTCTGCGTTAAAAAAAAAAGATTTTTGAAATGATGTCTATATAAAGTCAGTCGTATGTGCAGTGCTTTACCGTCTATATGCGTAGACCAATTTTAATAAAATTCGCTATGTAGGCTCATTTTGGGCTTATCTAGTGAGGGGTTTTCATTTGTTCGATAACTAAAAATCTGGGGGTAGCTCCGAAAAGAATAACACAAATTACGATTTTTTAAAATCAACTTTAACGATCTTGTTAAAATTTTCTCAAGTGCACTTCCAGAAGACCTAAACAAAACGAACAGAACTTTGAGTAAAACATTTACTATTATAAAAGATTCTCAAAATCAATTCTACTTATTTCAAATTTTAGTAAAATTTGAAAATTAAAGACACAAACCTGTATGTAAAATAGCAAGTTAAAAAATATGAGTGTTCTGGAATAATCGGCAATAAACAAAATTAAACATTGACCACCATCATGCAAAACAGGATTTACGTCGAGGACGCGTTTCTGACACTAGTAAACCAAGATTAGACCTTATATAAATATATAAATAATTATTCAAAGACAACGTTGATGATACATATTCACTTTTTGTCTCACAACTACGGAACTGAGATTTATGGTGTTAATAGTTTTGGTTTCGGTGAGAAACTTTATACAGTAATTGTCTACAGTTTATTTCCTAAAGTGTATATATTTAAATTAGATTTAGCTAAACTTCGCTCACGTCATAAATTTGTAAAGAGCGTAAATCATCAATGTCACTGAAATCAAATTTTTAATGATAGTAGTTTAGTTACTTTTTTAAAAATTTTACCGTAATTATCTTTTGGAGTTTGCCACACTGGTTTGGGTTATTAATCTTCATAAAAAAAATAATAATAATAATAATAAATAAAAAAAAGAATAAAATTCGTAGACCTGATTTCCTCCTATATTTGAAATATATATTCGATTTATTTATTTTTCACCTATAATGACCAAAAGAGAAATTTGGAAAGATGACGACCAATACGTTTTGCTTCGATCTTTAAAAGCGTAATTTTGTGTAATGTAACAACCCCCAAATTATATTATGAATAAAAGGGTCAATCGTGTGCTAATACCACAAGGCACGTTGGCAAATAGGAACAGTTATTTTTATAAAGTCGAAGTCATTTAAGCGGCAGTTTAAATTGTATAATCAGATAGACATGCGCGTGAAATTAATGGATTTACCTAGGGACTCTAAGAGAAATCAATGAAAATCCAATCCATCGTGTAATGGCTAATGAAATGTTTCCCTTACATTTCTAAAAAAAACTGCTTTTAAAACTTATGCGCTAAGCATTTCTCATTGTATTTGTGATACAAAAAACTATAATATATGATTTTGCATTGCAATTTAAATTCAAATTTATACAATTCTGTTTCAGATTTATAGGTTACCCCACGTTCAAATTAGAGAGGGGACATGATATCTGACACTTTACATTTGGGCTAGCACCAAATTTATTAATTTTTTCCTCAAATAAAGATACATATTCGTAATCAGGATAACGTCTCGTTTAATTTGTTACCCCACACATAACAATCACCCCCCCCCGTTTCAACTTGATAGTTTTGCCCTTAACTAGTTTTTGTTTCCGCTATATTTTTCCTATATATAGGACAATATAAAGGATATAAATGTATAGTTTGAAATATATTGGATTTATTTCTGCATAAACGTTTGGCGACTTAGAGATAGACAGATGGACAGACAAGCGTTTAAAATTATAAACGTCATTGGTTTTATCTACGGACCTTAAACATGAAACATGTTTAAAAGGTACACCTTCTCGCAAGTTTAACTCTATTATTCAATAAAAATATTTGTAAAATATAGAATGGTACACAACTCCATTTCTCTGTCTGAACTCTGACGGGAGGGAGAGAGAGAGCATTACAGTTCTAACAAAGTATGCCTCGCTCTGCACTTTGTATTGATTTAATGTCTCAGTTTGTTGGAAGTTTCCCAACAACCCCGAGTACCAATGTACTGGAGTCTATGTTTTGGCTACTTCTGGAGGTTAAAGTGGGGCGCGGGCAAACTGCCAAGACTTAAATCCGGCTTATTTATTTGTTATTCACAAATCTGTCAATACATGTTTGAGGTAAGTATTCATTTGCATACCTGAGAGAATGAATGAATGAAAATAGTCCTTTCATTTCCAGACATTAAACAGTATTTGGCGACTTATTCAGCCGAGTTCACACTGAATTTAATTTTAGATAAATATAGAAATCCTTGCTTTATATTGTATTACAACAGATTAAAAATGCTGGTTCGACCAAAATATTTTCAGAAGAAAAAATACCACAAACTTTCTTACATACACATCCACAATCGAAATATAGCCAAACACAACTCTTTCGTCGCCAAAGATGTCAGGTTGGTTGTGAGTAACAAAATAAAATAATATCAACTCCCTTTTAGATTTTTAGATTATTTTAAATAAGGTGTAACATGTTTCCGTCCTCAGTTTAAATAACATAGTATGAAACATATTTTAATGACAATATTCAAGGCTCGTTTTCTGGAATTTTTTTCATAAACAATATTCTATTATTTTCAATTTCAGAAACTGGTTTGGGCCATTAAATTTCATATATCACCAAAAATTTGAATCGGTAGTAGTAGGAATCGGTAGTAGAACCGATTTTGAGAAGTTACGTCTTTTATACTAGCTCCGTGACAGATTTTATTTTGTTTTTACCAATAACACATGACAATACGTTTTTTTGGGGTACTCAGGAGTTACATTTTAGTACAATTTGATCAAAATCGTTGGAGCCGAGTTTGATAAAATAGAAATTTTATGTTTTTGCTTAAAAAGGTAACCTCGAATTTTGAGTAATTGAAAAAGTCCCTAGATGTGGCCACATATCAAATTTGATTAAAATCGGCTTACCCGTTTAGGCTGTAGTGCATTGTATAGAGGACAGACGACAGATGATAAACAAACACACAACATTCCCTAAAACACTTTTTGGATTCAAAAACTACAAACGTAATTTACAAAACTCAACTTTTTTTGACCAATCACATAAGTTTCTCTATAGTACGAGAGCTTGAGAAAGTAAATGGTACAACTATTTCAACTCTTACTAGTGTATAAAAGTCTTGCAATATAATCTAAGAATTAATTATGCAATTCTATTAATTAATAAAGTTGAAGTCAAATCGTTTAGTTAATAAAGTTCAAGATGACAGCTAGGGGTTTGAATGGTTCCTTGGATATCCCTTAGACTTAATGGGTAAATGTCCTTGAAGGGACAATCACCTTGAAAAAGGTTTAGGTAACGGAAAGGACCATCGCTCATAAAGGGGCTAACGTCCCTGAAAGGACTCAAAAGAACTAACGTACCGGAAGACACCCATGGCCTCTGAAGGGGTAAACGTCCTGGAAGGGACCTACGTATATAAAGGGAAAAACGACTCGGTAAGGAGTCACTCCCCTAAATGGCTACTATCCCAAAAAACAACACAGATATGAGAAACTTACACATGAAAAATCCAATCTAGTTTAAGAAAAGATCTATTCTAACACCCAAGAACTTCAAGGCAGCAATCATTAATGATTCTTTATTGGAATAACTTCTTACTGTCATGGTGAAATATCAATCTATGCCGTGGTTGAGTTAGAGGATGGGTCCAATATCCTGCAGGGTTCCTTCACCCTTTAAACCCACCAGGAAATCCATCTCACAATCTCTACTTAAAAGTTGGAACTTCAATATGCTGTTGGAGTTCAACTTTTAATTTGCTGTTGTGCAATCTGATTACGGCACCTGGTTCAGGTGAAATCCTTACACAGCAATGTTATTGAAGCAACTATCTTCACAGGCTGTGGTGCAGGTGAAATAATTTTTGTACTAAGAATTCCTTTGATTCCCCCCGACTATCACTTTCAGTTTAAACGGCAGCGGTTTCTTGTCAAGGTGTGTTTTGCCATGGCAGTAAAGGCCCAAAGACAGTATTTGAAAATATAAAATTAATGAAAATATTAAACGTTAAACAATTAAATAATATTTTTTTCTTTTGTACTTTTCCTTAAGAAAAATCTAAAATTAAATTCTAAATTTAAAATTTCAATAAATATTACTTTAAAGACATACATTCTACAAACATATACACATTTTTATATGCATTTAAATAATGCAAAGTTAAACAAAAATAACTATGAGTTAACAATCACTAGGTAATTTCTGAACGCGTAGTGATGACAGACAGCTTTTAGCCTTCACCCAACCTCATAGGGTAAGTCCTTTCACTTTTTATAGGGTAAACATGTTCCCCCCTTAATTTTTTTCAAATAGCAACTCCCATCGTGTAATATATCATTTTGAAGAAGATACACAAAAATTAGTACCTTGGAAAAGTCTCTAACCGGAATTATGGGGGTTAAATTAAAATTTGGAGAGTTTTCTATTTGCCATAGATATTAATGAAAAAAAACCAAAATACAAAATTAATTGTTTTACTAAAAGAATAGTTTTGTGTATTTTTCCTATTTTAGCAATCAGGTTCCAATTTATGAAGGAGGGAACTAACAGGGGCAATTTGTTTTACCCATCATGTAACATATCATTTTAAAGGGGAATGTAAGGGGAAAGTGACGATGTATCGAATAAGCCCCAATTTGACTTTGTTTGAAATAATTAACTAAACCAACAAGAAAGAAGGCACAAGTAAGACCAAAATTAAAACTAATTTATTAAAAAAAAAACTGTATAGACTTATCAGGTTCCTCTAACAATTCCATTTAAAATGATGTATTACACGAAAGGGGGACAAAATTGCCCCATTGTTTCCATCTTTCCAAAATTGGGATCGAAGTCCAAACAATAGGAAAATACATAAAAAAGTGTTCATTTAGTTAAATAAGTCCACTGTTAAAAAATTGAATCGGTATTTTTTTTTTCCTTTTTTTTTCCTTCTTTTTTTTTCCTTTCTCTATTTTATTAATATCCATGACAAATATAAAATTCAAAATTCAACTTCTAACCCCTATAATTCCGTAAATATGTATTCTAAGGTTCCTTCTAAAGATGAATAACTATCCCGACAACAAATTATGCATTCCGCCTATTAAATAATAGAGATGGTAAGTTTTCAAAAATCATTCTGTATAGAAATTTGAACGAATCATAAAAATATATTCTGGGGGTTATATGATAGATGTTCATTTGTGTCCCAGTTCTCAACTTTGCCATGAGGGCAAATCCTCTAAAAATAACTGTAATAAGACAGTTTACTTTTTATTACGTTGTAGGAATTTCAATTACACTAAAAGACAACAAATATTGTAATATTTATGTACTTACATAAAACTATAGGACTTTTGTGAATTTTTCATTCAAATAACATAATAGAATTTAAATTAAACCCGCTGGGAAGACTTGCGCATTAACTTTAAAATGCCAGCATTATCCTTCATTTGTCTAATGGCCTACTTATGCATTGTAGAATATCATTGAAATAAGTGTTCCAGTGCACAGGAGATTGGATTACTTGCTGCCATTTTACTGTAATGTATGGATAGCTTCAAATACAGACGCTTTCATTTCATTAAAGTATTAAACCATTCTAGTCTAATCATTTTAAATGTATTAAATTTTGTCACCGTGAATTACATTTAAGTTAAACATAATGCTAATTTGAAATGAATATTTGTCGGTAGCCCTTCAATGATACGATAGCAGAAATCGCCCCTGGAATGTATCGAATTCGTGTAATGAAATACATTTTACAATACAGTAGAGTCGCTTCAGCTGTGTGAGTAGGAGACAGCCATGAGAACAATCTCTACTCCAACCTCGGAGTGTACATAGGAGTTGAAAACATCTGCCTCATACGGAAATACCACCGGAACCCATTATTTCTACTCCAACCTCGGAGTGTACATAGGAGTCGAAAACATCTGCCTCATACGGAAATACCACCGGAACCCATTGTTTCTAATCAAAACCTCGGAGTGTACATAGGAGTCGAAAACATCTACCATACACGGAAATACCACCGGAACCCATTATCTCTACTCCAACCTCGGAGTGTACATAGGAGTCGAAAACATCTGCCTCATACGGAAATACCACCGGAACCCATTATCTCTACTCCAACCTCAGAGTGTACATAGGAGTTGAAAACATCTGCCTCATACGGAAATACCACCGGAACCCATTGTTTCTAATCAAAACCTCGAAGTGTACATAGGAGTCGAAAACATCTACCTCATACGGAAATATCACCGGAACCCATTGTTTCTACTCCAACCTCGGCGTGTACATAGGAGTCGAAAACATCTGCCTCATCCGGAAATACCACTGGAACCCATTATTTCTACTCCAACCTCGGAGTGTACATAGGAGTCGAAAACATCTGCCTCATACGGAAATATCACCGGAACCCATTGTTTCTAATCAAAACCTCGAAGTGTACATAGGAGTCGAACACAACTGCCTCATACGGAAATACCACCGGAACCCATTGTTTCTACTCCAACCTCGAAGTCTACATAGGAGTCGAACACAACTGCCTCATACGGAAATACCACCGGAACCCATTGTTTCTAATCAAAACCTCGGAGTGTACATAGGAGTCGAACACAACTGCCTCATACGGAAATACCACCGGAACCCATTGTTTCTACTCCAACCTCGGAGTGTACATAGGAGTCGAAAACATCTGCCTCATACGGAAATACCACTGGAATCCATTATTTCTTCTCCAACCTCGGAGTGTACATAGGAGTCGAACACAACTGCCTCACACGGAAATATCACCGGAACCCATTGTTTCTAATCAAAACCTTGGAGTGTACATAGGAGTCGAAAACATCTGCCTCATACGGAAATACCACCGGAACCCATTGTTTCTAATCAAAACCTCGGAGTGTACATAGGAGTCGAACACAACTGCCTCATACGGAAATACCACCGGAACCCATTGTTTCTACTCCAACCTCGGAGTGTACATAGGAGTCGAAAACATCTGCCTCATACGGAAATACCACTGGAACCCATTATTTCTTCTCCAACCTCGGAGTGTACATAGGAGTCGAACACAACTGCCTCATACGGAAATACCACCGGAACCCATTGTTTCTACTCCAACCTCGAAGTGTACATAGGAGTCGAACACAACTGCCTCATACGGAAATACCACCGGAACCCATTGTTTCTAATCAAAACCTCGGAGTGTACATAGGAGTCGAAAACATCTGCCTCATACGGAAATACCACCGGAACCCATTATTTCTTCTCCAACCTCGGAGTGTACATAGGAGTCGAACACAACTGCCTCATACGGAAATACCACCGGAACCCATTGTTTCTACTCCAACCTCGAAGTGTACATAGGAGTCGAACACAACTGCCTCATACGGAAATACCACCGGAACCCATTGTTTCTAATCAAAACCTCGGAGTGTACATAGGAGTCGAAAACATCTGCCTCATACGGAAATACCACCGGAACCCATTATTTCTTCTCCAACCTCGGAGTGTACATAGGAGTCGAAAAAATCTACTTCATACGGAAATACCACTGGAACCCATTATTTCTTCTCCAACCTCGGAGTGTACATAGGAGTCGAAAACATCTGCCTCATACGGAAATACCACTGGAACCCATTGTTTCTACTCCAACCTCGGAGTGTACATAGGAGTCGAAAACATCTGCCTCATACGGAAATACCACTGGAATCCATTATTTCTTCTCCAACCTCGGAGTGTACATAGGAGTCGAACACAACTGCCTCACACGGAAATATCACCGGAACCCATTGTTTCTAATCAAAACCTTGGAGTGTACATAGGAGTCGAAAACATCTGCCTCATACGGAAATACCACCGGAACCCATTGTTTCTAATCAAAACCTCGGAGTGTACATAGGAGTCGAACACAACTGCATCATACGGATATACCACCGGAACCCATTGTTTCTAATTAAAACCTCGAAGTGTACATAGGAGTCGAACACAACTGCCTCATACGGAAATACCACCGGAACCCATTGTTTCTAATCAAAACCTCGAAGTGTACATAGGAGTCGAACACAACTGGCTCATACGGAAATATCACCGGAACCCATTGTTTCTAATCAAAACCTCGGAGTGTACATAGGAGTCGAAAACATCTGCCTCATACGGAAATACCACCGGAACCCATTATTTCTTCTCCAACCTCGGAGTGTACATAGGAGTCGAAAAAATCTACTTCATACGGAAATACCACTGGAACCCATTATTTCTTCTCCAACCTCGGAGTGTACATAGGAGTCGAAAACATCTGCCTCATACGGAAATACCACTGGAACCCATTATTTCTTCTCCAACCTCGGAGTGTACATAGGAGTCGAACACAACTGCCTCATACGGAAATACCACTGGAACCCATTGTTTCTAATCAAAACCTCGAAGTGTACATAGGAGTCGAACACAACTGCCTCATACGGAAATACCATCGGAACCCATTGTTTCTAATCAAAACCTCGAAGTGTACATAGGAGTCGAACACAACTGCCTCATACGGAAATACCACCGGAACCCATTGTTTCTAATCAAAACCTCGAAGTGTACATAGGAGTCGAACACAACTGCCTCATACGGAAATACCACCGGAACCCATTGTTTCTACTCCAACCTCGGAGTGTACATAGGAGTCGAAAACATCTACCTCATACGGAAATACCACCGGAACCCATTGTTTCTAATCAAAACCTCGAAGTGTACATAGGAGTCGAACACAACTGCCTCATACGGAAATACCACCGGAACCCATTGTTTCTACTCCAACCTCGGAGTGTACATAGGTGTCGAAAACATCTACCTCATACGGAAATACCACCGGAACCCATTGTTTCTAATCAAAACCTCGAAGTGTACATAGGAGTCGAACACAACTGCCTCATACGGAAATACCACCGGAACCCATTGTTTCTACTCCAACCTCGGAGTGTACATAGGAGTCGAAAACATCTACCTCATACGGAAATACCATCGGAACCCATTGTTTCTAATCAAAACCTCGAAGTGTACATAGGAGTCGAACACAACTGCCTCATACGGAAATACCACCGGAACCCATTGTTTCTACTCCAACCTCGAAGTGTACATAGGAGTCGAACACAACTGCCTCATACGGAAATACCACCGGAACCCATTGTTTCTAATCAAAACCTCGGAGTGTACATAGGAGTCGAAAACATCTGCCTCATACGGAAATACCACCGGAACCCATTATTTCTTCTCCAACCTCGGAGTGTACATAGGAGTCGAACACAACTGCCTCATACGGAAATACCACCGGAACCCATTGTTTCTACTCCAACCTCGAAGTGTACATAGGAGTCGAACACAACTGCCTCATACGGAAATACCACCGGAACCCATTGTTTCTAATCAAAACCTCGGAGTGTACATAGGAGTCGAAAACATCTGCCTCATACGGAAATACCACCGGAACCCATTATTTCTTCTCCAACCTCGGAGTGTACATAGGAGTCGAAAAAATCTACTTCATACGGAAATACCACTGGAACCCATTATTTCTTCTCCAACCTCGGAGTGTACATAGGAGTCGAAAACATCTGCCTCATACGGAAATACCACTGGAACCCATTGTTTCTACTCCAACCTCGGAGTGTACATAGGAGTCGAAAACATCTGCCTCATACGGAAATACCACTGGAATCCATTATTTCTTCTCCAACCTCGGAGTGTACATAGGAGTCGAACACAACTGCCTCACACGGAAATATCACCGGAACCCATTGTTTCTAATCAAAACCTTGGAGTGTACATAGGAGTCGAAAACATCTGCCTCATACGGAAATACCACCGGAACCCATTGTTTCTAATCAAAACCTCGGAGTGTACATAGGAGTCGAACACAACTGCATCATACGGATATACCACCGGAACCCATTGTTTCTAATCAAAACCTCGAAGTGTACATAGGAGTCGAACACAACTGCCTCATACGGAAATACCACCGGAACCCATTGTTTCTAATCAAAACCTCGAAGTGTACATAGGAGTCGAACACAACTGGCTCATACGGAAATATCACCGGAACCCATTGTTTCTAATCAAAACCTCGGAGTGTACATAGGAGTCGAAAACATCTGCCTCATACGGAAATACCACCGGAACCCATTATTTCTTCTCCAACCTCGGAGTGTACATAGGAGTCGAAAAAATCTACTTCATACGGAAATACCACTGGAACCCATTATTTCTTCTCCAACCTCGGAGTGTACATAGGAGTCGAAAACATCTGCCTCATACGGAAATACCACTGGAACCCATTATTTCTTCTCCAACCTCGGAGTGTACATAGGAGTCGAACACAACTGCCTCATACGGAAATACCACTGGAACCCATTGTTTCTAATCAAAACCTCGAAGTGTACATAGGAGTCGAACACAACTGCCTCATACGGAAATACCATCGGAACCCATTGTTTCTAATCAAAACCTCGAAGTGTACATAGGAGTCGAACACAACTGCCTCATACGGAAATACCACCGGAACCCATTGTTTCTAATCAAAACCTCGAAGTGTACATAGGAGTCGAACACAACTGCCTCATACGGAAATACCACCGGAACCCATTGTTTCTACTCCAACCTCGGAGTGTACATAGGAGTCGAAAACATCTACCTCATACGGAAATACCACCGGAACCCATTGTTTCTAATCAAAACCTCGAAGTGTACATAGGAGTCGAACACAACTGCCTCATACGGAAATACCACCGGAACCCATTGTTTCTACTCCAACCTCGGAGTGTACATAGGTGTCGAAAACATCTACCTCATACGGAAATACCACCGGAACCCATTGTTTCTAATCAAAACCTCGAAGTGTACATAGGAGTCGAACACAACTGCCTCATACGGAAATACCACCGGAACCCATTGTTTCTACTCCAACCTCGGAGTGTACATAGGAGTCGAAAACATCTACCTCATACGGAAATACCATCGGAACCCATTGTTTCTAATCAAAACCTCGAAGTGTACATAGGAGTCGAACACAACTGCCTCATACGGAAATAACCCCGGAACACATTGTTGATCTTTTTATTCTTAAATTTAGTTTCAAATATTACAACACCCACAAAATACCACTAACAATAAATAATTACGAACATTATACAACATAAAATTTTCTGTTTATAGCGATAAAAAGGTAGAAGGTCTCTTCTGTTAGGCATTACCGCCTGAAATCGAGTTCTGACCTCTTCTATCCTGTCTCTCTAACAATCTCTATTTACTGCAATGGACTTCCATCCTCTCACTCCAAGCATCTCTCTAGACTCAACATTCTCCCATCTCTTCCTTGGATCCCCTTTTGATCTTTTATCTCAGGATTTTTTGTTCTGGTATCTATTATATTACATTTAAAAACTTTCTGGTGTTTTAGCTTTTTAAAAATGTATCTTTGTTTTGTGAAAAGTGTTTGTTTTTTCCTTGGATAAAACGGCTACGTATTACACTATTATTTTAATAGTAGTTGGCTTTAGAAATTATTGCTAGTGCTCTTTACATTATGGAAAAAAGCTGGATCTACCCTGCTTTCCATTTAGTCTTGGGATATATTTCTATCCAACATATTTCTAATCAGATCTTTCTTGTTCTATTCTGACCCCGACACAATTAGAGTATTCGACAGCTGCGGGGGGGGGGAGGAGGCTATTTTATTTTCTTCTTCTTTTTATAAGGCGATGGATGACTGAGAGGTTTTTCGCCTTTAAACAATAAAAAAAAAAAAACAATAATTTAGAACAATGAACTTATTAACTATTGAGATACATTCATACAATGCATTTATCTTGTTGTTGAAAGGCGAACAATCTTACAGTCGTCATCGCTTTATAAAAATAAATAAAAGGAAATAAATATCCACTAGACCTCGAATATCTGGGTTGGAAGAGAACCTGTGTTGGTCAAGATAGACTTGATAAGAATAATGAAAGAGAGGGATCTAACCCAAGACTACATGAAAGAAGGTGTAGATCCAGCTAGGACCCTCGGGATTACCCACGCCCATACTCACTACAGTGAACCCCTCAAGACATCATACAATCTAAGACAAGCAGATTCTCTAAATGTAATGCTCAAACGTTTATCTCTTTGGCCTTGTAGACAATGTTAAATTGTATTGGTAGATCAAGGGGTCTGACCCAACATACATAGTATATAGGACAAGTTTGTTTAAAATAGTTGATTTAGAAATGTTTTGAACCTCGTAGATGTGTATGTTAAACGTGTCCACTAGCTTCACTCCTCTCAGAATTTAACTCATTTTCTAAAAATAGTGGTCTCACTTTAAAAAATATAATATATTTAAAAAAAGGTTTATACATATATTTATGCAGTGTGGGTTTTTTTCCTGCAACGAAATAACACATAAACAAATTAACTAACTTTAGAGGTTTCTAAATAATCCATTGTTATGATTTGGCTCCAAAACTGATATTTTCCCATAAATAAATTCTTTAAAATTCATATATATCCAAAATATTATAAAAATATAGATCAAATAAACAATTTAAATTAATTTAACTCTTGATGCTCTCATTTTTAAACGACAAGAGTACTCAAAACTATAAAGTGGAACAGATCCTACTCAACACAGTAATTTGGCGCAATTTTTGATACACTGTCGTGTAAATTCATATCCGTGTGTTTAGTAAAACACAGAGATCACAATTTTGACCATTAATGAAATTAATCAAACAATATATATGAAGGTTAGGGTGTATAAATCGTTAAACAAGTTCGTTAACAAGTAAAACTATCTGGAAAATTTCAAAACGCTGCCAAAACATTTTTTTTTTTTTAGAATAACTGATTATCTATAGGTCATAGGTGTTCCACAGCATACCATTTTGTGTAACTTTAACTTCTATAACTAACGATATCCAAACCAGTTTTCAATTTAGGAGCGTTACAGGTAAATACCAAATCTTTAAAAAACAAAATCTCAATATAAGAAATCAGTAATATTTCATGAGGTGTATTTTGATCGAATTTGTCACGGCAGTTAAAGGTTTCAGTATTAATGGAAAATGACGGCCTTTTTATGTCCATACATAATAGTTAAGCCTATATGTTAACGACAAGGAAAATGTAAAAAAAAAGAAATTCGAGTTATGTCGTGCCAGCGTATCAATTGCGTGATGAATATAATATTCATAAACGAAATTTGATCGTTTTAGCATGAATTCTCCCAGATGACGTAAGCTCTTCCATCTAACTACACGCAAATTCCGAGCGAACATGTTTCCACTATAAAGCAAATATTTTCCTCATACTTATATCGAGCGTGATGATCTCATTACATCTTCATAAATTTTAAAATATCATAAATTTTAATTTAAGCTATTGTCAAAATAAACCACAAAAAAAAACTATTCGAGTTTTTTGGTGGTGAGCTTACGATCACAGTCGGGATTCCGGTTAAATCTCTGAACCTCTCACTCTACCGGTTGCCATTATGTGGCTACGGATACATCATTCTTAAGAGAACATTTGTTCAACGAAACCGGCCACGAATCGTGTTTTTCAGTATTGTGTGCTAAATTTATTATGATCGATCAATTTTAGTGAGGGTGGCGACTGGTAAACCCGGGGACCGAAATTACAATCGAGCTGTCCTTAATGCCATAAATGCTGAGAATATCGCTCAAACGGTAGAGTGGGGCTGTTATCATCGGACTGAGGTTGAAATGTGTCTAGAGATAATTGCTAGTTGAATATTGTAAGTTCTGTGATTATTACTTTGTTAAGTTAAATTATCGAAACCTGATTCCCGTGTTTTGGTTTGTTACACATTGTTTTTGGAGCGATTCATTAAGTATACAGTGTCAAATCCACGCTTGCGCAATCAAAATGGCGTGCGTTTGGCATAATAATTAGGCGAATGCTATCAATAAAAATCCAAAACCACCACTACATGTTTAACATTGTTTTTATGGACTTGCATATGTCAGATTATGGTTAGATCTGCAGATTCAGGGAAATATTATTATTTTCTATAATAATAACAAATAATAGATTTTTTTTTTTTTTTTTTTTTTTAACAAATCGTTATGATTTTTCAGTTACACACAAACATTTAATACATTTTAAATTATACTTACAAAAGTTTTCATATACATGATAAATTAAAAAGTATAGTTTTTCACGTCTTTACGTATATGTTAAGTAGGAAAATTGTGAGAAGAAAAGTTGCCTCAATATAACGTTTGAAGTTTAATAATATTATTATAGGAAATAAATCCAACATGGCGGAGGTGGAGCAAAGCTCTAAAGTACCAAACACAGGAATCAAAGAGCATAATGTTGCTGATGTTACAATGCCTCATTAAGAGATCCGGTCTGACCGAGTTACCGCCACAAAGAGAGTAGAAGGTCCTTCACATATGTGCAGCTCCGAGGCCAGCTAGGGCCGAGACAATTATACAAACGAAGCGAGTGGAAACTGTGTAGTATATACACATCTAGACCCGTTATATTCTAGCCAACGTTAGGAAAGTAGTGATATACACAATTACGAGGTTCAGAAAATCCGTGAAACAACTGTTTTAAACAAACTACCTACTGGATAGACTCTTTGATCTATAAATACAATTTAACATTTCCTACAAGGCTCAAGAAACTATTACGGTTTGATGATCTGCTTTGTATTACATTGTGAAGCTGAGTAAGTACCACGATGCCATTAACTTGATTTTGACTCGCTGCGATGTCCGAATTTATTCAAATGTGTTATTTGGGTTCGATTTCAAAAATTATTGGACCATTTTTTTTTTTCAAAAGGGCACCCCGAGTCCCATTTAACCGTAATGTTAATTTTATGTCACATATCTCTGGAACCAGACTACATAGAGACCTAATTTTTTTTTTAATTTTAAATATTGGTTTATTGTCTAGTTTCGCAGAGATAATCGTATATTTTCATAAAAAATTAATATTTTTTTCCGAAGTTTAAAAATTTTATGTTTTAAAAACTAAAACCAATCAAGGTTTTTTATTTTAAATTTTTTTGTTGTTAATGGATTGACATCAAACTCTCTAAGGAACTAGATATATGCACTGTTAAGATACCACAAAAATTTCATAGCTCTAAGTATAACGGTTTCTGAGATATGCGACATCAAACTTTAAAAAATAAAAATTACGGGAAATCGCAAAAACTAAAATAAACTACAGTTAGTGCAAGTAACTTTCAACTCCGTAACTAGGCCTACTACAGATTTTCTGCTGAGTGTCAAACTGCTGTGCCAAAATTTGCAAACAGCAATTTTACCTAATACATTTTCAAAACAAGACACATCTATTATATCATACTGTAAGGACGCATCTTTCTGTACATAATAAGGAAATTTACCTTCCAGTTTTGTCTTTGAATTTGAAGACTATGTAGGCTTAGGACTAGGGGTTATAGTTGGTTAATTGTTAGGCCTAGATAATGTGCTCTTCCTAATCTTATAAGATTTATATGTAGTACCTACCTTCTTTCTATTTCCCATTTCAAACTACACAAAACACTTCTACACAAATAGAAAATACTACTTTTACTCACTAAACCTTCAAGTGCAACAAAACAATTCACATAACCTGAAACTGACATCAGAACACAAACGGTGTACTATAAACATCAGAAACAACATATTGTAGATATAGCTCGGCTGCCAACATAAAAATAAGGTTGCAGATGTTACGTTTTTTTTTCAGGTACTTTCTATTTTTTCCCCTTCTTTTTTATCTCTTTTTTCCCCTTTTTTTCCTCCGTATTATGTGTTATATATCATTGGAAAGAGGAAATTCCAGAGAACAATAATCTGTAAAAACCTCAAAAACGCAAAAAAAATCTTGGTTGTCCCGTATACAGTACTTAACTTTTAAAGATTTTGTAAATAATTCTTACATAAACTACATAGCATCGAGCCATAGATAGAGTAAAGTCCCTCTTTTTGTCTTTAACGTTATATAAAGTACATAATAGAAAGGGGAACAAATGGTGCATTCAAAGTCTACGACGTGATAAAGGCGTGAGGGTCTCTTTCTCACTATCATGTCTAAAGCCATTAATATGTGATATGAATTTTTGAGCAGTTGAGGGAACTGAAGTAGTAGGTTGATTGTACCCTTAAGGAATATTATAAAAGTATTGATTTTATTGAAAATGGCGATTATTGGTAGTGAAGATATTATTTGAAAAAAAAAAAAGTTTTTTAATTTGCGAGAAAGGTAGGTTTTGACCATTTTTTGACAGATCTTCATGGCCTCAGGAAACCGAAAAAGTGAATTTTCAGAGATGTCCATCCGTCGTCGTTGTCGCTTTCAGCTGCCACGAAAATTACGATACAAACATGAAATTTGGAATTTGGAATAGAGGTCAAGCCCTATAATGTCCTCATATCGAGTTCTACTGAAATTTAGAAAAAAATTGAAATAATAATATCAAAATGGCGGGCTTTTTAAACAGTTTTTTCCAACTTATAACACATCAAATTAGAAACAAATTGCAGATTTAAATTCTGCATGTAATGGTACCAATCCCACCTATCCACGATTGAAAGTAGCGAAATTATTGTCTAAAATAATGTAATTTCAAATCTTGGCCTCTCAAAAAAAAGTTACATTCGTATAGTTCTGAAGAATCTGGCACCTAGTTATATCTTCAAAAATATATATTATTCGTTAATAAACAACAGACACTTGGTTTGTTGTGAGTGTGTGTGTGGGGGAGGGGTATCGGAGGGATATTTGTAATCTTAAACCGATCATGGGTATTCAAAAACTATGTATTCGGCTTATTTTTCAAAAGTCTATAAGAACCCATACAACGCAACTTTTTAGGTACTTAAAAGTACTTCCACTGCAATATATTTATATATACAAGGTATTAAAGATGTTTTACATAAGGAGTGAAAATATGGTATATGTACAAAACTTGGATATGAAGTGGTACGCAACATCCTGTACCAAGACCAAACAAGACTTTTTATATGAAATTTGATTCATTTTGTAACCCTGAGACTGTTTAACAATATTCCAGAATATACTAAAAAATGTAACAAATCTAAAACCTTTTTGAGGTTAATGAGGTGCTGGTTATTCGTTTTGGACGATGCAACGCGAATTTTGAGCTTGATATGTTTTTAGTGCGATTGTTTTGCTTTGAAATTTCTTTTAAAGAGTATGTTAGACATATCTTGTAGTATTCCTATTTGTAATTTTATACTAACTTATATCTTCGCTTTAAATAGACTCCGATGCTCAGAAAACATCAGACTTACCCTAATGGATAAGACCCATCGATCTACCAATACAATTTAACATTTCCTACAAAGTCCAAGAAATTAACTTTTTTTGGGATTACATTACGAGGATCTGCTTGTATTACATTGTATGTTGAAGCTACGTAAGTACCATGTTGGTGCCCATCAGCTTGTTTATCTCTAAGTTGAACTGCAAATTACCGACATTTTTATACTACTTATCAAAAAACTAAAAATTATATCGCTTGTCTTAAACGTCCCAGGACTCCTGCAATGGTAGAAATATAAACTTTTAAAACCGCCAGGATATCTTTTGGTTATCTAAACTACATTTTTAAACAAAGATGGACTTTTTTCCTATATTTATAAGTCGCCAAGGAGTGAAACTCTTAATTTTAAATACTACCCATATCGAGTAACACATCATTGAACTTTGAAATTGCATCTTATGTTTTATTAAAGTAAATTATAACTTCTCTTTGTTGAAATAGTAATCTTATTCTGGCCGATAAACAGAAAGAGGAGTGAGGCCAGGAAGTATTTTATCATCTTTCCTCTTTGATAATGGATAAAGTCATCACCCAAGTAGAAACTCCACAGAGAATCAGAGGAACTGAAGGAATGTGATAGTATATGAAATGATGTCACGTCTTGAGAGGACTTAGTGATTGACAGCTTTATAAATTGGGCGAAATTAACGTGTAGCTCTTAGAGAGTTCAAGTAAAGGTTTAATAAAACTAATTTAATTTATAAGTTTAAATATAGCTGAAAATACAATTTAAAAAAATTCATAATTCTTGTAATAGGTCCTAATTGATATCTTTCCGGTTTTTTAATACATTTAAAATTGATTAATATAGTTAATAATTATAAAAAACAATTTTTTTAAAAAATAAATAACAACATATTTTTAATTGATTCAATTTAATACATTTCGATCTTCAGAGGTTTACTCGAAACTAAACTAATATTGTAAACCTTTGAGGATGATGAATGTCATCGAAATGTAGCCTACCGGATATTTCAAAAGTAAGGTAAAACTTTAATTAAATATAGTTCATTTGTTTTTTAACATAGAACAAAACAAAATACTTAAATTCATTTGGAATTAAACGGATTTTAATAAGAAAACATAAAATTAAGGGAAATTCCTACTTTTTAGGGCTAAGACAGGGTAAGGGGCCGTCAAGGGCTATCCAAGTGGCTGTCATTCTATTGTGGAGAGTAGTAGTTTTCATTTACCTATGCGCGCATTTTCCATTGCAGGTACCACTTAAGTAAGATGGGCCTGGTGGACGTTGATACTTGCAGGTACTGTGGTGAAGAGGTGGAACGCATGGAACACATCATCATGGAGTGCCCGGCCTTATGCCAAAAAAGACATAAATTTCTAGAATTTATCTTCATTTCGGAAGAAGAATTACTAAACCTTCCAACCAGGGGTTTGATCAATTTTGTCAAAGACATAGATCTCTCCTGAGTCCAACAAGAGGGGGGCACAAAAGATCCAATTAGGTCGCAGTGCAGGAGGCGCTTTTAAAACACTCTCCCCAGTCCTAACAATAATAATAATAATATGCGCGCATTTAACATGTTGGCATTCATCTAGGCTAGGTTTTGAATAATTGTTTCCCTCACTTCTTTCTGCAACGGAAACTACGATCGAAGGTCTTCCTGGTCTCTTGATGTCTCCAACGGACCCGGTGGTTTGTTAACAAGCTCTTCATATGCGACTACACTGTACGGTCCCTCGCTTAAATCGTGCGAGTACGAAATTTTCTTAACTTGCTGACAAACTCTGTTTACATTCATAACACTGAATCAATGCGATGCGCGTTTATAAAAGTAAAGTCATGATGGAATAAAAAAAAAATCAATTGATTGTAAACTACTACAAGTTTACCACCTACTAGATTCCTGTTTGAAATTAGTTAACATTTAGAAAACTCGTTGCTATGACAACAAATAAATAGCAATGAAAATAACAGCTGACGTTTTAACAAATCTCAATTATATCTGCATACTTGTTTTTCTAGGGGATCGGACAACAAATATTGAAGCCACAACCATTTAGAGTTTTAACCTACTTTTGATAGAACCGGAACAATCGTAGTTTTGTGTTTCAAGGAATCTTTGTTTTCATTATTATTTGATTATTAATGATTAATTATTTTATTTCAATGTAGAAATATGCTTAAAATATACTACCTGCATTAAAACCAAGCTTTAAAACATTTCCAACGAATAATCCCACCAATAATTCAGTGCATATTTAATCCAACCCGCAAAATTATATTCTGTTAGATCCTCCAAGTAGATTAATTTTTAAAATATTCCCAGATTAAATTGATCACATCAACATCAGAGTGGATTACTCTAGTCCATCATGGCTTGTAAATATTGACGGTGTATAATTAAACACTCCTCTCTAATGCTTTTCAACATTGGATGTTACTATAAATGTAAATGACTTGGTTTATATTTTGAATATACTAAATGACCTGTCCGAGGAATACTTGTTTCTGGAAAATCAATCAATCCTTTAAATTTGATTAAATAGAACCAGATTTTAGAAATTGAAATATTTACTCGTTAGGCCTACCAAAGATTCTTAAGCACCAAAATCAATAAAAATGTGTACTACAGAAAAATAAAATAAAAATAAATAAATAATAATAAAAAATGGTTCCTATTAATATCGGGTCTTTCAAAAGTAAGTTAAAAATTTAATTTCACATAAAAAAAAAAAATCTTTGGAATTAAACGGGATTTAATAAAACATCTTAAAATTAAGCCAAATTCTTACTTGTTAGTTTATTAAGACATGAGTTTAAAATGGCCATCATTCTCTTTCTGCAGTGCAGTAGTTTTTTTTCTACGCTATGTTCGGTATCTCTCAACGTGTTGACATTTATCTCAGCTACGTTTTGAATAATTGGTTCTTTTAGTTCTTCAACTCTTACGATTGAAGGTCTTTCAGGCCTCTTGAAGGCTCCAAGGGTTACGATGGTTTCAAAATTACTATCAATTTTAAAGTTAAAGCTCAAAATGGCGTGCATTATTATAGCGTTAAAAATAACAGATTCATCACTAAAACAGATTTTTTTTAACATAACCTAAAGTTAGAAAAATAAATTATAATAGTTGCTCTGGCAGTTTTCATTTTAACTAAATTTTAGCCAAATTAGACACGATAAGTAGGTTGTACTTTTTGTTCAAGGTGGGAGAAGAAATTTGAAAAAAGTTTATTTGCAGTAGCTCATTTAAAGTAGAACATTTAACAGGCAAATATATTGATAACAAGGTCAACAAATGAGCAGACACTTCAACATTCATCTAAACATATAAGCCGCATCAATATAAAAGCAATGAAACATAAATAAACACTAAATCTCTACAGTGTAAGATTTACAGATGTTTACAGCGTAATAACACCAAATAATCCTCTTTGAAGTACTTCACTATTTATGGTTTTCGTATGAGAGCCTAAGTGTGTCACCCTAGTAAGTTGACGGCTATTTATTAAACTGCCTGTATTTAATGCTTAAGAAATAACTAGCCGGTCGTTTATACATTTTTAGGTTACATCAGCTGTTAACACATCGGAAGCCATTTTGTCATTTCAGTTTTAAGTTTGTAACGAATGGAAATACATTAGCATTAACATTTCGTTTTTATTTATCTTTTATACAAAGTTTGGTATTAAAAATTGTTGTTTTAATCAATTTAACACGATAGCGGCTACAAAAATTAAGGAAAATTAAATGTGATTTAGAGGACTATAATGTGGTGTGTAGAAAAATCAAATTGAAAATGTCAAAACGGTTGCCATTTTTAAACAGTTCTTGTTAATCGTGTGCTATTCAACTTATAACACTCTAAATTAGGTACAAATTATCAGATTTCAATTAAGCATGATATGGCATCACACCCACCTCTCTAAGATGACAAATAGCAAAGTTATGGTCAAGAATGTAATTTCTAACTTTGACGTCTCAAGAATATGTGACACAGTAATTGTAAAGTTTCATGTCTTACAAGGCTCAAAAGACCATCTTTCGGGCATTCTATTTATAGGATCTGGGTGTATTACATTGTATGATAGGGCTGGGTAAGTACCACGATGGATCCATCAATTGTTTTAGCTAACAAATCGGCAGCCAAATTACAAATTAATGTTATAAACCACAGTGTGAAGCATTGTATTGTATAAGGGTTATCACTGGACTGCGACCTTCATAGATCTGGCCCTTTCACTATTCCTCAGATGCACACACAGTTACATAATCCCTTCCAATACCATTTTAAAGGGGATTTAGAGAGGGTAGATCATCCACTTCTAATTAGTATTTTCCCAAGGTTCTTTTTTTAATAGCTGCTGTGTTGCAGTCTATTAGTAGGTGATGAGGGGTTTCCTCAACCTCCTTACAGTACCTACAAGATGTGTCATCAGTTAGACCAAGCTTCTCAAGATGTCATCTGAGTGCGCCATGCCCCGTAATGAAGCCCGCTGAAGACTTTACCTATTCTTGCATAGACTAATACATGCCTTGGGTCTCTTAAGAATCTCCCGAGAATCTCCATAAGGCCTCAGTCCTTTTATTTATTTCCAGAGTTTTGATCCACTGGCTTCTTCACCTCTTGGAAGTAGTTTTCTCCAAATCCACAGTATGGTACTACGAATGACGTGGATGCCCCTTTCTTCGTAAGATCATCTGCATATTCATTCCCATGTTTCCTGGTACCCAAGGAGAGTTACTTTATTACTACTGCCTAGCTCATTAAGTTTTTGTAGGCATACAAAAACCATCGCTGACCTGATGATTGGAGAGCTCAGCGCTTTAATGGGTGCTTGGCTCTATGACACAATAGCAATGTTTTTCTTTTTGCATCGCATGTCAAGGTTCCTTTGCACGTACCTGTCAATAGCGTACATTTACGCTTGAAAGATGCTGGGTAATTTGCCTATCGCTTCCAAGTACATGGTATCTAGCCCATATACTCCGGCTCTAGTACCCTCTTCAGTTTTGGACCCGTCCGTGTACCACAGAATGATCCTTTGTCAGTAAATTAATGGACTCCTCGTTCCATTCACTTTTTGAACTCAGTACAGTGAGGAAGTGTTTCTTAAAGCTGTTCTTTCGTAGCATTGAGTGTTTCGGAAGTTCCCAGCAGTCTGATATTTCTTTTCTAATCGCTGGTGATTTCCCTATACCAATTTTTGCCATTCGTAGGCATGCTCTTTTTGCAGCTGTATCCACAACTAGATGGAGAGGAGATCTAAGATGATCTCCATAGCTGCCGTGAGGCACGACCTTATTCCTCCCATTATGTAAATCCATGCCAGTCGTTCCAATTTGTCTAATGACTTTCTAGTTGTAATCAACTTGGTTCTGTTTGCTCCACATGTGATTATTGGTCTCACTATCATGGTGTATATCCAATGTAGAATCCACGGTTGACAACCCCATGTTTGTGTTAGTCCCATATTTACTCTCAGGAAAATTTCATCAATTAAAAAAAATACCCTTCAAAAATTTGAAAAACACATGGCGTTGAGAGTATCGAGTGGAGGTTTTATCAGAAATATACATCTTCGAGGCTCGGTGGGACAGAGACAAGAAGACGCGGAAAGGTAACAGTACCTTTATACAGTACAGATATACCTCCAACCTTGGCGTCATTGTTTATATAATGCCTAACTAATTTGTTCATTGGTTTAGAAAGGGAAAATAGGCAAATGACATCCTCATAGGTATTCTTTTACATTTATGATATAATTAGCTTGCGGACACAGCTAGTTATAAAGGAAAAGTCAACGACTTATGGGACATCCTATATACAAAGTTGTTGAAAAAGGTACGGGTGGGGGGGGGGCACTAAAAAGGTTTAGGCCTATATAAAATAACAAAATAATAAAGTGGGATGGGTTTGTAAACAACGTTCTAAAGTTTATTAGAGTAAATCTAGGACACGTAAAGTTACATGAAGTCTGAGGATAGTGCTTTGATGTCATAAACCGTTTACTACCCTCCCCCTCATCTCCCACGGCCACTGCTTTGGCCACAACAGGTTTAATTAACTAAATTGTTGAAGAGAGGAAATTTGTGATTTGGAAAGAGTTTCCTTTTAAATAATTTCTATTTTTAATGTTCAGCTAAGTGATTAGCAGTCGACTCTTTAATAATTTAATAATGCTGATGCAACTAATTTCAACGAAATTGTTTATCCTGATTAAATTGAGGTTATGTTGACATACTGAATGGTCAGTTTCGTAAATTAACATAATGTTCCATCAATGTCAACTGTGCAAAATATTAAATTTAACATTTTACACATCTCAGCAAAAACGTGCCACATAGTACTTACCCAACCCCATTATAAAATGTATTACAAGCATAAATGTAATACCAAAAAATTGTTTTTTAACGCAATGTAGGCATTATTAAATTGTATTGGTATTTCAGAGTCTTATCCAGTAAAGTTTGTTAAACAGTCGTAACACAGAATTTCTGAATTCATTCGTATATTAAAATTTCTTGGCGTCGGTTAGGGTAACAGACGTCGTAGATGTGTACTGATGGGTCCATTTGTCTGTGCGCGCGGCTTGCTATGGCACGGCGGGGAAGAGTAGAGTGATTATCGCTCATTTCCAAAAACATATGGTCCCGCGCGGCGCGCCGGACGTAGATTATTCACCTGTCTTCAATGTAGCTTCGAGTTGTTTGTAAACATCATGTTTCTATATGCACTACAAATCTTGTAAACTGTAATTATGTCTCGCGAAAGGTAGACAAACATAGTTGGGTGAACGAGCCCTACTTTTACAGAACGGCTAGTAGTGTCAGAGCCGCGCGCACAGACAAATGGTCCCATCAGTATATGTCGTAGTAAGCGTCTCCGTTCACTTCGCTCGTGTCGCATATCTCGGCTCTAGCAAGCTTCTACTGAAGGAGCGTTCAGTAGCTAAGTTCGTGTCAGTAACTATACAAATTTCACATTCTCTTAGACGGTTAAAGTTCGTAATTACATTTTTGACCATAACTTCGCTATTTGTCATCATGGAGGGGAGAGGTTGGTACCATTACATATATAATTGAAATCTATAAATTCTTATCCAATTTATTTTATAAATTGAATAACACTAGAGTTATGAACAAAAATTATTTAAAATGAGCGACATTTTGACATTTTAAATTTCACTTTTTTGAATTTCAATAGAAGCAGACTGTAGTCGCTTATGCCAGATTTCCTATCTTTATTTTTTTACCCTTACGTACAGTCGACAACGATGATGGACGGACGAGATGTCAAACTCTTCCGGTTTCTTGAGGCTATGAATATTCTTTTAAAAGAAGAAGGTCAAATTTTGTTGTAATTACTAAACTTAACTTATACTTTGCAAAATATTCAACGTTTTCACTTCCAGAGTTATCGCTTCTACAGCTAAAACGTCTGGATTGATTAGTGTGCAGATCGTAGTTATTTCTATTATTAAAGACGTAATTTCTCAAAATCGACTCAACCGATTTCGTTCCCTTGTAAAATGTACAAATTAATCAAACTAAATTACAAGTAAACGAAACTTATAGTTTAGGACTAATTGGTAAAAACGAAAATCAACCTTGTTGACAGTTGCCATTAAAAACTCGATTAAGGTAAAACACGATTGATGCGCAAGACGAATTGATTTTCTGAATGTGTTTGTAAGTTAGTACAATATTTATAATGTAGTTACGTTTCTATTAATGTTCCTTAATAGAAGAATGTTAAGTTGTTCTGACGTCACTACCAGCACAAACAGCTGTATCGATTAACAAGGAGTTTTCACGCATCTCTTCTGTAAGTTGTGTACTACAAACTGTAATTTTTCAAAGTTTCTTTTTAAACTTTGAAAGCTTCCATGATTTAAAAAAAGTTAATCTGTACAGTTCTCTTCAGCTTAAACGAATGACCGGATTTTAATCAAATTTGGTGTATCTGTATATGTATTTAGATAAAACTCAATTAGGGTGCAAATGTCGTAAAAAAAGAAAAAATCTGAGTTGCAATTTAAAAAAAAAAAGAGTTTGATAAATTTGTTAGATTGTGGCCTAAAGACCTAATGAGATTATAAGCCGTCCCTAAAAAAATAACGGTTATCAGTAAACAACATCGTCCATGGAACTGTTATAAAATGCAATTTATCAAATAATTAACGATTTTGCTCAAATTTTGGTAAGATATGAAGAATAAAGTCCCGCAACAGCGTACCATTTGGTACAAGTAGAAAAAAATACGATTGAACAATAGTATGCAAAAATATAAATCAACCAAAAATCCTTATAAAAGTTTACATTGGAGTAAGTTTTACATACAAGCAGCCACGAGTCAAATCCGTTGAGGGAGGAGCCAGTAGTAGACAGTCTGACCTTGAAGAAACCAATAGGAACCGTGCGGGTTTGCCAACTATAACAGCGCTTGGCTACGCGATTATTCTGCATCGAAATTCCCGTCGCAGTAGTTCTAACATTTTCAACCAGAGTTCGATACTAATTGTACCCTCGAAGTTTTCTTCATAAAGCTGGGTCAACTCCGTAAATGTTTAAACCCTATAGGGATTGAACACGGAACTTCTCACTCTTGAAGCCAGAGTGTTAACAAATAAATCTAGCTGCGACCATCAATTTTTAAACACGAAGTCCAATTATTACCTTTTAAATTTCGATAAACGTCAAAAAATCTCAACAATGTTTGATAAATATAGAGCTCATACCTACTTTTTCAAAAAATAACTGAGAATTAAAAAAAAAAAAAAAAAACACAACACAACACACATTTTAGTTTTGTTTTTATCTCGACTGAAAAATAAAACCGTAATAATTCTTAAATATAATATAATAATAAATATAATTCTTAAATTTGAACGTTAGGTTTATTTATAAGCACAAATTTATATATAATTGTTTAAATAAACTTAACATAAATTAAACAATGCCCTGTAATAAGCGGGATTAAACAAAACAATGGTTTCAGAGCCAGCTGCTACTTGTACATTACTAAGCTATTTTAATCCACGAGAGTTTCTTGACTTGAGGTTTAAGCTTAGTTGTCTTTTGTCTCAGTGGCTTGAAACAGAGCTTTAAACCAGTGCCAATATACTTTAAAAGCTTTAAACCGTCATCTTAGATTCAATGTGTATAAGAGTTAAACGTGCGGAGAGATTACTGGAAATCGGAAAACTTCAGTATCCTCAAGGTAGGAATGTGTCTGAGGTAGAGAGGAAAATAGAGGCTCTCATACTTTGTTGCGTTTACTTTTAGCGGTAAAACCCCAATAAAAAAATATAGACCTCAAAAATGCTTCTGCGTAAACGCGTACCCTACTTTTACTTTTTTTTTTTATCGGTGTAAATAAGAATAAAACGTTTACAATAGTCTGTCACGAAGTTGTAACTTTAGGAATTAAATGTAGCTAAGCATTAATTTGTGTACCTAGTTTTCTTGGAATGAATTGTACCGTCAAGTCAGGCTAGGGAAACAAGTAGAAGGGAGGACACGCCCATTACACCAGACACAATCCTAGTCTGAGGCTACTGTAAGTGCTAGGAGTCATTTTAAAAGTCGCAATACGAATATCATTGGGTTACTAGTTTGAACTAGTAATAACTTTGACAATTAAGTGAAAATTTAAGAAATTATGTAATTTTGAATTAAAAACGTAAAAATATCACCTTTTCGTTTGTTTTGTTATTTACCTATTTATTATTATTTTTTGTAATCTACTTCAAGTCATTAGAGAAACAATATTAGAGGGGAAAAAAATTATTTCTAATATTGCTTATTTTAAACAGTTATAGATTGTTACTTATAAATTGTCCAGTGAGACATTCCAAGTTGCCTATGTACTTAATGAACGTAAATATAAATGAAAAAGGGGAAACATTGTGTCAGAGTCGCGTGTACGCACAGATAATGTTAACACATGCACAATATTCGACCCCACACGTTATACTGATGATCAAACGGACTGTTGACAAACGTATTTGTGAAACGTCCACTAATTGGTCGACGAACACACAATTAGTCTCCCTATAATGTGGTACTTGATGTAGCGATTTCATTATGATCGCCGCCGCAGCAGATGTACTGGAGCCATCGTTGACGCGCTGGCCACTACCACGGAGGCTTTCTTTAGTTACCGACATCACTTTACTCTCTCAAGGTGTTTGAGGGACATCATTGAATTGGTGTTTAGATGCTTAAAAAAAAGGGGAAAAAAAGATAAATGTATTTCGACTTCAGCTGACATGTTGAAATATGTTTATTTTAAAAATCAACTTCAGGTGAACAATTAATATTGAATACACTAAATATATATAGCTTCACTGAGTCAAAAGTTATACTGCGTGTACGGTAAGAGGTGGGGAAACGATCACAAAATGGCGGCGAGTCCTACTTCCTCCCGCGCGTGACAGCATAATCCCCCACTAAATGAAATATATTCTTTGATTCTTTTTGAGCTCCAATGTAGCCTATCTCCCAATTTCATTATCATCGGCTTTTCTGTTATGTCCAGCAAATTTAAAGATGTATTAACTTTAAATATATGTATTGATTTTGGCCTAAATTATATCACTTTATTATGGAGTAATTCTGAGTAGTGTTGACAATGACCAAGAAATACATTTTCCATTTCTTTGTCAAAATCTCTGTTATCCGTTAAGCTACAGACAAAATTAAATTAAATTTTTTGGTCGACTATAATTTTTTTGTAAAGTTAGCAGTAATTGAAATATTTGACATTAAATTTTTTTAACTGCCGCCATTTTAAAAATATTCAAAATAACGTTCTAGTTATATTAGTACAGTGATAAACAGTTACGAAACAAATAGGTATAGAACGTTTGAGCTCAATATCTTTTTTACTTTTAAAAATATTATGTATTTTGTAAATTTAAAAAAAAGGAAAAAAAGGCAGATAACTCGAAAACAAAACATTTCCAGACTTATGTTTATATAAACAATATTCATTATTTTTGGTAGTGGAATCAACTAAGAAAGTGCTCGGAACTTTATGCGAATCATCCTGTATACATCCGCCCAAAGTTACGAAAACTGGTTTTCCACACAAGAACGTTGAATTTATTGTTTTTTATTAGCTTACTGTTGATATACATATAGTTCCTTGAAAAAACAACAACAATAAGTTACACACGGTGTGCCAGACCACCGGTACAATAAGGTGAGTAAAAGAATTGAGTTAAGAACACGAAATAAACTTTAACTCTACAAAATACAATGCATCTGATAAAACATCATTTTAAATTTCGTATCTCAAAATGGAAAATTGGGGAGAGGGGAATTAGTGATCTGTTTCTAAAAATATTCAAATATAAACATAGCTCAGGTACCTCATTTTAAAGGTGTTAGAACCCCAAACACGTGCACTTCCAGTTTCTTATTCAATATCTGTAACCGTTTTAAAATACAACTAGAAATTTCTGAAAATTTAGATTTCATACAATTTTTAATTACATCTATATAATACAATATGGCAAATCAAAATACTGCAGTAACAATCAGCATTAGAGTTTTTAAACAAAATTCCACTTTAAGTTTTCAACATTTTTCATATAATCCTGTAAATACCTATTTAAAAACTAAATAAAAACAATTTTCAAAAATTTTAAATATCAAGGTTGGTCAAATTGCATATAATAATAAAGGTATCATTTTTATAATACAAATTTTATACCTCCTAATTTTCTAAATGGCTGCGAAAAACACTAAGTCTAGCGGTGTCTTTAGGTTACTTGTGGTTGTAATTGTACCTTTACTTTAAAGTTGATTTAGAATACTTCTTTAGACAAGGAAGGATTTTTTTTTTTAAATTGTGGTCCATCAGAAGAAAACCCCAGTTATTTTATATTAATTAAAATCGTTATTTTATACTACTTAATCAAACTTGGATAGCATACGTTAATACCACACAATTAGGGTAGCTAAATCAAATGGCTGATATTTTGTTAACGGAGAAAAACGTAAAGGTATGGCTGCCTGAAATGTAGTGGAATCCCCAATAATTTGATGTAATTTATTGTTGGGCTAAACGAAAACTTCAACGCTCGGTAAAGTAGAGTTTTTAACGGGCGTTTAGAAACCATAGATGATATTATAAAATACAAAGAATTGTGGATTTTTAATATATCGAATTTTTGGTGTAACTTGACCAACTTTGCTATTTAAAATTTATGAGATATGGGTTTTGTCAATTGTGATTTAGAGGATTAGAAGGACAATTTTAAAATCTACACAAGTGACTTATTATTTAATAACTTGTACTATGTTAATCCTTTCTATAGTACTTTAATTTGTCCCTATTTATTGGTTAATCTGTAATTTAAAATAACATAAAGCCTACATTTTTAGTAATCCCGAGCAGTCATTTAAAATCTGTACAATTTTGGGGGGAAAAGTTAAATGTTTGGGGATCTAAGACCGATAAATTCGGTAACAGCTGACTCTTGTTTGTATTTATTAAAAATATATAAACAGGCAGTACCCCATAAAATACGCCCTTTTGTGGTTCAAAAAAAAAAAATGTTTGTACAATATTAAATGTATGAAAATTAGTGGGGGTTTAACTTTATTTCGTGTTCCTAGCTTAAGTTGTTTGGATATAGCACGAATGGTCTGTTACATTCTCCATAATAACTTGGATTTGTAGGAATAAACGTTAATCATAAATTGAAGAGGGGGGGGGGTACAACATGCAATAAATACATGCTTCTTAAAAAATTTAAAGTTGCCAGTTCTAGGATTTTAAAATTCGATCTATGAGGGAAAATTTATAAATAGCCCAACATATTTTCATGCAATACCCTATAATTAAAGACTTAATTATATAATATATAAGAGTTTGAAAATATAAGTTTTCTTAATTAATAATAACCTTAGACTGCGACTGATTGTAGCAAATCCTCTACAACTAATACTATCCTAATCCAACGTGAAACCGCTCACTGCCACTATTAAATACTGTACACCGGAGTCAGTCGCGCCGTCAAGTTAGGCAACCTAACGACTAACAGGCGCCAAACAGTTGCCTAGCAACGGCACAAAACATGGCAACATTGGTTCAATGTTCCGACAGGACCCTCAGCTCCGACTTTATAGCCCACAGACTACGTCTAGTGGTGACTAATACAAATAAAAAATATTTTTGGCGACAGATCGGCGCCGATAAAATGCGTCTTTTGGTCCTTTTGCCAAAGCTTAGGTCATTTCGTACAAAAGTTTTTTCTAATTAAGTAGGGAGGAACGGATGACGAATGCACACGTTTTGATCACAAACTTTTAAATTAAAAATTATGTGTAAGGGTGAGAATTGCTATGGATAGGCCTACACGATGCCTCTTTATTTCCCTTCATGCACTTTCCAATTAGCTAATTGCATAATCACTAATACATCACGCACATAAACACCATACAAAATTATATTTAGGGGAGCTCAATATAAAAACGAAACTTACATACGCAGTCACCCTTAATCCTTGTATTTTTTTGTCGATATTTTACAAGGCTAAAAAACTAAACCTCGAATACTCTAATAGCGCCAGAGATAGAAAATAACAAGTGTGAGACTTGAAAAATGAAAGATAGGGATTCAGCCCAAGATTACATAAAAAAGGTAGATACCAGCTATAATCCCTCGGGATTGTCAAGCCTGTACTAACTAATTTATTACCCTGGGAGTTCTTTCTTGTCGAAATGTAAAGATAACCTTATGTAATATGCCGGAAATAGTTCATAATTATCTAAACTTTCATTAGTAGAAACACTAATTCTAAATTGTCCTACCTAATACGAGGTTAGTCAAAATTGTGGGGACACTCTGTGGACTTTTTAACAGATGAGCAAAAAAATAAAATAAACTTAGGAAATGTTTATAACTCTTTCCCCGTCTCCAAATTTGAGGATTTAGGAGACTGGTCAAAAACCCCCGTCGAGTGACGCCTCAATTAAAAGGTCTTGATAGAAGAAAAAGAACAGCCTAAACTAGAGGTCATTATCTTAACACAAAATGGCGTCAAGACAAAAAAGCCAAATTCTTGAGAAACCCCAAAGGCGAACTCTGCAAATGACTGACCAGTTTCGACAAATCTCTGGATCCAAGAAGCCTAGAGCTATGCATTTTTAAACATGGTTTGTGGGTAGGTCTGTAGACATGTACTAAAAAAGGGTTTCCACTCTAAGGGTATTTTTACCCCTACAGCATATCTATGGATTCATAAAAACCTAGAGCTATGACTTTTTGAATATGGTTTGAGATAGGTCTGTAGACGCGTAATAAGAAAGAGTTTTGAAAATGTTCCACTCCACGAGTGGTTTTTACCCCTACAACATATCTCTGACAACAGAAGAGACAAACAAAAGAGATAAAATGTTTATAAAGTATTTAATGGTTTTTTATTTGGTTTTTCAGAAATAAATACAAACTAAATTTAATAACATGCCTTTGGTCAGATATACTTCATACCATGATTTTGAAACAGCATAACTACACTTATCCTAAACACATTTTAGTACAACAATTAAGTGCTTTAAAATAGTAAAAACACTTTACTCACCAAAACACAGATCTTCATTGTTAACTGGATAAGCGATCGCGGCCATTTCTTGACGGTAACAAAGTATAGAGAAAACAACACTTGAACAAAATTAAAAGCACTTACCGAGGAAAATGTCTTCGTCATCTACAGGCGCTGCGAGCGCTGCCATACCCTGACACAGAGCCAGTAACGTAAAGTACGGACTGCGAGGGACTGATGTGAATAGATTACTGTGGAGCTGTAAACTTACAGGTGTTCGGCCCAGCTCTCCACACAACATCAGACCCCCTGGAACACACAAAAACAAAACAGGTTAAGACATGTACACCAGATAAATTTGATAAAAAACTGATAAATATCTATCAATCTTAAAGATATCTATTTTACACATTACAATCATATAAATACATAGGCCAGTAAATAAAGACATGTATGAAGAGTTAAAACGATGAAGGTATGCTAATAATTTAAAAAAATTAGCTTAGTTGGGGAGATCACGTTACAAGGTTGGACCATGTAAAACGCCTCTCTTTGTCAAACCCAAATGGCAAAAAAAAAATAGATGGAAAACCAAAGTTGAGCTGGCAAAAGGGTGTAAAATTAGATACGGGAAGGGCTGAAATCCGCAAGTTGAGAACAACCACAACAGACAAAGAAATTTTGCGGCATTCCCCCTTCGGCAGGCCAGGACCCGATAAGGGTTGCAGCGCTCAAGATGATGATAATATTTATTGTAGTAGTTGGTAACTAGTATTATTATTGAACGCAAACCTCAATGGTTCACCTTTAATGTGTATGGGCGTGGCAATCCTGGGGGGGGGTTGTTGGATTTAAACTTTTTTCAACTAGTCTTTGATTAGATCCCCCTCTTTCATCTTTCCTATCTGGTCTCTCTTAATAAACTCTTGTTCTTTTCCAACCCTGAAGCTATGAGAGTGTTCGAGAGGTCTTTATTTTATGTTCTTTCCTTACTTTTTTTTTTATAATGCGATGATTACCCCCCACCCCTTTGAAAAGGAAAACAAATCATTGAATGAGAAATCTCAAAATGCATATATTATGCTATAACATTAACATGTTGTAATGCCTCTCGATGCAATTGAGCTGATTTAGCGAGTGCGAGTGGGAGACAGCGCTGAGAATAACCCACACTTCAGATTGAGGGTCCTTATATTGTGATTTACCACTCAATAGTATCACAGGAGAAGTAAATATTAAGCTGTCCTCATCGATGTATAAACCTCAGAATTCTGACGGTGTTACTTGGAAAACAAAGCAGCAAGTGTTCTAAATGGAAGCGTACATGATCTGACTACAGCTTATATTTGATTCTAATTAACAATGCTGCGTACACTCAAAGTTCATGCTATTTATATCATGTTTCATACGTAATGTGATGGAATAACTAACTATTACGTAAATAATAATTTATTTACTATTTTTGTAAAGTTATTAAATTATTCATATAAATGTAACGTCAGTAAGTAGTGAGGAAATTGTTATATATTGGACAGGTAAATCGTTTTTTGGGATAGTTTTAGAAAGCAGTTGAAATATCATTTAAACTTATTATTTATACAACTGCCCGTTCACCGTATTATAGGAGCGCGTGCTTTATTTCAAGTGGAAGCACCTCTGTTCATGCCTTAGTTATAACTGTTGTGAGTGGCCGTCAGTTTAAAATTGATTCGATTTTATTCCTGCGATAATAAGGGTTTTGGTCCACAGCCGACATATTGGATTAATAGTCCATGAAAATAACATTAAAATTTTAAACGTTGTACCGATACCATTTGTTATCTGAAAATTATTTATTCTGTCCCAGTTTTAAAAACACGCGAAGGATTTCGTTTATTAGAAATTAGCATCTACTTATTAGTTTCTGTGAAAAATGTGAAATCGTTTAATTAAAAGTAAAATTCTTCAATTATTTGTAGCGAAAAAAAGGATAAGATTCTGCGAATCTATTAAAATAATGTTCACTGATATTGTGAAGAAATAGAACAGGTACAGTTTAGTAAAACCGCGCATGAATGGGGATTGTTTAATTTCAACTCTTAAATTTTACGTCAACATCCTTAACATCGGATTTTCTACATAATACAGGGTCTGAAAAGTTTGGACTTAATTTCTAACTATTTTTCTTTTCCCTTGGTTGTTTAAAGGCGAAAACCCTCTCGGTCATTACCGGCTTATAAAAGAACATAAAATACAACCCTATAATAACCCTCTTATATCGTCAAGATCGGAAAAGAACAAGAGTTTGTAAAGAGGGACCTGATATGAAAAATGAAAAAGGGAGACTTAACTTAAAATTACATGAAGAAATGTGTAAATCCAGAAAGGTTTTTGAGGCTGTACACAATTTTACAAAAATCTTTAGAGTAGATTTTGAAAGAAAAAAAAATCTTAATTTTCCTTTTTCCCTTTCTTTTAATGGCAGCTACCCCCGAATTTAAAGTGTAAAAATCATAAAATGCAAAAAGCTTCGAGATATGGTCAATATATGTCCACATGTCGGGTAGACCCATGGAGGCTGCTTTATTCCATTCCGTATATTTTTTGTTTTATCTTAAATTGTTTATCTTTGTTTTTGTTTAGGATTTAGAAGTAATATTGTTTTGGTTTTTCTTTCCTGTTGTGTATTTTAATTTAATACACAGTAATATGACGTCATATGTCAATTTATTTGTTTTGTTTTAGTTTGTTGTTAAGGAAAGCTTTATTTTTTATCATAATATCTTTTTCTCAATCTAAATCATTTTTTGTTTATCTAAATGTAATAAAAGGAATGGGGGGAACGGTCCACGCGTTTGGGGTAGAGAGGATCAACATACGACAGAGAAACAGGTGTATTTTTCTTTATGGTTACAACTTGTGATTGTGATGTGTGTTTTACTTGTTATCGTCTTAATAAGTCACATTTCTTTAGTTGCAACTTTGCATTCTTTTGCAGGTGCATCTTACACAATGGGATCCACCAAACTTTTTTGTTTAATTTATAACTTTTCTTTATGATTACTACAGTGTTTGTGATTTGTATTGATTTGTTATCATCTTATATCATATACTCGTACGTAACTTCGTATATCAGTCATATTAAGTGAAAATTAATTTTACTTGTCATTTCGACCTAAATAATATATTAAAGATCTGATGATGACAGTACTTTGTCGAAACTAGTATTAATTAGGGGAAAAACGAAAGATTGGAAACGGACAAATTAAGGTAATCGTTAGTGAATCTGTGTTTTATTTAATGTATTACATTAAGAGCTATTAATTTACATGAATTGTATTATTTTGTATTCATGTTTTAGACTTGTATTTACTTACAAAAATCTTAATTGTATTACATTATAGCACATTATATTTAATACAGTTGAAGTGATACCTACATAAAGCTCAAACCTAAAAATTAGTTTTAAGAAATACAAAAAGAAATGAAATACGATTCACAAAAATATACTTAGAGAACTCTTCAAGTTAAAATACAACTCCAAGAATAAGTAGAATTGTAAAGACATTTGACAGAACAATCGAAATTGAAACTTCCGAGAAACTGACAAAACATATCCACTCAACGGGTTTGAATTGAGCAATCTTGTCGCTCAGGTTAAAATAGGATACAAAAAGCGCTGTCGTATTGACCTTTCAAGTGATAGACCACTTGTTTCACTAACATCTTGACGTTTTCAAGGGTCGTTGAAACAGCTCTATTAAAAAGCAAGAACACTTTACAATAAGTCTTTTAGTAGTGAATATCTAAGTGAACGAGCGAAGTGAGGTCTTATTTTATTTCGACGATTTGGCATTTCGTTAATAAGTTCATTAAACGGGTGTAGAGTAAGAGACAGAGAGTTGTCAGACCCGGTAGGTAGTCCAATACTACTAGAGCCTGCGACCGGCACATGCCCATCTTGCTACTACTCTTTTAAAAACATTGATCCTCCCACTCATATGATATTGTTTGTGTAGAAACGTCAAAGACTTGAGCGTTGCGTGGTGTTGTTCTGTTGTGCTGGATTATTTTACGTTTTATTTGATTTAATTATTCTATTAATTATTATTATTATTTTATATTTATAGAACAAACAGGAGAACTGCATAGTGGACTTTTGTTTTGCCTGTTATAATCTGTAAAATGGCACCTCAAAAATCAAAACTTGACAGTGATAGAACTTTGAATAATCAAACACAGGAGATTGTGTTCAACGTGTACAAATTATATAAAAAATGAAAAACTGTGTGATGATTGTGATAGTGGAGATTTATACCAACGCATTTCAGAGGCAAATGGTGTAGTAAGAAAGACAGTTTTTAATATTCATAAAGAGTACAAACAAATACAATCAGGTGGGAAAGAATCTTTTTCAACTCCAGGCAAAAAAGACCAAAAAGATACGACCAATACGTAGACTATGGAGAAAGATGATGATTTAGACTATACACATCCACGAAATACTTATTTAAAATTAAACTTATGTGATTTAGAAAACACAAAGTAAAATTAATTTGTGTTTTTTGTCATAAAATCTACCTATCACGCTGGTAAAAATGTATAAAGGGAAATAAGTAAAATAATTCTTACTTTCTTTTAAAAATACAAAAACAAATTACTTAATAAAATCATATGTAAAAAAATCAATAAGTCGAAAAAACAGATCGTTTAAAAAATAAATATCAAATGAAAACCAAAATCAGATTTTATACTTTCTTAAACTTTGAAAAAAAGTAGGCATATATAAACCTTATTTTATAGTAATAAAATCTTTACCTCCGAAAGTCAATTTAGTTATCTTTAAAATGATATTAGTTCTAACAAGTTCAGATAAAGTATGGTGATAAATCTGTTTTATGATGGAAGAATGAACACGGGGAATTTGCATGTAGTTAGATGGGAGAAAGTGTGTCTGAAAGAGTTTATCCTGGCGCGATGAAATTTCTGTTCACTCCTTCCGAGCCATAAAGTTGATTTTGACAAAAACAAGATTTTATGTTTCGGAAATTCAAACATTGTTTTGAAACGATTCAAGACAGAAGATGTAATTCCAGAACTAATGACGAGACTACATTTTTCCAATAAAGATGAAAAAAGAAGAAAGTTAAGTGCAAAATATTTTTTCAAAGTTACTTTACTAAATCATTTTTTTTGGGGTGGCAAAATAAATAACTAATACCAATGACTACATAAATATTTATGTAGTCATTGCTAATACGGAATCGAAAGTATGATCTTCAAATTACAAGTCCAACCTGTTACTGAACCAACTATTGTTGTCGGTAAACCTTCTCCATAACAAAAACTAATATGCGACCCTGTGGATTCAGATAACCTAACCCAAAGTAAGGGTTATAATGCATCAATAACATGTTACAGATTGCTTATAAAGTAAGCAATATATACAACATCTTTAGAGCTGTTCAACATAAAAAGTTCGTCGGACATCTTGGATCCGCCATCTTGAAATTAGGTTTTATGTTTTAAATAGTAATGTGCTCATGTGACACATGTTTTTACATTGTTTTTTATTCTGAGTTCAATGGAAGAATCAGTTATTTTTATATCTCATTTTCGTAAAATATTATCAACTAATATAAGTACAGAATCATTAAAATCATAATTTAAAAGTGGACAAATGTGATGGTATACTTACCATTAAGCATAAAAGAACCTAAAATAAAACCTAAATGAACTACAAAATTAACTCTATTATCAGCAACAGAAATTAACTCTATTAGTCCTACTGATTAATTTCTAAAGTAGTTGGTGAATTTTATAACCGTTTGTGACTGTGGCAAATAGCTTTAGGGCAACAATTTGAGGATCACAAGTTCAAAATTACATCATGTACGTGTTTAAATATAAGTACTCAACTCATTTGCCTACCTCTACATTAAGATTTTAAATGTTCTGTAGTTGTATTACTTGATAACTTTTCAAAGAAATGAGATATTAAAAACCGGATTCTACCATTGAACCCACAATAAAAAAAATAAAAAAATAAAAAATGTAAAAACAAGTTGTCACATGACCTTAGTCCTATTTAAAAATTTAACCTAATTTCAAGATGGCGGATCCAAATTGCTGCCAAAATTTAAAACTATCAAAAACTCGAAGTAAATCTTATATTATAAATACAGTCGACTCTCGCTAACTCGAAATTCATGGGACTACAATTTTTCTTCGAGTTACGTGTAGTTCGACTTAGGCATAGTTCGAGTGATAGAGGTCAATCTTGACTAAATTCTACTTACAGAGGTAACGAGATATAGAGGTAAACCAAATAAAAATTCGAGTTACAGAGGTAAAGAATAGTGTACTGTCTTTATCCCCTCTAAAAACTAAGCTTTTAACTGAATCAATATTACTCTATCAATAGAAAATAGGTGTATTTAGAGTATACATAATAAAATACGTATACATACACGGTAAACAGTACAGTCCTTATATTAATTTCACTGGTTAAAAAAGTCCGTAATCTTCTTCTGATTGAGACTCTTGGCAGCACGTTTGTCAAATCATATTTTCGATTGAAACAATCGAAGTAAACACACTGTCTGGTGCATGACTGGTTTTTTCTAAAAAAAATACGTAAAGTACGTACTGCAGCTTTGGCTTCTTTAGGTGTAATGTCTGCTGGTGTCTTCCTCGTTTTCTTCGTCAGAAGGAGCATCCTCATCGTTGCTCGAGATATAGAGGTAAACTTCGACTTGTGGAGGTAAAGTGCAAATTGAATTCGACTTATCTACTGAACTTCGAGTTATAGAGGTAATTTTTGTGTCTCTTCGATTTATAGAGGTAAAATATAACCGTAAAATTATTTCGAGTTATGTATTGTTATTTTTTCGACTTAGACAGGTTTTTCCAAGGGGATTGAAAATAATTCAAGATATCGAAGATTTTGAGTTATCGAGGTTCGAGTTAGCGAGAGTCGACTGTACATATAAAAAACGAACTTTTTATGTTCAACTGTTTAATAAACAATTTTATATTCCATACTTTATGAACACTCTGTATTACAAAATAAAGAAAAAGCTGAAAACTAAAAATATACCGTTCAACTGCAATAACAACAAAAAGAAAAACAAATGCATACCGATGCAATATAGACCAGGATTTGATAAACAACCCGCAACTCTTTCTAGAAACATAATTGCAAAATTTCGCAAAGAACCAAGTATTTGAACTACACGAATAATAATAAAGACATATATTCTAACAGTGAAATAGAGAAACTAAATAGCAACGACTGCAGTGAACACAATATTGGACGCTCTGGCAAAACCATGAAAGAACATATATCGCGCAGCAAAACAAAAAATAACAGTTTCCGCATTTGCAGAACATTTAATACAAACAGAGGACGCAAACACCAGCATTCAGGACAACATGAGTATGTTACACAGACTAAGATAAAGGACACCCAGTTGATGTAAAAAAAAACAATACGATATTTACAGGGATCACAAAAATAACCCGGACAATATACCGAATGAACAATACAATTTAAGTTAATAAAAAATTTAAATTTGGTTTAAATCATGATTTTCTTAAAAAAAGTTTTAAAATGTTGAACTAAAAAGTAAATAATATTTAGAAAGATTAGAATAAATTATTTGGTAATCTGATAATAATGTACTACCAGTTTTCTCTCACTTTTGAAATGTAAATATAAGATTATTTACTTTTCAATATTACTACTTTTATAAATAAATATTGTGAGACTTGTGAGATAATATTAGATAGAAGAAAAACTCGAACACAAGATCTCACAAAAATTATGTTTACTTAATCAAACGCGTTTCAACGACAAAGTCGCCATCCTCAGTGACACATGAGGATACTGAGAATGGCGACTTTGTCGTTGAAACGCGTTTGATTAGGTAAACAGAATTTTGTGAGATCTTGTGTTCGAGTTTTTCTTCTATCTATTACCACTTTTAAAAAACTCCATGCATGCCTGTAAAAAAGTACGGGGGGCATTATTTAGGAAAAATTGTAAGAGTACGCCCAATGCTTTTTTTGAGCCGTGTTGAAATTAATCGTATACTCGTTGCCGGATTACGTTATACCACCTGTAGAAAGTTTTAACCTTCATCAGCATGTTCTGATTGTCGTTAAGATGAAACATGATCGCTGGGAAATGTACCAATCTCACAAAGATTATTAAAAATTCTAATAAATACTTAACAATTTGGTAAAACACGACCAGGATGCCTACGTCGATATTCAGTCATCGCTGCTCCAGTAATTCCATTGCAAAATACATAGATAAAAATAATGTCGGCATGAGTGAAGATACGCTGCATTTTTCAAAACAAAACTAAACAGAATTTCACTCTTCTTAACACAGATTTACTGTAAACACAATTGAACAGCGAAAGGTTGCAATTTAATTGAATACATTACCACAACTTATTGACAATAATGAATAGTATTCAAACTAATTTTGATGGAAACAATCAGTGTTACCAACTTGTTTTCCGTAGGACTAAAATTATTGTACCTACTTTAACAGCTGTTTTGAAATTTTTATAACATTTTGTGGTAAGTTTTCGTCGGTTTTGTTGTTAATAAATGTCAACATTCTTCCACTTTTATTTGTTTCCACTTTTATTTTATTCTCTATTGAATTTATTTAGATTAGGCCTACTTTCTTCTAAATTAAATTCTCTACAAATTTGGTCTATGACTTTTATTTGATTATTGACAATTTAACAAAGTAAATTTACGCCTAACCTAAACAAGTTAGCTTTTTACTACTTTTTTTTGTGGTTAATTCCAATTTTCACGAAAACTGCTTAAAGTACAGTATTGGGACCCATATCTTTCAATTGCTCAGTTCAATAACAATATGAAAATATCAAATTTACTCTTACATTTGAGTCCCTGGAATTTGACCCTTGGAGGTGAAATCAGGGCGAAATCTTTCGCTAGTCGTAACTCGAAAATAAAACGTTTTCTGACCTATGTTTATATCAAGGTTTATTTCTTATTTTTAGCTCTAGAATCAGTTGTCAAAGTATTGACCTTTCCTCCTCAACCACCTTGTATATATATATATATATATATATATATATATATATATATATATATATATATATATATATATATATATATGTGTGTGTGTGTGTGTGTGTGTGTGTTCTTAAAGTCAAATTTGGGAGTATCTGCGGCCATAAATAAAATGATAATAATAAAATAATATAAAACAGCTAAGAGGATGTTATAAAATACATAATGTCTCAAAGTCGCCTCTACTGATTTTTTTCAAATTATAGTGAAATAAGAACATTGACCCAAACTCGTGTGCAAATTTATAATTTTATAAAAAGACTCTTATAATTTCACCCGCGTGTCTGTTTGTCTACCTGTAACTCGCAATCAGTCTACACAGACAAGACGATAAATCGTATATATTTCAAACTTTACATTTATATTTTTTATTGTCCTACATATGGAAAAATATAACTGTAACAAAAACTTTGGAATGAGGGAACATAATATGTTTACATTTTACTATGTAAACACTGCATCTGGAAATACCAATTTTCCATTTCAAAATTCTAAATGTTCATCTCAACCACCAGAGGCGCTCATGTAATATAATATAAATTCCATTACCTGCACCTTCTATAATACGAAGTATAATGACCCACGTGATACAATACGTTTCAAAACATCACTGCCTACGAAATCACATTGAAGAAACGAAAAACTCAGATTAAATGAGGTTTGAAAGTAGAGGAAATGATGAGGAGGGGAGAAGCATACAATGGTCTGATGCCAGATAAAAGTTGAACGCACAAAAGGAGAAAAAATATTTCTAGGAAAGTATATGAAACCTGAAGGAGGTCAATATTCCATTTAAGGTGCTTCAGTCCGGGAAACTGATATATCTGAAGGGCCTAAAGCAAAGCTGAACAATGAAAGATCAAGATTGTGGTTAGAAGCACGTGTTATTGTATTACAGCTTTCAAGAAAATTTTATCAACTTTTTCCAACAGAAAATTTGTCAATAGACGTAATATTAAGAAAAAAATATTTTAATAGAAAGAATAAGTTGATGGACGTCATCATGTTAGTTACCCAGCCAATCATACAGTGTAATACAAGGAGATATTCTAAATATCCAAAGGTTGGTATCTTGAGCCATGTTAGTTACCCAGCCAATCATACAGTGTAATACAAGGAGATATTCTAAATATCCAAAGGTTGGTATCTTGAGCCTTGTGTTAAATTGTATTAGTAGATCAAGAGGTTTAACGCGTAATTTAGGGTAAAGGGAAAAAGTCACAAGACTAAGTAATTTACAGTTTATTTTGTATCAGGATCGGTAAACATTTCATGATTCTACGTTATTTTACAAAAATTAGCTAAAAGGCGAAGTTATCTTGCATTTCACGTAATAAATTATTACAGGACACACGTACGTAGAACTAAGAAAGCAAGAGAGAGCACGTAGACATAGGTCACGAGTCAAATAGAACTGCGTCCTGCGTGCAATGAACAAGAAGGAATTCATCCTTTAAAATACTCTGCATAGTAAATGTTATAGAACAGACTCCTTGTCATGTTTTGAGATTAAAATAGGATGATAGTTTTGAAATAAAGTAAGTAAACTGTACGCCGGTGGAATATTTTAGTTTTTACAGTAGTTAAAGTTGGACGTTGTTTTTGAATATTTAAATAAGAGGCTTACTTCGCTCGAACTACAAACACGTCCTCAGACTAAGGTCACTGTCAAGGTTTCCTATTGTTTCTTGACAATTATTCCTGAACCGTTAAATGTTTTTACTTGTGATTTTACACACGGGATTGAATCATTAATCTTCAAATTCCAATAAAATTTACGGCGATTTTCGCTTTTTGGAAGAAACATCATTACAATACGAGGAGGGTGGGGGTAGTGGTTGAAATTACCCTTTGAGGTCATAAATCACTCATTCCCACCAGACCAATAACCACTCTTGGTAACTCTTATGAGTTAATTATAATAAACTGAATACATTTAATTATACAACCCCAAATGTAATAAGGGTGATAAAGCTCGTAGGGTGATACATCTCTCGACACTAACTACGGCCATATTATTTAGACTTTCCTGAGAATCTCGAAAACGCCATTTCCCGAATAGTTACCCCGATATATTAGCTTAGTCTCACTGCCATAGCAACCAAAGCAAGCAATCGCAAGGGGATTACGAGCAAGATTCCGGTGCCTAACATCGTCACAAATTTGAACAAAATCGGTAAATTCTATTTTGAGAAATTACGTTTTACATAATAGTCTGGTAACCATTTTTATTTGTTTTTACTCTGAAATCTGAAATCGCTAATTTTGAAGAGATGATGACCAATACGTTTTCTTCGAGCCTATATATGAACATAATTTGATCTTTAGAAAATTATAATTTTGTCTTTTTTTAAGAAAGTTACGCCAAGATTTTTAAGTTATAAATACAGTAACAAAAAAAAAGCAGGGAGAATAAAAAACATTCGGTTTCCCAAAATTTGTGTGGAATATTTAAAATACAAATAATTCAATTTACATAGTCGCCATTTTAATTTGGTTTAGGTTACGTTCAAATTAACGCAAAATCGTGTTGAGTGTCTCCAAAACACAGGAAAACTCAAGTTCATACAAAATGGTACAAAAACATTGCACAAACACTCTCATGCGTCCATTCACAACCGATATAATAAACAAACAATACTGTTCGTCACAAAAATATCAGTTCGGTAACCTGTCAGAAAGAAAGTTAAAATGAAGGTCATTGAAAACCTCTAAAATTGACTCTAAATAAAATTGGGTCTAAACTAGTTTCGTGCCATAAACGTGTCTTCTTAGTAAATAGTATTTTATTTTAATGACAGCGATTAAGGTTCATTTTTCTTTTTTGCTAATTATTCCAGAATCGTAATTATTATTTTACCCTCAACTTTGTCATAAATATTCACATTTTTTTAATTTTTTTATTTTTATTTATTTATTAAGATTGTTACTAGTCGCTAGGCGACTAACTTACAATATGTATCTAATAACTGTCGATTTGTGCTGGGGATCTCCCAATGGAGTCACCCCATTTTCTAACATTACATATGCGCTACAACACTACAATTAATCTGTTAAGGTAGATCAAAGGGAAGTTTCCTGTTCAGTCTTCTCTCTGGGCACATGTCATCCAGAAGCTGCAGAACCTCCGCGTTTACATGAGAATTAATTCTGTCCCTGTGCTTTGCTGCCAATCTCTTGATTTCTTCTTTAACAGTTAAGACTTTCAAATCTCTATGTAGGTCATCATTCCGATAATACCATGGGGCATCAACAATATTCCTCAGAACCCTATTCTGGAAGACTTGTATTTTGTTAATATGAGTTTTTGCTGCACATCCCCACAGTTGTATCCCATAGGACCACACCGGCTTAAGGATCTGCGTGTACAATAATAGTTTATTGTGGACTGACAGCTGCGATTTCCTTCCCAACAGCCAGTACATTTTCTTATATTTAGCATCAAGCTCCTTTCTTTTCTTTTTTATATGTTCGGCCCACCGAAGCTTCGCATCTAAGTTCATCCCGAGGTACTTTGCCGTATTGTTGAAAGGAATGATTGTATTGCTGATTGAAATTGGTACATAATTATTCTTTTTGCAGGCAAAGTTAGCATGCACCGATTTTCCTTCGTTAATTTTGATTTTCCACTTATTAATCCAGTTAACTAGATTATCACACGTTAGCTGGAGTTTTGTGGCTGTTTCTTCACTGCTATTGCCAATAGCTAGTATAGCCGTATCATCGGCAAAGGTGGCAATTGTGGCACATTCCGATTCCGGGATGTCAGCTGTAAATAGAAGGTATAGAACCGGACCCAAGACACTGCCTTGGGGCACTCCTGCTTTAATTTCTCTCATACTGGAATATGTTCCTTCTTGTCTTACCCAAAACATTCTACCGTTGATATAGGATTGTAAAACTATTCACATTTAACAATAAAATTTGATTGAAATCGGTACAGTGCAATTTGAGAAATTACATATTTTATAACATTCGCGAAGCTGATTATTTGTTTTTTATAGATAACTCACGAACAGGCATTTTTAGTGAAATAACGACCAATACGTTTTGTTTGGGTCCTTAGAGGCTACAGATGAGCTAAGTCGTAACTATGTGGTTATCTTATGGCAACTACATAAAATTTTGAGTTTAGACAAAATTAAGGATCTTTTTTTCGGAATTTCAACACCACGATTTTTCTTCTTTTTTAAAATCGATTTTCTTTCATTTATCATAAAATGATGTTCTTAATACTAGGTTTAGCAACTACAAATAGGTTTGGTTGAGTGGTTAAATACATATTCATGGAAATGGCTTTATATTTCAAGAACTGCTTTAGATAGAAAAATTTTAATGTCATTAACAATCTTCAGAATATACTAGCTAAGTACATGTTCTGCCATTGAAATTCAGAATATAAAGACATGTAATCAACGTATATATATATATATATATATATATAAAAAAAAAAACACTCTGCTATAACTAAAGCTTGCAATTAAATGTAAAGTTACAAAAAGCAGCACTGTACAGTAGCCTCAGAATAGAAGTGTGTCTGGTGTAAGGGGCGTGTCCTCCCTTCTACTCTTTTCCCTAGCCTGACTTGACGGTACAACCATTTCCAAGAAAACTAGGTACACTCATATTACTGCTTAGCTACATTTAATTCCTAAAGTTGCAATTTCGTGACAAACTTTTGTAAACGTTTTATTCTTATTTACAGCGATAAAAGAAACGAAAGTAGGGTACGCGTTTACACAGAAGCATCTGAGGTCTATATTTTTTTTATTGGGGTTGTACCGCTGAAAGTAAACGCAACAAACAAAGTGTGGAGGCACTTCTTTTCTTTTTTCACCCCAGTCACATTCCTACCTTGAGGATACTGTAGATCTCGTGCTTTGTAACGTTGTTAGCAAATGAAATAAACTGCAGTAAGGTGTGAACTTGAAACGATTTTACAGGTAAAAACACAATTACGAAAATACGATTACTTTTGTGTAGGCTTTATTTATCTATACAAGTCTAGTTTATTCTTTTTAAATTCTGTGTTTTCCATTTAGAGATGAAGTCAAAGTAGAAAATACATTCGTATTTAACATAATAAAATAGAAGTTTCTTTTTTCATAAAAAAAAAGTGATGGCACAAAAAAGTGTATAGGAGCCAACATGATACTTACCCAGTAATATTATACAATGCACTTTTCTTCTTGTTTAAAGTCGAACTACCGTTCAGTTATCATCCACTTATAAATAGAAGAATCCAGTAAAAATATTAAAAAAACCATTAGTCCTCGAAAATTCTATTTGCGTCAGGATCAGAAGAGAACAAGAGTTAAGAGAGAAACGATAGGGAAATTATAACGGAGGGATATAACACAAGACTAAGTGAAAAAAGGTGTAGAACCAACTAGAGCTTGGTACTACTATAGTAAATCCCTCAGGCACCACAAGATACAAGCAGATCCTCTAAATGTAACGCCCAAACGTTTTTCTCTTAGGCCTTATCGGATGTCGACCCTACCTAGAGTTATATCTCTTTCCATTTAGTCTTGGGTTGGATTTAGTCTCTTTCATATTTTCTATCACGTCATCAACTCTTGTGCTCTTTCAACTCTGACGCTATTAGGTATCTTTATTTTATTTTCTTATTTTTTATTCGGGGCAACAATGATTTACATATAGAGGTAGTTTTTACATAACAATAAATACCCTCGATATCTAATATTTTTTTGTCTATCACATTTTTCTTCAAAGCTTGCATTTTTTAATTTGTCTCAATTTAAATGACACATTCCTTTATACCTATAGATAAGTACACTTCCTGCAACAGTCTTCCTTCCTTATTACGTAACACTCCTCTTTCTATCATAACTTCTTCCCGATCGTGTAACAAGATAGTGGACGATGTCGTGTGATAAAATATAATAAGCAATCTTTCTAAAGCTAAAGACATGAAATATATCTGGTTGAAGACAATCTGAAGACACGCAATATTGTAAAGCTTGAGCGAGATATCAATCAAGTTAATGTCCTTCCATATATCTCGTATTTATGTGAACGTATCGATAATCTGTCTTCAATTCTGTTTGAATTCAATAAAATAATACCAAAGTGTATTGCATTCATTTGTCACCTTCTTTTGTTTTTAGTTCGTTGTTCTTTAGAGACGACTTTCTTTTCGGTCATCGTCGACTTATAAAACAAAAAGAAGATAAAATAAAGACCGCTAGCCTTCGAACACTAGTCGAACCAGAGTGGCTGAAAGAACAAGAGTTGGTCAATGGGGGAAGAAATTCCAAGCGACCAAGCTGGATCTATACCTTTTTTTATGTAGTCTTGGGTTAGATCGCCCATTTCTTCTTTCTTGTCAGGTCTATTGACCATCTCTTGTTCTTTTCAATTTCACATGGTCTTGGTTAAGACCCTTCTCTTTCTTCACTTCTATTAGGTGTTTGGCCAACTCTTGTTCTCTTCAATTTCATGTAGTTTTAGTTAAAATCCTTCTCTTTCTTCTTTCCCATTACCTCTCTTGACCAACGCTTGTTATTTTCAATTTCATGTGGTTTTGGTTAAAATACCTCTCTTCCTTCTTTCCTATCAGGTGTCTTGACTAACTATTGTTCTTTTCAATTTCATGTAGTTTTGATTAAAATCCCTTTCTTCCTTCTTTCCTATCAGGTCTCTTGACTAACTATTGTTCTTTTCAATTTCATATGGTCTTGGTTAAGATCCTTCTCCTTCTTCTCCCCTATTAGGTGTTTCACCAACTCTTGTTCTCTTCAATTTCATGTAGTTTTAGTTAAAATCCTTATCTTTCTTCTTTCCCATTACCTCTCTTGACCAACGCTTGTTATTTTCAATTTCATGTGGTTTTGGTTAAGATCCCTCTCTTCCTTCTTTCCTATCAGGTCTCTTGATTAACTATTGTTCTTTTCAATTTCATGTAGTTTTGGTTAAAATCCCTTTCTTCCTTCTTTCCTATCAGGTCTCTTGACTAACTATTGTTCTTTTCAATTTCATGTAGTTTTGGTTAAGATCCCTATCTTCCTTCTTTCCTACTTTCCTATCAGGTCTCTTGATTAACTATTGTTCTTTTCAATTTCATGTAGTTTTGGTTAAGATTCCTCTTTTCCTTCTTTCCTATCAGGTCTCTTGACTAACTATTGTTCTTTTCAATTTCATGTAGTTTTGGTTAAGATCCCTCTCTTCTTTCTTTCCTATCAGGTCTCTTGATTAACTATTGTTCTTTTCAATTTCATACAGTCATAGTTTTAAAATCCCTCTATTACTTCTTTCCCATCACGTCTTGACCAACTCTGGTTTTTTGCAATTTCATGTGCTTTTGGTTAAGAACCCCCTCTTTCTTCTCTCCTATCAGGTATTTTTACCAACTCTATTCAATTTCATGTAATTTTGGTTAAGAACCCCCTCTTTCTTCTGTCTTATCAGGTCTCTTGACCAACTGTTGTTCTCTGCAATTTCATGTAGTCTTGGTTAAGACCCCTATCTTACTTCTCTCCTATCAAGTATTTTGACCAACTCTTGTGACTTCAAATTCATGTAGACTGGCTGCGACGTACAAACAGACGAATAGACACGCGGGTGAAATTGTAAGTTTTCTTGGATTTACAAAAAGGATATTCGATTAAAGACATAACTGTGAAAGATAATCCCAGACGTTCTAATGATTTTCTATTTTTTTTTTTTTTAATTATTCGGTCATATATAAATCTGAAACGACATGAAAATTATTTTCTAAATGTCATCGGTATCTTCAAAAAGTGGAACATACTAGCTAAGTACACGTTCTGTCATTGAAATGCAGAATATAAAGAAATGTAATCAACGTATAAAAGAAGCACTCTGCTGTAACTAAAGCTTGAAATTAAATGTAAAGTTACAAAAAGCAGCACTGTAGATCTCGTGCTTTGTAACTTTGTTAACTCAGGAAATAAACTGCAGTGAGGTGTGACCTTGAAACCACTTTACAGGTAAATTACTTTGTGTAACCTTTATTTACTGGAGTCGACGAAGTTCTGTTCTACCCCTTTCACAATCTGAGTTTTACAGTTAGAGATGGTGTCAAGAAAGACTAGATAATGTGGAGCAATTATAGTAATAATATGAATGAAATGGAATTTTCTTTTTTCATAAAAAAAAGTGGTGACATGCAAAACAAGTTTTCAATAAAGTTCTAAATGTTGTTGTTTTATAATTGTTAAATAATAAATAAATAGTTTCATTTTATTATAATTATAAATTTTTGGAGGAATAAGTTACAGTATTATAACTTTTTTTTTTTATGTTGTTTAAAGACACACTCAAAATTTTAAAAATAAATAAAAAAATTAAAATAGAATAATGAAATTACGAGACCTAACCCAAGATTAAATTATAAAATGTGTAGATCCAGCTAGGGTCCTTCAAGATTGCATCTAAAGTGAGCCCCTGAGGGTTATATAAGTTTATAAACTTAAAAATTGGGTCTTTATATAGACATTTTTCCCAAGGTCCCCTTTTATCCCCATTTAGAAGAAAGGTTTTTCCTCTGTATTTTTACACCAATTTTTGTTTTCTAATATAAGCTGCGGTGGCTACCCATCTGTGTTTAGTCATTCTTTGAATTAACTAAAATGAAATATTTTATTAAGTAGTCCGTTACAATGGTTTCGCTTCAACTGGAGACATCTTCAAGAGTGGTATAAATAGAAAATGTTTTTCTGCGTTTTTATTGATGTTATGACAATATTTAAGAATATAATTTGATTTTACGCCACTACTGATACCTCCAGTTAAACAAAATAGCTACAACAAAACACTTTATAATTACCTTTGAGGGGAAAAAGATATTTAAGTATATGTAGAAAGAACAAAAACGTTACCTTTGATTACACAAAGTTATCAATTTTGTATATATATATATATAATCAAAACTAAACAAAAAAGAGCTGCTATAGGGAGCGCCATTTATTAAACGTCCTGGTTTATATAATATCAACTCCATTTATATTATTGGAAAGTTTGTTTTTGCATCAATTAATATTTTGATATTAAAAAATAGTAGCATATTTAATGTGCGTATAATCTCATGCCTTTCCTGCCATATTCTTATATATCTCGACGCGTACTGGATTCGACCGTTAAGGACACGTCTATATAAACAGCTTTTCCACGCCCCCTACCACAAGACTCCGCCTCCACCATGTTCCACGTGGTTAACTTCACAACGAAGATGGAGGAACTCTGAAACGTGTCGACAAATAAAAATAATACAAAAATGCTAGGATTAGCAGAAGATATTCTCAAATTAATTATGTAGATCCTTGCAGATATAATTGTTATAATCATTTTATATTTCAGGAAAAAATCTAAAGGTTTACGAAAAATTATCTAAACGCAAACCAAAATATAAGATAGCTTGGTTTATATTAAGATAGATTTTTTTAAATTGTTCTTTTAAAGCGGTCTCAAAAAAAATTACAATTTATATTAAACAAAATCTCTATTGCTGCCTACATAATTTCAAAACACTACAATTTAATCTAAAATTCAGTTTTGTAAGGCCTTCAAATGTTTTCTTAAAAATTCATTTTGAGGTTATATTTTCAACATTTTGACATGGAATCTGGTGTGATGCATTAACAATATTATAAGCCTATTCAAAAACCTTAAATTATTTTCTAGTGGTCAGTTATTGTATAAAAATCGTTAATTTTAACTTATATCGTCTTGACCGATAAAGCAAGAACTCGACAAATTTGCCTTAGAAATTTATGCCTAACAAATCTTCTTTTTTTTTCTCTTTTAAGGCGATATATCTGAAAAAAGAAACAAAACCGTAGCATTTAACATTTTTAATTGTGAACGGAGAAAAAAATTATTAACGAGGAAATTTATAACCATTTAGAAGTAATGTTTCGAAACCTATAAATGTTAAAGAAATAGAAATAAGTTAGTAAAACCAACAAAACAAATAACAAGGGAGGCGGATCCTGTAGGTTGATGTTAGGCGGAGCTTAATAGTAGGGGCGTGGCGACACAGTATATATAGACGATTCCAACGGATGAATCCAGTACGCGTTGACAAATATAAATAATAAGACAATGCTAGGATTGGTAGAAGATTGTACTCAAACTAATTAAGTAGATCCTAGCGAATATAATTATTTCAATTACCTTTATCTCCCCTATTTTACAAACATTTGATATATGATTTTGACGCTCTAAAGATTGCATTTGACTTAATTAAAAAATACTTTCCTCCAAAACGACGTTTTATTGTTCAATTTTACTGTAGCCATAGTAACATAGTATGAACAAGCAAATATGAAAGCATCACAGCCGCCTCGGGTGATCTAAAACAAGTTACCTAACATCAGAAATTTCTGCACGAACTGTTTGTTTGAATTTCATCCATATTATATGTTACTTCCGGTAGAATAGCTGACAGTCTCATGTGTTTACTAATAACGATGAATTTAACTTGTGGTTAGGATTATTTACATAGACTCGTATAGCCAGTAGAGTTCACTGTGTTTTAAAGCAATTCATATCTCCTTAAGCTATATAACTTTTCGTTAAAACAATTTTTGTTAGTTTTAGTCGAACGTTAGAGATGAGGTTAACTAAAATAGAAAGAATTTCAGCTATTACAATTGTAATGTTTCGTTTATTAACGTTAAAGTGACCAACAACCCCTTTAAATAATTATTAACGACTTGAAGATTTCAACATTCAAAATAAATTGCCACAAATATACAATACAAGTTGATATGCACCAATCTTGGGACAATATAAGCCCTATTATTTGAACTAATCATTTTATAAAAATAGGTGGCTGAATCTAACAATACGTTCATATTGCTTTACCGAAATTCTTAGACTGTAGCTGAATAGAAATCTTAGTTAATACAGGGTGTTTCAAAATGGATTTTATAATTTTGTAAATGCATATATAGCTTATATATCCAGCCTACTTACAGTTTGGGGTCAATTTGTAACAAAGTAGATCAAGTTTGAATTACGTAGTGAATGGTACTGACCCGGTAAGTACTAGCTAGAGTTGTAACAAATATGGCTGCCTTCACTGGTCCTAAGCGCGCTTGCTGTGTATTTTAGTTTGAAGAATCGAACACACAACTGTCGTGTGTGTCGGATTTGGGGCAGTGAAAATCCACGAGAATCTTTTGAACTGGTTCGTGAAAGCCCAAAATTTAACGTCTTTTGTGCCTTAGGCAATAGCAAAGCTTACCACCCTTTCTTTTTTCAAGAGATAACGATCAATGGAATAGTGTGCCTATGCGATATATTTGAAAAATTAAACAAAACTGTAGCATTTTATATTTTAAATTGTGAGCAGAGAAAAAATTATGAACGAGGAAATTTATAACCATTCAGAAGTAATGTTTCGAAACCTATAAATGTTAAAGAAATAGAAATAAGTTAGTAAATCCAACAAAGCAAATAACAAGGGAGGCGGATCCTGTTGGTTGATGATAGGCGGAGCCTAATAGTAGGGGCGTGGCGACACAGTATATATAGAAGATTCCTTAACGGATGAATCCAGTACTAAAGTAGCTTTCGAAGATAGTGGAACTTTTTAATTCCACAGATTGTTGAGGACGTCCAAGAACCCCGCATCGCTTTCAGCAAGATGGCGTACCACCGAACTACCTCACCGAGGTCAAGGATTTCCTCAATAATCACTCTTCAGGTAGGTCGAGGTAGGCCGGTTGCATGGCCACCTTGTTCACAGAATCTGACACCTCTCGATTTTTACTTCCGGGAAATTTATCAAGGATAAAGTTTATAAACCACGCTCATCGGTTTTTCTCGCTAAGCTCAGAGCAAGAATCTACTCCACAGTTGAAGAAGTTACGTTTGACGTGCTATTGTAGGTTTGGCAGGAAATCGATTAAAGATGGGTTGTCTGCATGATGATCAATGACAATCCTTGAACCTAACTAACTATAAGGTAAGAAAAAGCTCTATTCCAAACTAACAAGCCATTGTACATAAAACCTAATAAACTGTGCAAAAACACTTCAGAAACTTGCTTACCAAGCATCCATAGAAGCAAAACTATTTGTTCACAATATTATCAACCCAGGACAGCTTCTTTGAAAGAGTTGAAAATTGCTTCGCTTGTGTGACCTTAGTGTTTGATTTTTATTTATTTATTTTATTTTAGTAAAATCAAACATTAAATAACGGCAGTCAAAGTTCATATTATTTTTCCCAATTAATCCAAACAGTAATATTTTTTTACTTTCGATTTTGCATACGAGTTAAAGTCATTAATCTTCAAATTTCGCTATATTTTTAACGAAATCGGTTTAGACGATTTTGAGAAATTACGTCTTTTAAAATAGCCTTTTTTACAAAAATGAGACTATTACGTTTTATTTAGGTCTTTTGAGGCTATACTTGAGCAAAATATCATCAACATTGTTAGTCGCGATTTTGAGAAAATTATATCTTTCCTCTTAAAGTAGGTATCCAAAAATTTTGAGTTATAGAGAAAATGAAAAATTTCCGAGATGTGGTGAAAATATGCTCACATACCAAATTTGATTAAAATCGTTATATAACAAAAATGTTATAATAAGCATAAAAAGAAACCAAAAATGCTGCGAATAATACTAATCATGCATTGTTTTAATGAAATATAATTTTATCAAAAATAATTTTTTTGACGATTAGTGTACAAAATATTTATTTATAATAATATAAATCAAAATTATAAAAAATTTAATAGAATTATTGTTGCATTTCGTTAAATTGTTTCAACTGGTTCAACAACAATGAGATGTCGTGCGGTACAGTATTTACTCTTAAACAGGCGAATATGTATCTGGGCCGCTTGATAGCACAATATAAAACCCGACCTTCCTTTGTAGTCATGAGTTTTCCACAACACTGTTGACCAATAAGATAAGTCTGATATCTTGCGACTATATTGAAACAGAAACGCTATAAAAACATTGCATTAACTTTCTGTGACACCAAATTCCAATTAAAATAGGATTTGCACCCCAACCCCTAAGTATGTCTTTATACTAATTTATAAGAAAAGAAAAAAGGAATTATTTTCTTTATTATTGGAATTATCTCCATCAATTTCTTTTGGGAGATAAGGTGGTATATATTATCAATGCCTTGAATCTATACTTATTTACTAGAGTAGGGTTTTTGTGTGAGTAGAACTCCTACAATTTTTAACAGATTATGGCATTTAAGATGCCGCTGGATAGGGCTTAGATTGAAGGTGTTTTCTTTCAACTTTCAAAAAGATGGAACATTAGGAAGGGAACGTAGAAAGGATAAAGTTTACTATTTACTACATGCGATATTTTATTGAGTAAAAACATCTGAAGATAAAAATATATGATTGGAATTTTTAAACACATGCAATTAAAACGTATGACTGGAATTTATAAAGATCTGCAATTTAAAACGTCTGGCTGGAAATTATAAACATCTGTAATTAAAAACATTTAGATTAAGATTAAGAATTTTTCTTATTAAAAAAACACGTTTTAAACTACACCAATCAGATAATATCAGCTGTTATTTATATAAATAAAAATAACTTAAAGCAAACTAAACAAAAGTGTGGTTATTTGTTTTATAGACTTGTTTACTATTTGTTTTTGACAAAATATGGTATTTATCAGCTCCTTTTGATAATGTTTTAAAATTAGGTTATTTTAAGTTTTTTAGTAGATTTTTTACAATTTTTTTATTCCACGAAGCTTTAAGGCATATTGAACTGTTTCTCATTGCACTATTAATAGTAACAATGCCTACAATTAGAGGGAACAGTCACCTATCACCGCAACTACATGAGATTATGCGTGGACTTAACAATGTATAAACGAGCACTAAGGATCCCAGCCGAAGTTAAACCATTTATTCTGTTTCTGCTATTAAAAAAAAAGAAGTAATACACTGGTGTCAGTCAGTACAATCATGGATATTCCACGAGACGACCCAATCCACAGATTAAAGCTTCATATATCCACAGATATATATAATTCTATATTCTATAATCCACAGATTAAAGATTCTATATTGGGGTGCGCTACTCAGCTCTCAAATTGTACAACGGATTGCTGGATAATCTTAACAAAGTGGCTTGTATTGGTAAATTTTAAAACAAACTAAAATCTAACCTTGTTCAGTGGAAATTTTATAGTTTACTGTAAGTATCTGTTGTATGTGTGACAATTCAGATATTTACTGGAGCATTGCTTTTATTTGTTTACTAAATGAGGTGAAATATATTATAACGAGCTTGGCAATCCCGAGGAATTAGCTGGATGTACACCATTTTTCATGTAGTCTTGGGTTAGATCTTTCGTCTTTCCTATCAGGTCTCTATTCACCAACTCTTGTCCTTTTCCGATGTTGCACTATTAAAATATTCTAGGGCTAGGAGTCTTTATTTTATGTTCCATTCTTCCTTTTTTTGAAAAAAGATGACGACGACCGAGAGACTTTTCTCCTTTAAACAACAATAACAAAATATATATTTAATACTCCAGTATTCATAGTCCGTACAACTTTGAAACCCGAAGAAACTGAATTAAACGGGCGCCATTTTAAAACCTTCAAGATCGTTCGGCCATGACGGAAGAGTTTAAACAAGACCTTGCTTAACTCGTCTAATAATTAAATAAAGAGTAGCTATTCCGAGTCCCCCACATGTGAGTAATTTTTGTAATACGGAAGAAACTCACACAAGGACAAGGACGGGAGGTTAGCGTGACTACATAGCCTTGGGTTGGCTCCAGACGGGCTGACGCCACCCACTATCACCACCCTCCTCCACCACGTACCTTACCTATCCACGTGAAATTATTTACAAATTTATTTTTTCCGTTCACTGTAAAACTGGAGAACAACTCTACAAAATTAAATTAAAAACAACAAAAGCTACTCCTCGATATTATAATTGAGTTAAAAAACGCGGCATACTACAACTATAACCCTGACATGAAAAGAGGGAAATTATTTCGATATATTTTGTATACCTCTCTTTAGCTGACCTCAGGGGCTCACTAAAGTGAGTACAGGCTTGGTAATCTCGAGGGAACCTACCTGGATTTACGCCTTGAGTCTTGGTATAGACACGTCTCTTTCATCTCTTCCGACCATAATATTATTAAGGCGTAAGAGGTCCAGGTGTCTTTATTTTATAAAGCAATGATTACTGAGAGGTTTTTCGCCTTCAAACAACATGAGGGGGTCAACTTGATGTTAACATAGACAGAACTGTAATTATTATATTAATTTATTTTATATAGTTTAAGCCGATATTTGTCATCATTTGTGTATAAAATAATTAATTCACGACGTTTCGACAGTAGAAATCAACTCCCGCTATCAAGCGATAAACCTAAATATGAAAAAAGGAAAAAACTAAAACAAAATCTAAGATTTGAACAAAAGGCTAAAACCAGGTCTTAGCATTGATTTTAGAATGCCAATCTCCAGGGTATGGTTTGAAGTTCTCAGAAATTAGAGGCTACCATATAACGGCGCATTTCAGGTAACTCTTCTCACGGTAAAGCATTCTAAACCTGAAACCATAAAAGTGTTCAACCCATATATTAAGCACACACTATCGTATAGTACTCTTTGAGCCCACAGCTGGTTTAGCGGTTAGTACTCTGTCTCCACGAGTGAGAGTTTCCGGGGGCACACACTTTACGGATTTGACTCAAGATTGGTGAGGATAATTGGGAATCTTCTAGTAGCGAACTCTGGGAGAGAAGGCTAGAACAACGGCGACGGGAATTTTGACATGCTAAACATATATTACCCGACTAAAAATCCGTCTAGGCTCTTCACGACCAGTTGCGAGACTTATTCTTCCATTTAAATTCTATAGTATGGACCTTCAACATAACTAAGACAAATTTGGATCATACTTAATAATTACACCCTTGATCGCTTCCCACAATAGGGCGTATACTTCTCACTTGAATTTGTTTTTGCTGCAATTTTTGAGTTATTCCCAGTCTGGGTCGTATATTTTTTACTTCAAATAATTATTTAAGTAATAATAGTAGCTTGGTGAAATAATGAATAAGCGTTAAAATCAAGAAATAATATCTTTATAAAGTCATATAAATTTATTCAGAGTAATAACAGACCTGGTTTTGGTGTCATTTTGTAGCAAAATGCATCAAGTTTTTTATCTTTTAATTAGTTTGCTTCAATGTGACTTCCATTGGTCACTTTGCAGACACACCATCTAAAATCGATTTCCTGGCAAACCCGTACGCGTAAATTCTTCAACAGCGTAGAATACCGCTCTGAGTTCAGCGAGAGAAGCTGGTAAGGGCGGTTTATAAACTTTATCCTGACAGAAGTAAAAATCAAGAAGTGTTAAATTTAGTGAAGGAGGTGGCCATGAAATCGTAACACCATATAGCCTACCTGGAAAGCTGTTATTGAGGAAATCCCAGACCTCGGTGAGTTAATGCGACATCTTGCTGGAAGTGTGTGCAGCGTTCTTGGCCGTCCGCAACAATCTGCAGGATTCAAAAGTTTCCAGCATATCTAGGTACACTATTCCGTTGAATGCTTTCTCTTGAAAAAATGAAAGGACTGTAAACTTTGCTCTTGCTTAAGGCACAAAAAGTTTACGTTTCGACTATCACGAACATGTTCCAAAGACTGTTGTGGATTTTCACTGCCCAAAATCAGACAGTTGTTTGTAACTTTAACTTACATGGAAAGTGAACTCATCAACAACACATGTTTGTTGGTATTCATCCAATAGACGTAACATTTCCGCACGAAACGTCTTCCGAGCAGCCCTATCCAGTATCTAATAGTTTATTGCAATATTGTTAATCTTTACGGTTTGAGACGCAAAAGTTTTCTCACCACACGCCAGGCATTCACAATTGGAACACTAAGCTCGCTAGAACCACGCTAGGTTGATATTGTAGAACTGGAAACAAAGCTTTGTCTCACTTGCTCTAAGACATCGTCAGACACATGGGGACGCCCTAGGGATTTCTTATGGCTTACTGAACACCCGATATTAAACAAAACGGTTATGCTACTTATAAATGGTGGACCTACTGGGTACGAAAATTGTCACAGATTTCTATTCTTTAAACCAAAACCTACAGCGAGCGCGCTCGGGACCAGTGAAAGCAGCCTTCTTTGTTACAATTGTCGCTAGCGCTTACGGTGGTACTATTCGGTACTATTCACTACGTAGTTAAACATTTTTACTATTTTGCTACAAAATGACCCCAAACCAGTTCTGCAAGTAGGCTGAATAGATTTATAAAATTTTTAAGTCCTTTTTGAACCGCCCTGTAAAACAAAATCACAAATAAATAAGTTAAATATAAAAGCTTTTTGGTATACATTGGATCTTGTGACAGTAACGAGGATATACCGACAAAGAAAACAATACATTAAGAAAGCCAAAGTGACAGTAACAAGAAGAAGGAAACCTAACTGAGAGTACGAATTAATTACTGAAAAGAGAGAGACTACGTTCTTCTTTGTCACTTCCATCTGTGGTGGGTGTTTACGTCTGAACCAGACTGTTGACGGAAAAGAATATTATAATTTATACATTTGCATCAATTTGTAAATGTGTTTAGGGTAACAGTTGTCATTGTTGTAAATACAAGCTTAGGATATAAATAAAAAAAAGGAATTAATTATGTATTGTTGTTTTTTAATCTTTAAGGGAGTCTGAATACCTATTTTATCCACTGATCATTTTGCAACTTTTTTCCAAGACACAAAGGTAGACATTTTTTTTTAAATTTTGAAGATATAAATTAAATTTTTGAATAAACTTTAGATTTATACAGGTGATTAATTTAAGTGTGCCAACTGTTTTACTTGGAAAGTAGTTTATATATTTAAAAAAGTCAAATAGCAACGCCACTGAACTTTTTGTATCGTCTTATTTAGAGGTTTTAAAATTTTGATAGTATACCAACAGCCATTTTTCTAATATGGCGGCTAACTTTAAATGTCTTATGTTTTATGATGGTTTTAGATTCTACACAAAATTATAAGACATTTTTTATTCTTGTATATATTTTTAAACATCCAACTGTTTAGGAATTACAGAAGGTCAAATTATTGAAAATCAAGATTTTAGACGTTTTTAGAGGTCTATTTTCTGTATTTAAAACAGTAGAACCGGGATTAAAATTGGAACGTAGATAGAGCATAATGTAATAAAAAAACTAATAGAAATTTGAAAATCAACAAAATAAATTTTGTTACTCAAGTGTCGATACTTACTGAACGATTATTAAATAAATAATTTTTACGATTAAAGTTTTATTTTGCAGTTTTAAAAATGTCATAATTTTTCACTTAACGGTTTCAAAATAGCGGCTTTACAAAAATTACTAGTTTTAGTCCCTTTAGTTCTAACCAAGATGATATCTTTACTTTGATTGTACGTCATAGGATCGCAAAGATATCGGTAAAAAAAAAGTTCTTGGTAATTTACTACAACATAATTTGTCCATTTTTTAACATGTTATTTAAATGCTTGTAAAATTTCCAACAATATGTTTTTCTTAAAAAAAAAACACAAAATGATGGAAAACAAAATATTTTAGGACATATGTTCAATGAAACGTTTTTACTTATTTTGACCCAATGACTCATATGCTGAAGTTTTCTAACATATTTCAGAAACATCCTGTATATATTTCTGTTTAGAAAGTTCATGGTTCATTTTCACTTTTTCCTGACATGTAATTACTAATTTTTTTATTGAGAAATATTTTTGGTTAGTTTTTATTTGGTTTTGGGGATGGGTTTGTGAGAAAGTTTGTGCATAATTTTCTCATCGTTTAATGTAGGAAATTTTAATTCCTCTACTTTTAAATTGCTTTCCCTAAAAGTTATTTGGGTGATGATCACTTACCAGTTTGATTTTGTTTTTTTGTAACTTCTAAGAATTTTAGCAGAGGTTTTGAGGGAATTGTGGTACAGTATTATTCTTCAACTAAAATTTGGTTTGTTTGTGTCATTAGTTTTAGTATGTATCTTGATCTTTTTGTTTTTCATTCCAAACTAATGGGACTAATAATACACACACCTCTTTGTCAAAGACAGGAACTTGCTTGTAACAAAGCTGTTTGTTCACTTCGGTTTTATTGTTCTTGCTCACCGACTCCTCACTTAATAAAACACTTAAACCAAAGCTAAAACAGCGACACACGTTTTACAGCCTTCAGTTAACCGCTAATCCAATCAAAAGAACAATACAGCCAATCCTATGAGTGCAGTTTTATTATTTTCCATCAGACAATAAAGGTCACTCCTATTTTAGAAAACATAATTTAATTTGTATCATATATAACGGGCGCCTCATAAAGTACTCAAGATTTAATAATGTAGTACATAAAAACTTATATTTATTGAAAAATATCAGATGTTTTAATGTTAATACAAAGATACGGTTAAATGTGGAACACAATATCAGACAAATGTCCCCCGAAAATTTACTGGCACACTGTTGTCCATCGATTGAAATTTCAAACATTTCCAATGGATTTTCGTGTATAACTGGAGATAGATGACAGACAAAAACTGAGGGTTGGAAAACGATGTTAAATCCACCATGTAGCTATTTAATACATCAATTCGTGGATACTGTTTCAAGAAACTTTGCATCGTTCAAATCCCTTCAACAGTTTTCTCAGCAAACAGGTATGTCCTACACATTTTGTCAAAGCACAAGAAAACGCCTCAAAGCTACCTCCGTACAAAGTTAAAACAGTTCAAGAGCTGCGCCTACATGACCCCAACAAATGGAGTTAAAACAGTCGGATTTAGTCAGGAGAAAAACAGCACGCTGTTCTGGAGTATCGACAGCATCCACAAAAGGTAGGAGTGCGTTCTGTTTAAGCGAAGGATTATAGGGACAATCTTCCTTGAAAAACTGTTAATTCAGCTGTGTATTCAGAAATAACCATCAATTCGTTGCTATGCTTGAAGACGATGGACGTTTACATTGGCTGTAAAAATGGTACCACTTGCCATACTATGAGATTGCATAGCGAATTCTTTGTTGATTTGTAGTGGTCTTTGGCCAGGCTGCTCACAAAATTTATCCCCATTAGATTTCTCTCTATGAGTAGGGAAAGTGTATAGAAAAAACCCCAGAACATTACAAGAACATCCAGACTTGTATTGCAGATATTCCCGCTAAGATGATAAGGAATGTATCACCAACATTTGCTAACGAGTGAACTTATCCAACGGAAAAATGGTGGACATTTAGAAGAATTTTGTAGCAGTTATTCTGTGTTAATAGTCATTATTACTCAAATGCATTTTGCTGTTTTATATACAAAATAATATATTAACGTTAGACTTTAAGGACTTTTGAATCATTCTGTACAATTTTTGAAAGTAAAACAGTTTACACATTCAGCTCCCCTTTACCGAGCAATCCTAAGATTTCCAGTCACTACTACTTACATGTAAGAAAAGAACAAATGTAATTTTCTTTATTTCTAGTTTTCCCCTGTGTATTTCTTATGGGAGTTAAGTTAGAAATAGAAGGGTCCCCAATATAGAAAATGAGAGTTTATATTTTATCTCTGATTTGATCTTATCCTCCAGATTCCTCCTTCATTGATTGGATCTTTACTTTTAGGTTAGTAATTCGTCTCAAGAACTTTTAGAGATTCAGTACACAAGGTCCACTCTTCAATGTTGTACCATAGATTACAGTTGTCCTGGTAAAATACAGTGAGTTTATTTCTCCGAATTGTATTTCTTTTTAATTTTAGCTACAAAAACTAACAATGATTGCTGATTGTTTTTGGTTTTGTAACAAGTATTGTAATGACGTCATTACCCCTCTTGTCGCCATGTGCCTGTGCTAGTCTGTTAGTCAGTTCGCCATGAGTATCACGCAGAAGCAGAGATTCGCGTTGTTGATGTTTACGTCACGGTAAATCTTATGATCATTGTGTTGAGTTGTTTGTAGAAAAATTCCCTGATGCTTCTATTCTAGGGAAATCAACCATTACAACGTTTGCGTGACACAAAGGCCTAAAAACCACCAGTTTTGAGTCAGTACGCCGGGGTTTACAGAGGGTGTTCAACACTCTTCTGGGTTTTGCCGGTAAATCACTTCAGCGGTTATTTCAACAGATGGAAGCTGTCGAAGAGCCATTAAACGTCCGAACCTGAAAAAACTGACGTTACCGGTAATCATTTCCCACAAGAATCAAGAAACCAACTTTAGAGCATTACATTAAGAAGATCTGCGTATATTACAATGTATGATGAGGCTTGGTAAATACCACGTACTTAATGTTTACTTTTTCATTGATCAGTTTCTTCATTTCCCTCACTCGAGACTTAACTGGTATAAAACACAAGTTGAATGTTCTACAGAACTTATCATACAAAGTCTTTAAACTAAATCCTGATTTGATTTTGGTACCTTTTATTGTTAGAACATTTCGTAATTAGTGTTTAATTTTTTTTTTTTTTTTTTTTTTTTTTTTTTTTTTTTTTTTTTTTTTAAGTTTTAAAACATTAAACAAGAAAATAATCCAATATACTTAAACTTTTTAATATACAAAAGTTTTCAATTTACCCAGCGCCTTCAGTAATCAAGATCAAATTATATTAAAAGGATTAAAAGTTTTCCATTTCTGATTCCAGTTCTTTCCCTCCAGGAAATTCACAGAAACTTCGGGTAAACTCTGTTAATCCAGACTAAGGAAGTAGTGGGTTGTCTGCATTCTTAAATTGATTAAAACTGACAGTGAACCAAAGTGGCGATTACTTTAAAACCAACGTAGACCCAAACAACTAAAGTACACACACACTAATCTATTCCTTCTAATTATATGTCTCATTCTTTTACGTACAAGTTGGTTCTTTTCCCCTTGTTCTTTTACGTGTAACCTAGTTTTCTTTCTTTTGTTATCTTACGAGGAGCTTAGTTATACTTGTTATTCATTTACGTACAACATGGTCTCTCTCAGGAAACTTAGTTCACTTAGGTGTAACATAGTTCTCTTCTTCTTGTGCTCTTATGAGCAAATTAGTTATCTTACCGGTAAATTAGTTTTCTCCTTTTGTATCATTACGTGCAACTTAGTTCCCTGTCTCTTATTCTTTTATAGGTAACTTAGTTTTCTATTTCTTTTAAGCTTTAGATGCAACTTAGTCCCCTTTCTTGTGATCTTTTAGAGACAACTTAGTGTTTTCCCCCTAAGTGCAACTTAGTAAGTCCAACTTAGTAATTCTCTTTAACGGATTTTTTTTTTACACTCAAAATAGTTTCTTCCCATTTGTTCCTTTATGTGTGACTTAAGTTTTCTTTATATTTCCCTCTTAAGGGGGGCCACGTTTTCTCCTTTTTAGTCCCAATTTAGTCCCTTCCTCTTTTAAAAGCGACTACATTATCCCTTTTATTCCCGTACCTTCAACTTAGTTCCCTTTCTATTTTTCTCTTAAGGGCAACTACCTTCAATTACTTCATGTGCAACTTGGTTTCCTTTTCCTTTCTCTTTTAAGGGTGGCCACTTTTCTCCCTTTTATTTATTACAAATTAGCTCCCTATTTCTCTTTCATAACGGCGACTACGTTTTCTCTCTTATATTCCTTTATGTGATGGGAAAATTCGATCCCTATCTCGTTCTCTCTTAAGGGCGACTACTTTCTCTCTCTTTTATTCCGTTACGAGCAACTTAGTTCCCCTTTTCTTTCTCTGTTAAGAGCAACTACTTTCTCTCTCTTTTTTCCTATACGTGCAACTTAGTTCCCCTTTTCTTTCTCTCTTAAGGGTGACTATGTTTTCTCACTTTTATTACCTTACGTGTCATTATTGTCTTTTCTCTCTCCCTTTTTCCTTTTATCTTCTGAGTACGACTATCTCTCTCTCTCTCTCTCTCTCTCTCTCTCTCTCTCTCTCTCTCTCTCTCTCTCTCTCTCTCTCTCTCTCTCTCTCTCTCTCTCTCTCTCTCTCTCTCTCTCTCTCTCTCTCTCTCTCTCTCTCTCTCTCTCTCTCTCTCTCTCTCTCTCTCTCTCTCTCTCTCTCTTTCTTTTTTGCCCGCCTATTGTTGCATTATGGATAGCATAAATAAGAATTTCTTCTCCAAGTAAGATTTAGTAAATTTATTTTTGCGTGTCTTTCATTTGAGTTATCACACTAATGCACTAAACCAAAACAGTAATAGATTGTATTTTGGTTTACAACTTCAAAAACACAGAGAAATGATTCCATATGGAAAAATGTTTTAAAAATCAAGAAATACGTAAATAGTACAGCTCAATACTGTTTTACCATTGCAAGATTTCACATTCAACTCGTGCTGATTTTGTAAAAATATACTTACACAATCAAACTAGTGCTGTAGGAGCATTAACCCACATCAACCACCTGGTTTGTTATTGTCATTTTGCGCATAATGTCTTCTTGTGCATGTACGAAATTTAAATTGTAATAATATGTAAATTGTTGGCTGTCAACACTGTTCGTTACTGAGAAAAAAGTTTAAAGCGTGTAAGTAAAGTTATCGTACGATTTCATGTGGAATAAGAATGGGATCTGTAGAATAGCGTGAACTACGTGATCCAAGAGTTAATGTGTATGGTTGTTATCACTACGTGTTAGATTAGTTGAAGGCTTATCATTTAGTTATAGACATAGTAAATAGCTAGAATGTGATGAGCAAATATAAATAAGAGCAGTATATAATGAATGCTGTTTTGTTTTGTTTGGAATCACATCTTTTTTTTTTTTTACCTACCCAGTGTAGATTAAGATTGGTAATAGTAAAAACATTTATCGCTGTTTTCTTAATGATATTCACGTATCATCGCCTCGGGAAACCGACAAAATTATTTTCGACGTCTGTACTTAAGTACGATAGCAGCCATAGAAAATAAGAAAGGTGCTTAAATTTGGTATAGGGGACTATATTCCGCTCAAATCCAACTTAAATTTAAGAAAAGTCGAATTGAAAATGTCAAAATGGTGGCCATTTTAAACGGTTTATTATTCACAACTCGTGAATTATTCAAATTATTACGAATTAGATAAAACTTTGCAGGATTCAATTCGTATCCAATGATACCAATTCCACTTATCTATGATGACAAATAGCGAAATTATTGTAAATAATATAATTTTGAATTCTAAACTCCTAAGAAAATGTGATAATAATATACTTACAAGATCTGGCAAGTCCAAGTCATCAACGCAGTTATAATTAAAATTAAGAGTAGAGGATTTAATATCGATTGGTCAAGGTTAATTTTTGTTTTGTTAATTATTCCTCAACCTTAATACTTAATTTTGCGAATTTAAGAAAGCGTTTGGGTCTTTAACTTCACATTTCACTCAAATTTCAGAATCGATAGAGCCTTGTCTTTTTTTAAAAAACCAAACGATTTTTTTCTTTGCTAGCCGTGACGATCACTGGTTAGGCACCAGAATCCTGCTCGCAATCTGTTGAAATTGTGTAGTTTAATTGAGATGGCACAGATCAGCTGTGATCGGAGTGAAGAATAAAGCTTGTAGCGTAGTAGATAGGATTCCAGATAAGTATCTGGTCTGACGATCTCCTATCTAGATCTCTATTAGACATCTATGATCTACGAGGTATGTCTAGACCTCTACGTCGAGGTGAGTTTAGGATAATGGGGTTCCTCCGGAAGGCCTGTTGAATATGTCCCACCGAGGTGATCATAAATATATAATTAAATGGGTAAGTTATAAATTATGTTTACCATAACCTGTTACTAGGTTAAGGTTGTGTGCACATCCTTCTTATAAATGTAAGTTCTCCAAATTATATTATTATAATTAATCAACTCATTAGAAGCTGGTTACCTGGAGTGGTGATTGGTCTGAAGGGAATAGGGAAATTAAGACCTCTAGGGAATGGGCAACTACGTACGTTTTCACTAGTTAGCCCTACGTTAAGGTGGGCTAATTATGATATTAGTTTGACCACAAGCAGCCATAACGGGTTGCATAATATAACTCACGAACCTATATTTTTGAAGAAATGGCGACCAATACTTTTTTAAGGTTAAACTTGAGTTGAAGATAATAGTTGGTTGTGTTTGGAAAAAATTGTAATTTCGTGTTTTTTAAATAGTAATGTAATAGCCCTCCTCCAAAATTTCGATTAAAAAAAAAATTAAATTAAATTAAATTAAAAACGCGTTTTACGAAATATGTCCAAAATATACTAACATATAAAATTTAATTAAAATCGGTGCAGCGTTTGGATGTAGCGCACTGCACATAGGACAGACGAAAACTCATCAATCTTAAAATCGCTTTTTTTCCGACTCTAAACGAATATATTAGAAAAAAAACTTCACTACGATTTTTTGACTCATCACATGTAAGATTGTACTTACGTGGGAAAAAAATAAAAGCCCTTCACCACTGCTAGACGAGTGATTCTGAAGACTTCACTAAGTAACAAGAGATGGATAAGGTAGTATAAGTGAGGTTGTTGAAAGTGTCAACAAGGAAGAATGATGGCCTAGAGGGTGATTGATCAAAACTAGGAACTGTTCAACTCTGTCAACCAAAGTGAGGGAAAATGATGATGAATTTTAACACAACACCTATTGTGTAGAGAGCATAATAGAGATACAAAGTTGCCTTGTCACTGACACTTAGAAACTACATCGTTGGTACTCTACCACATAATTCTCAATTATTAAAGAACTTATTCTAAAACGTCTTGAGATGGACAAGTTTTATTTATAAACGATAAATACAAGCAAATTATCTAGAGGATAGGGAAAGAAATATAATTTAAGTATACATTTTCCATCATTTCTGTATATGAAAACGAAAACACGACGTTTCGAGATTATATAGCAACACACCGTTATCGGGTGATAAAGTTGGAACATGATAAGTAGGTAAACGCCAACAACCAAAAAAGAAGGAACATATTGGAAACTAAAACTAAATTTCTATAATAGGAGAAATAACCCACACCACTCTCAGCAGTAATACTGGTAATTGTAAAGAAAAGACATTTGATAGTTTTGGCACCAGACACGGCGTGCGTAGTAAAGTACTTTTCCTAGCACGGTGTACGAAGAAAAGTGCAATTTACTGATAATTACACAACGCTGTGTAACTAGTGAGCAAAGTGGTACTTTTTTAAACGAGAGAAAAATGTTGACGCACGAGGCTTGCCGAGTCAATTTTATCGAGTTTAAAAAAGACACTTTGCTCACGAATTGCACATTATACTTTGTCTACAGTTGTTATTTTGTGACAAAAATAAAAAACATACTTCAGCAGTAACAAAACTGAGGAAGTAACAAAAACAATTCATACTGGCGGTCGTACTTTTTCCTTGATTTGACAGGAAGGAGATTTAGTACAACGTAGTTAGCTTTTTCCGCTATTTAAGGCGGGGTATTTGACAGGTTTTCATCCTCTGAACTGTCCATATTTTAAAACTAACTACACAAAATATAGCAGTAGTGCTAAACAACACATCAACACTGAGTAGAAGTTCTCACGTCAAAACTGAGGTTATTTATGAATATTACAAATAACTTAGGTGTATCGTTAAGGAAACGGGATTGCCAACTTCAAAACTCGGTAAACGAAAAAATACTCTCCGTGTACATACACTGTCAATCATCTTCATGAATAATTACTTCCTTTTTCAACTTTGAAACGTTGTTTTGTTGTTTATTTATGTTATTTTACATGTAAGAACTAATCTAACCTACATACGGGACATTTCCTGTATATTATAAATCAATTCAAATGAACTTAACCTAAATTTCGTTTTGTTCGGTTACCATTCGGAGTGAGCAAAGTAGTGTGCAAAGTAGTGGGCAAAGTGAAACTGTTGAGAAATCAGATGTTTTGCAAACTAATTTAAATGAACAAAATGCCATTTTGTCAACAAATGTAGACAAATTAAATTTACTGATACACAACTGATTAATTAAGCAGACACGTTTTCGACCGTTGTGAGTGTACTTTAGGCACTGCTGTAAGAAATAGGCTATATATATATATATATATATATATATATATATATAATTTTTGATATTATTGTAAATTACATATTTAAAGTCTTTTATGACTGCAATATTTTTTAATTACCACATTTCATTATATCTATACAAAGTAACTAAATATTTTATCTTATTACTGTCTTTAATATTTCGGAGAGCGGTAATTTTATTTCAAACGTTCTACTCCTTTGTATAGTGTAGTCATTGTTTTGAAAGGCTGAAAATTTATTACATTGTTTTAAACAGAATATACAATATACATATCATGTACATACGTCATTCGGCTTAGTACATGATAAATTGATCTAAATCTGATACATGGACGCACAGTAGAAAAACATGTTATTTTTTTTGTTTTTAACAATTTCTTTTTGTTTTGAGAAACAAAAACATTATTTGCATTCAATAATATCATACTTAGACTAATGATTTTAACTTTTATCTGCCTATAGTAAACACTAATTAAATCTGATTTCACACCTAGTACAAAGTTAAAATAAACGGTGTACCAATAACATACTCTGACATTTAAAGCACTTTAACTGAGCTTAACCATGCGTAGTCTGACACCCCTCTTTACAATGTTCCCATCTTCTCTGGCTACACAAATTTCCTGAAACACTTGGGTAAACTTTGATAGTATTTCCAAAGCCGAAAGACCTCCCCTAACTTTTACATCGAGTGTTTCTTCGCTAACCATATTTAGAAAGCGAGAAAGCTGAAATTTATAACACGATTCAACTTTTTTCCCTTTCTCGTTTGTACAACTTTGATAAAATAATAAAACAGTATTAGATGCGGGAGATGTCAGTTGTTTTTCTTTACACGGACTTTGTATTATACGAGAGAAAAAAAGTTTTCGGGTAATTTTGTTTTCTCGCATATTCGAATGTTACAACTAGATTTCTTGTCTAAAAAATAAAACTTTTTTACTCTGATTTCATAATTTCATTTAAATCTGTGTGTTGTAAGTTAAACAAACAAATCTGTTCATCTGTTAGTAAGTCTGTCAATACAAACTCTACGATGCCATCATGGTACTTACTCAGCCCCATCAAAAGGGGCTGCAATACAAGGAAATCCTCTAAAACGAATTTGTTTCTTTGACCATGTAGGAAATGATAAACTGTATTGGTAGATCACGAGATCTTATCGACTAGGATAAGCTTGTTTAAATAAAAGTTATTATTTAGGTTTTCTGAACCTCCTAATTGTATATGTCACAACTTTTGAAATGGGCGGGCCTCGAAGATATACATAATTGAAGAAGCTTCAATTCTACGTTCGTGTCAGTGACTCAATTTCAAGAGTCTGCTTCGTGTAGATTGTGTGTCGGGCTGGGTAAGTACCATGATGACTTAAACTGAACTATTTAAACTCTCTTTAGCACTTTGTAAATTGTTAAAATATCAATTTTAACCATACAGACGGACTATATTTAAGATGTGATTTTGTTAAATAATTATAAAGTTTATAGTATTACGTATTGTTTTAATAAAGTATTTTTATTATTATCAATCAGTATGAAAAATTAGAAAACCATAGAAATTCTACTATGGACTACTAAACAAACTGTAAGAAACACCAAAATTACCTCTCATTCATCACAATAAAAAAAAGAAAACAAGTAATTTACGTTGTCAAATTGAAACAACAAAAACAAATAAAAACAAAAGAACAAAGCAGACGATACAGTCTATTGAAGTATGGTCATTATAATGAAAGCTTATTGTGTTTGTTGCTGTCGAATTCAGTGGATATGAAAGCTTGTGGAAGGCTGATATCGATCCATTGAAACAATAGACAGTTTTGTTTCTGTTTGAGACTTTACTTGCTGTTTTTAAAAAAAATATATTCATTGATATGAGGGCCAGGATTTACTGTCCACTATATGCTGTTAGTTATATAGCTTTTTGTGAATCCTCATTCACAAGACCTTTCCTTATTAATCCTTTCAGGTTTTAGGAAAACTGAGATGCTGAGGATGATGTTGTCCTGTTTCCTTATCTATCTTCCCACTCTATATAGTGTCTAAAATAGACCTCCCACAACATAGATAGGAATATTATAAGGTTCAGAAAACCTATGTAAAAACTGATTTAACAAATTTACCTTTAGCTACGTATACTGGTTAAGCCCCTTGATCTACCAATACAATTTAACTTTTCTTACATGGCTCAAGATATCAGCTTTTGAGCATTACATTTAGATCTGTTTGTATTGCATTACATGATTCGGCTGAGTAAGTATTATTATGACTCCCATCAACTTTTTATAAATGGAGCTAGGTTTCAGTATTCGCTAATATTGTTAAATAGATTCATTAATGATTAATAACGAATAATGGATTAAAATGGCAACAGCTTGAAACGGGTTTTCTGTAATTATTGTGATATCTGTTAGGATCTACGTGAGTACAATCTTTTGGTAGTCCTAATATTGTCTTATTTATATTTGTCGACGCGTTTCGGAGTTCCTCCATCATCGAAACCTGCTTTAGTGCTGAATACGTTCGATAAGGGCTCGTCTATATATGCAGCTTTACCACGTCCCTTACCACCAGGCTCAACTTAACTACTTATCTTGTACGAGTATTACAATAAACAATTTAGGTCAGCTGGAAATCTTCATAATTACACCAAGGTCGAGGTCAAACAACAAACAAATAAACAAAAAAAAAAAAAAAACAGTAAAAAAAATTCACGTTATATCAAGTAGTCGCGTGTCGTGTATGTTATTAAATAGCCTCATTATGCAAAATCTAGGTTTTCATTCACGTAGAAGAGATACATTGCAAACAACCACGTTATGTCATGGGTTAAAAAAATAGAGATTTAACATCAGTTTTGAGATCTCCTGATTCTAAAAAAGTGGTTTTTAAAATTATGTCTGTTTGGCGTCTGTCATATGTATAGTCGTCTACAGCTTGTGGCAAATCTACGTACCCCTATATTGTAGACTTCCCATAAATACATTGTTGTGTCGCGAATTGCATACCCTGCCCCTGAGTATTATGGTAGTGTAGTGGACAGTTTGTAGCCTTGAGTCGTGTTTCTCCGTGCATCCAGTTTATTAATCCAGTTTCGAAATGTTCTGTTAAGTCTCTTGAAAGGTCGGGTCTAGGGTACAAGAGGGATTAATTTATCGGCTATTTTGAGTGCGTGTGTAGTAAAATAAATAATTAGTTTTGTTTTTATATTTAGCTTTGAATCTGTGAAAGCTAATTTCGATTTCCATTATAAAATGTATAGCTAATCTAACAATCAATGTTGAATGTGAAATATTCGCGTGTGAAGCCCCGGGTAACAACTAGTTACCCAATAAATAGAACTTTCAGGGGCTCACTCATAGTGACTATCCCGAGAGAACCTAGCTGGATCTACATCTTTTTAATGTCGCCTTTGGTTAGATCTCTCTTTCTCTATAATGTTTCCAAAAATTTAATTTTTCATCTCAATAATTTTTGCCCTTTAACTATCCCAAGTTCTTCTTTTGTTACCGATATATTTTTCCTATAAGTGGCATAATACAAAGAATATAAATGGAAAGTTTAAAATATATAGCATTACAGACAAACAGACATGTGCGTAGGTCCCTGGTTTTACCTACTAGTACAGTGAAATAAGACGAAAATGGTGGTGAAAAGTGTTGTATCAATTAAGTGCATTTTTTTTTTTTTAGATTTTTTTTTTTTGGTTTTTTTATGTATATTGCATTATTAATGCTTAATTTTTTTTTAGAAAATGTTTTTTATTTACAGAGGGGGGACACATTATTAGACTAAAGTGCATTTTTCTAAAAAAAAATTAAGCATTAATAATGCAATATACCGTACATAAAAAAATTAAAATAATTTTTTTTTTTTTTTAATCCCTAAAAATGGGCACTTTTTAAAAGACAACAAACCTTTGGGTTACCTTAGACAAAAGTACATATCAAACCCTACATTTTGAGATGGTGAATTTTTTTTTACCATACTTTTACCAAAAATGACGGGCACTTCAATTTTTGCCGAAAAATGCCGATTGCGAGTGGAAAAAAAATTATATCATGAGTTACCGAAATAAAAATACATGTTTTCCCAAATTTTGAAAAAATTTCAACCATTTTTCCTTTAAATATCGCTAATTAAGTATAAAAAAAAGTGCGAGAAATGGTTTTTTTGGGGTTAGGATGATTTTTTAAGTAATCCTACCTTATGGATCGATAGTCTATTTCATCATGGTCATTTTCCATTTTTTTTCCACGACCCCTGGTGCCGGAGATATTAAATAAATAGTGAAGCGATGCACTCGAAATACGTCAACAATGCGTTTTTTGCCACTTTTCTCGCGAAGCCATGCACAAAAAAACTCACAAAATTAGTTATCGTCTCATCTTTATGCATAAAATCGAAAAAAAAGCACTTAATTGATACAACACTTTAAAATTATAATTTCACTCTACTTTACGGATAATAATAAAGAGAAATTAATGAAAATGGAATCCATTTTTTAATTGCTATTGAATTGTTTCTCACATCTCACAAAAACTCCATTTAAAACTTATTGTATTCGTCATACAAAATACTATAATATATGATTTCGCACTTCACATTAATTTGAAATCGAAATCAGTTTTGTTTTCAGATTTGTAAATCAAGCCGTGTTCAAGATAGAGGGAGGGGGACATGATATCTAACACTTTAAATTTAGTCTAGCGCCAACATACTAATTTTTCTTTAAACATACATATTCACAATCAGAATAACTTCTAGTTTCATTTGATACCCCACACATAATATTTCCAAAAAGAAATTTTTCAAGTCGATTGTTTTTTCCCTTTAACTACCCCAAGGTTATTTTTTTGTTGCCTTTTTTTTATATGTGGGACAATATACAAAAAATGAAAATGCAAACTTTGAAATAAATAGGATTTTCTGTGTAGACGGGTTGCAATTTACAGACAGACAAACACGCGCGTGAAATTATAAGGGTCCTTGTTTTTACCAACGGACCCTAAACAAAACTAATATAAGTTTAAATTGACGTAGTATAGGAATGGGAGATATTTTTACAAACAAACAAGGTACGCCAGTCTATAGAAATATTTTAATTGCTAGACTATTCTCTGTGGTACGCCACCCTAGTCACGTGATTAGCCATGGATGGACGCTTGCTAATGACAGTACTTTCACGTTCTATAGATTTTCTAAATACATCCTTCATCGCCGTAATTATTATCATTTACTCCAGTGGAGATTCTCAGTTACATGATATTATGAACATCCTACACTTTAAAACATAAATTTTTACTAATGTAATTTTCGTAGTCATTACAAAAGCAATACAACCAATACAGAAAACTAATACTATTTTTACTTCCTCACAGAAAAAAATTGTGTTGGATTAAAAAATCAGCGTAGAACTTTTGCAGATTTATCCGTTATAAGATCTCTTGAGCTAAAAAAAGTAGTTTTTAGTATGATGTATTCTTGGTGTCTTGTCTGTCTTGTGTGGAGTGCTCTAAGATTTGGTGTGCGCGTGTATTTTGGGCAAATCTCAAGACTTTTATCCATTCCTTCGATAACTCAAAATTTAAGAGTAGTGCCGTAAAAAATATCAATTGTCTCAAAATCGGTTTTTACAATTTTAATCAAATTCTACTCAAATTTAGCCTCTAAGAACTCAAACAAAGCGTATTCGTCGTTTCTTTCCAAAAAATACCGGTTATCAGTTATCGACAAGAAATCTGTCGTGATTTTTATATACGTAGTGATTCCAAAAATTCAGAATATGGTTTCTTGGTCCGAAATAAGTAAACAAGTTCCTATGAACATATGTCCTCAAATCCTTAGTTTTCCGCCAGTCCGCCAATTTGTGTTTTTTTACAAAGAGCATATTTTTGTAAATAAATTAGTTATCAAGGCCAAATTTGAGATACATAATTTTGATGTGACCTTTTTGTCAATGTATCAAAAACCAGGATATTCTTTTGTATGTTTTCAAATTGGCGGCCGTTTTAAATGTGTTACGTCGAATATGTCATTAACTTTAAAAACAAAAATTACAATAGACCTTAAAGTTTTCTTTTTTTTAATGACGAATAAAATCGCTTTTTAAACAATAAATCGGTTATCCTTTAATCTTCCGAAAAATTACAAAACTTGTTTTGTTTGTCATTAAAAAAAAATTCTTTGGTCTATTGTAAATTTTTTTTAAGTCTACGGTTTTTGATTATTCGATATTCAAAATGTTAAACATGCCCAATTTAACATACGAAACAAAGTCCTGAATTTAGGTACATTGATAAAGAGTTACATGAAAAATATGTATATCAATTTTGGGCTCGATATCTAATTTATTTTAAATATATAATTTTTTTTATAGAAAACACAAAATGCCAGAGAAACAGAAAACTAAGCATTTAAGGACAAATGTGCATAGGGTCTTTGTTACTTATTTTGACCCAAAAAACCATATCCTTCATTTTCGGAACGTAGTTTGGAAACACCCTATAAACAAATCAGGAGTACAGATTTCTTTAAAATGTTTGAGAATTGTGAAGATTAATGATCTAAAAAAACCCCTGTGCGGTCTCAAAAATGGAGAAAAGGAGGGGGGGAATAATTGGTCCAGGAATTATTGGCATAGTCCGTCATCACTAACAGCTTGATGATGAAGCTTAAAAGATTGGTGTTTACGGCACACACGATAAACTTTAGGCCCTATTTAAAATAAATAAATATTTTCTCAAAGACGCCGTCCGTCTGCGTTTATATTTTTTGCCTCACAACTACTGAACTGATATATTTTTGATGGGTATTAATTTGGTTTTTGAAATGGGTTATATATATATAAGAAAGTATAGGTTAAAAGTTCTCTACTTTGTTCTTACGGTTTATATCCCTCTGAAGATGGTAGCTATATTACCGATATATATATATATATATATATAAGAAAGTATAAGTTAAAAGTTCTCTACTTTGTTCTTACTTAAGGTTTATATCCCTCTGAAGATGGTAGCTATATTACCGATATATATATATAAGAAAGTATAGGTTAAAAGTTCTCTACTTTGTTCTTACTTAAGGTTTATATCCCTCTGAAGATGGTAGCTATATTACCGATATATATATATATATATATATATATATATATATATATATATATATAAGAAAGTATAGGTTAAAAGTTCTCTACTTTGTTCTTACTTAAGGTTTATATCCCTCTGAAGATGGTAGCTATATTACCGATATATATATATAAGAAAGTATAGGTTAAAAGTTCTCTACTTTGTTCTTACTTAAGGTTTATATCCCTCTGAAGATGGTAGCTATATTACCGATATATATATATATAAGAAAGTATAGGTTAAAAGTTCTCTACTTTGTTCTTACTTAAGGTTTATATCCCTCTGAAGATGGTAGCTATATTACCGATATATATATATAAGAAAGTATAGGTTAAAAGTTCTCTACTTTGTTCTTACTTAAGGTTTATATCCCTCTGAAGATGGTAGCTATATTACCGATATATATATATAAGAAAGTATAGGTTAAAAGTTCTCTACTTTGTTCTTACTTAAGGTTTATATCCCTCTGAAGATGGTAGCTATATTACCGATATATATATATAAGAAAGTATAGGTTAAAAGTTCTCTACTTTGTTCTTACTTAAGGTTTATATCCCTCTGAAGATGGTAGCTATATTACCGATATATATATATATATAAGAAAGTATAGGTTAAAAGTTCTCTACTTTGTTCTTACTTAAGGTTTATATCCCTCTGAAGATGGTAGCTATATTACCGATATATATATATAAGAAAGTATAGGTTAAAAGTTCTCTACTTTGTTCTTACTTAAGGTTTATATCCCTCTGAAGATGGTAGCTATATTACCGATATATATATATATAAGAAAGTATAGGTTAAAAGTTCTCTACTTTGTTCTTACTTAAGGTTTATATCCCTCTGAAGATGGTAGCTATATTACCGATATATATATATATATATATATAAGAAAGTATAGGTTAAAAGTTCTCTACTTTGTTCTTACTTAAGGTTTATATCCCTCTGAAGATGGTAGCTATATTACCGATATATATATATATATATATAAGAAAGTATAGGTTAAAAGTTCTCTACTTTGTTCTTACTTAAGGTTTATATCCCTCTGAAGATGGTAGCTATATTACCGATATATATATATATAAGAAAGTATAGGTTAAAAGTTCTCTACTTTGTTCTTACTTAAGGTTTATATCCCTCTGAAGATGGTAGCTATATTACCGATATATATATATATAAGAAAGTATAGGTTAAAAGTTCTCTACTTTGTTCTTACTTAAGGTTTATATCCCTCTGAAGATGGTAGCTATATTACCGATATATATATATATATATATAAGAAAGTATAGGTTAAAAGTTCTCTACTTTGTTCTTACTTAAGGTTTATATCCCTCTGAAGATGGTAGCTATATTACCGATATATATATATATAAGAAAGTATAGGTTAAAAGTTCTCTACTTTGTTCTTACTTAAGGTTTATATCCCTCTGAAGATGGTAGCTATATTACCGATATATATATATATATATATAAGAAAGTATAGGTTAAAAGTTCTCTACTTTGTTCTTACTTAAGGTTTATATCCCTCTGAAGATGGTAGCTATATTACCGATATATATATATATAAGAAAGTATAGGTTAAAAGTTCTCTACTTTGTTCTTACTTAAGGTTTATATCCCTCTGAAGATGGTAGCTATATTACCGATATATATATATATAAGAAAGTATAGGTTAAAAGTTCTCTACTTTGTTCTTACTTAAGGTTTATATCCCTCTGAAGATGGTAGCTATATTACCGATATATATATATAAGAAAGTATAGGTTAAAAGTTCTCTACTTTGTTCTTACTTAAGGTTTATATCCCTCTGAAGATGGTAGCTATATTACCGATATATATATATATATATATAAGAAAGTATAGGTTAAAAGTTCTCTACTTTGTTCTTACTTAAGGTTTATATCCCTCTGAAGATGGTAGCTATATTACCGATATATATATATAAGAAAGTATAGGTTAAAAGTTCTCTACTTTGTTCTTACTTAAGGTTTATATCCCTCTGAAGATGGTAGCTATATTACCGATATATATATATAAGAAAGTATAGGTTAAAAGTTCTCTACTTTGTTCTTACTTAAGGTTTATATCCCTCTGAAGATGGTAGCTATATTACCGATATATATATATATATATATATATATATATATATATAAGAAAGTATAGGTTAAAAGTTCTCTACTTTGTTCTTACTTAAGGTTTATATCCCTCTGAAGATGGTAGCTATATTACCGATATATATATATATATATAAGAAAGTATAGGTTAAAAGTTCTCTACTTTGTTCTTACTTAAGGTTTATATCCCTCTGAAGATGGTAGCTATATTACCGATATATATATATATATATATATATATAAGAAAGTATAGGTTAAAAGTTCTCTACTTTGTTCTTACTTAAGGTTTATATCCCTCTGAAGATGGTAGCTATATTACCGATATATATATATATAAGAAAGTATAGGTTAAAAGTTCTCTACTTTGTTCTTACTTAAGGTTTATATCCCTCTGAAGATGGTAGCTATATTACCGATATATATATATATAAGAAAGTATAGGTTAAAAGTTCTCTACTTTGTTCTTACTTAAGGTTTATATCCCTCTGAAGATGGTAGCTATATTACCGATATATATATATATATATAAGAAAGTATAGGTTAAAAGTTCTCTACTTTGTTCTTACTTAAGGTTTATATCCCTCTGAAGATGGTAGCTATATTACCGATATATATATATATATAAGAAAGTATAGGTTAAAAGTTCTCTACTTTGTTCTTACTTAAGGTTTATATCCCTCTGAAGATGGTAGCTATATTACCGATATATATATATAAGAAAGTATAGGTTAAAAGTTCTCTACTTTGTTCTTACTTAAGGTTTATATCCCTCTGAAGATGGTAGCTATATTACCGATATATATATATAAGAAAGTATAGGTTAAAAGTTCTCTACTTTGTTCTTACTTAAGGTTTATATCCCTCTGAAGATGGTAGCTATATTACCGATATATATATATATATAAGAAAGTATAGGTTAAAAGTTCTCTACTTTGTTCTTACTTAAGGTTTATATCCCTCTGAAGATGGTAGCTATATTACCGATATATATATATATAAGAAAGTATAGGTTAAAAGTTCTCTACTTTGTTCTTACTTAAGGTTTATATCCCTCTGAAGATGGTAGCTATATTACCGATATATATATATATATAAGAAAGTATAGGTTAAAAGTTCTCTACTTTGTTCTTACTTAAGGTTTATATCCCTCTGAAGATGGTAGCTATATTACCGATATATATATATAAGAAAGTATAGGTTAAAAGTTCTCTACTTTGTTCTTACTTAAGGTTTATATCCCTCTGAAGATGGTAGCTATATTACCGATATATATATATAAGAAAGTATAGGTTAAAAGTTCTCTACTTTGTTCTTACTTAAGGTTTATATCCCTCTGAAGATGGTAGCTATATTACCGATATATATATATATATATATATATATATATATATATATATATATATAAGAAAGTATATGTTAAAAGTTCTCTACTTTGTTCTTACTTAAGGTTTATATCCCTCTGAAGATGGTAGCTATATTACCGATATATATATATAAGAAAGTATAGGTTAAAAGTTCTCTACTTTGTTCTTACTTAAGGTTTATATCCCTCTGAAGATGGTAGCTATATTACCGATATATATATATATATATATATATATATATATATATATATATAAGAAAGTATATGTTAAAAGTTCTCTACTTTGTTCTTACTTAAGGTTTATATCCCTCTGAAGATGGTAGCTATATTACCGATATATATATATATAAGAAAGTATAGGTTAAAAGTTCTCTACTTTGTTCTTACTTAAGGTTTATATCCCTCTGAAGATGGTAGCTATATATATATATATATATATATATATATATATATATATATATATATATATATATATAAGAAAGTATAGGTTAAAAGTTCTCTACTTTGTTCTTACTTAAGGTTTATATCCCTCTGAAGATGGTAGCTATATTACCGATATATATATATATATATATATAAGAAAGTATAGGTTAAAAGTTCTCTACTTTGTTCTTACTTAAGGTTTATATCCCTCTGAAGATGGTAGCTATATATATATATATATATATATAAGAAAGTATAGGTTAAAAGTTCTCTACTTTGTTTTACTTTAGGTTTATATCCCTCTGAGGATGGTAGCTATATTACCGAAATGTACATAAGGGTTTATTAAACTTTATAATGTTAATTGTGTTAGTGTTTTATTTGTGATTTGGGTATTTCTTCTTCCATCTTGTTATTAACCATAAGGCTCATTGGATGTTATTTTCAATAAAAAAAAAAATCTGTAATCTATCTATTTAATTCTGTTTAATTTCGTACACAGTGATGTTTCTGGTTACACCACCTTGTGATCACATAACTGTAATAACGATTTGCATCTGTAATTATACCCATCGGTTATTTTTGATACATGCATTCATTTGTCTAATAATCAACCGGTTCCAGACTTTTTACACACAGTGTATTATTTTATACTTCAGGTTCGCCCACTATACGAATCTAAGTTTTAATTTTCGTCGTGTAGGAATGGGAGATATTTTACAAACACGCAAATTGCGATAGGCTATAGAAATATTCTAATTACTAAATACTCAGTCGTACGTTACCCGTCTACGTCACTCTAGTGAAGAAAATTTTTCATTTATTAAAAGAAAACAAATTTTTGCCACTGTATATTTTTTGTAACATCAGTTTTCGAGATATTCGATGTTAAAGATTTTAAGTGGCCACCACTTTGAAATGAGTATAAGAAATCGGATGATAATATATCTCAAATTAGGTCTTTATAGCAATAAATATCATGCACAATTTCAATGTATCATTTTTCTGTTCAAAAGATATGAATTTTTTGTTCAAAACACAAAATGGCGGATAGAAAGACAACCAACCATTTAAGGCCATTTGCACACATGTACTTTTTTCTTTATTTTCACCTGTAGAATACGCTCTGAAAGTTTCTCTGTTTCTTCCATTGACACTGTATTATAGTTTTTTATTTAGAAAACAAATACTGTCCAAGAACGACTTACCAGGCTTATTATATATATATATATATATATATATATATATATATATATATATATTATATTAGTGTAATGTTAGATATATATAACAATTCGTAAATTATTTTAATAACATTTCGTTTATCTCTTACTAGCCTACAACATGACTGCTTTAGATTTTTAATATTATTATTTCAGAATTTGGATTTTCACGTTGTTTATTTCGGGTTATATTCACATTAATAAGGCCTTAAGATTTCTTTTTATGAAATTGTAGTATGTTAATTATAAAGAAGAACAATTAAACTATTTACATTTTTATAATACATTTGTTCTTTATAACATGAAAATAACTGTATTAATCTTGCACACCTTGGCCTTTGCCTTATTGAGGTTATAACAACTCATTTTAAATTTATCAGCGAAACAAATGAGACTGTTAAATGCATACACATCTAGCTGACGTCAAGAAAGAACACGCAACAACTAATATAAAAGGTCTACACACTGGATAAAACCCTTTTGAGCATTACATTTAGAGGATCTGTTTGTATGATGGGGCTGGGTAAGTACTATGATTACGCCCATCATCTTGTTCTACTTTTATTTGATATATGCATTATTTGTTTTCCTACCCTTGTCATACAATAAAAATCTTGAATATTATGGAGTCATTCGCGCACAACCCATACATTTTTGGTAGCCACATGCCAAGAATCTGTACTGCTAACGGCCATATGTACTAAGCCTGGTGTTAGATAGAGTTTCAGCCTAAGCATGGGAATCCTGACAACCGTTTTTCAAGCGGAAGAGATTGACCTTACAGAATGTGCGATATGGCTACAATGATAATACCATCTATATAAACACAGACAGTAAGGCATCTCTTCTGGCTGTGGCAGAAGACAACTATAATTTTACGATAGTGTGGTACTAAAATCCCGGGGGAAAAAAACCAACAAAGTAAATCTGTTTTGGATCCCGTAATGAAGGCAGACAGGTGTGCCAAAAAAGGAACTGAATCCCCCTTTGGCCAATAACCTACCTCCTGAGTATCCTACACGTTACCACGCAGGTGTGTGTCCCAATGGGTTTTGAAAGAACACCAAAGTTTTGGAGAGAACGAAGGGTAATGTACAGTCTAAGATGATGATCAAGACTCCACTCAAAGGAGGCGTTTAGATTGATCTGCGGAGAGGTACTGGATTCCTGACGGGTCACTAGATTTTCCGCAGTCATCTAGACAAAATGGAGTTACGTCGTTTTGTGTAGGATATGTGGTGCAGCTGGAAACGGTTCAACATGTAATTTTCGACTGTCCAGTTCTGGACAAGAAACGATTTGAACCCCTAGGCACTCTATGGAGTGTGATGATAGACAAGGAAACAGGACATCATCGTCCAAAGCATTTCAGTTTTCCAAAAACCTGAAAGGATTAATAAGGAAAGGTCTTGTGAATGAGGGTTCACAAAAAGTTATATAACTGACAGCATATAGTGGACAGTAAATCCTGTCCCTCATATCAATGAATATAATTTTTTTAAAAGCAGCAAGTAAAGTCTCAAACAGAAACAAAACTGTCTATTGTTTCAATGAATCGATATCAGCCTTCCACAAGCATTCATATCCACTGAATTCGACAGCAACAAAACAATAAGCTTTCATTATAATGACCATACTTCAATAGACTGTATCGTCTGCTTTGTTCTTTTGTTTTTATTTGTTTTTGTTGTTTCAATTTGACGACGTAAATTACTTGTTTTCTTTTTTTATTGTGGTGAATGAGAGGTAATTTTGGTATTAAAGTTTCTTAAAGTTTGCTTAGTAGTCCATAGTAGAATTTCTATGGTTTTCTAATTTTTCATAGTGATTGATAATAATGAATATACTTTATTAAAACAATACATAATACTATATACTTTATATTTAACAAAATCACACCTTAAATATAGTCCGTCTGTATGATTAAAATTAATATTTTTAACAATTTTACAAAGTGCTAAAGAGAGTTTAAATAGTTCAGTTTAAGTCATCATGGTACTTACCCAGCCCGACACACAATCTACACGAAGCAGACTCTTGAAATGTAATGCCTAAAAGCAGGTCTCCTTTTTACTTGTAGGAAAAGTTAAACTGTATTGGTAGATCAAGGAGTCTTCCCCAGTAGGGTAGGTTTGTTGAAAAGAGTTGTTACAGGTTTTTTTTGAAATCAGTTAGGCACTAAAGGGGTTCGTAGATATGTAGATATTAAAGAATCATCACTCGCTTCGCTCGTGTCAGTGTCTCGGCATTGTACATATACGAGGAAGTTTCCACCCGCTACGCTCGTGCCCTACCGGATCTCGTAATTATATGAATATCACATTTTCTTAGGAAGTCAGGATTCGAAATTACATTTTCATAACTTCGCTAATTCACATCATAGAGATGTGTGATTTACAGAATTGAAAACTGCAAGTTTTTATGAAGTTTAGTGTGTAATAATTTGAATAACACACAAAATATGAACAAAAAGTGTTTCAAATGGTCACTATTTCGATATTTTCAATTAGATTTTTCTGAATATTAATAGGGCTTCAGATAAGAACACTATAGTTAATGTTGCTATCTTTATTTTGACGGGCGGACGATATCTCGAAAATCACTTTTTCTTTTTTCTGAAGCCACGAAACGTAAAGTTCAGTCAAAAAACGGACGTCGAATTTTGTTCGCGTTTGCCAAACTTACAATCTATTTTATAGGAAGTACAACTTTAAAAAAATTGCGAGTTCTTGAGATAATCTGTAATAAATATGGCACAGATGTGCAAAAATATCACGTTTTGAAAAAAAGATTCTAGTCTCAAGACGTCGTGAATCATGGAAAAAGACATACGTTTATCACCAACACATTACGTTCTTTATTCGTAATTGGAAAATAATCTGTAATTTTCTGTGGCAAAGAAAAGTTGAACAGAATTCGATAAAAGTTTCTGCTCGACTGAATTAACCAAAGCAGACACAGCGTAAGTTGTTGCAAAGTTGGAATTACGACAAACTGGCAAACTTCCGCCACAAAATTTAACCTTAGGTAATATGCTAGGTCTTTAGATATGACAGACACGTCCTCCTATAAAAGTGTATTAATAAAGTGGGCGGTGACGGTTTTGCCTTTTGACTAACAAGTAAATTTTAAAAGTGAAAAGTTGGAAGGCTCAAATGACAGTCGGTTAATAGATAAATCTAATAGACAATTTTATGTTAGTACTTTCTATTATATGCGTGCCTGTAGAAGAGGCGTGACTTGATATAAGAATATACTGATACTTGCCGGAATCTGATACTTTGAAGTATCAGATACAGGATATATAATATATAAAAAATATTCACTTATATAGGTAGTTTGTAAATGTAAATAAATATAGGTAGTTTATCACATTTATTTGTACATTTGTCCTCATTTGTGTATATAAATATTAATAGACAACGTTTTGACAGTATTGATCAACTCCCGTTATCTAGTGATAAACCTAGAAGATGAAAATAATCAATAGAGCCTAGGGCCATGTTGGAAACTATAACTAAGATAAACAGTGCAAAAAAAATACAATGCACAAACTATGTCACTCGCCCCCCCCCCCCAACCAAATACAAACCAACCAAACTATTCGTCACAGAAAGTTTTAGTTCAGTACATTAGGTGTCAAAATGTGAAAAAACCACGGCAGAAATTTAAAAAATGTATATTTAAAGAAACTTGTGCCAAAATTTGATTAACGTCGAACTTCTAAGGTGGCGGTCATCAAGGTTTGTAGTTCCCATGAAGCGGCAAATATGTGTTGTGTAAACGCGGCTACTTAAATTCAGCGTTATGTAATTATCAGTAAATTTCACATTTTTTTTACACACCAAGCTAGAAAAAACATTCTAGCAAACACCATGCTTTCTAAAAGTATTTGGAAATGTAAAACAATCAGGAAAAAGCTAAAATCACCTGATGCTAATTTTGAAAATTATAAAGAAGAAAATAAAAAAAGAATTTAATATACCATTTTGAGTGAAAATGGAGTACAGTGTCATTGAATCTGATTTACGAATACACAACTGGAAATTACACATAAAGTATCAAAGAAAATCCTGCCAGAGAAATCTCGTCTAAACTATGAAAACAGTGTGACACATTTTAGTACACACGAAAAGGAGATGTGAACATCTCAGCGAATGTATTGTTTCATCCTCTTAACGTCCTTTATCACTCAGAGGTCAATATAATCTATGTTATATTGTAACGATTCAAATTAAAAAAGCTATAGTTAAGTACAAGAAATTGATTGCATTTTTAATAAAAAAATCTGTGAGCTAACAAATCCAAAAAATAAAATACTTTTTCTAAAGAAGAAGTAACAAAGTTTTTAAAAGAAGCCGCTGATAAAGAATTCTTCATGAAAAGGTAACTTTAATTTTTGGGATTAGCCTATTGCCTATTGATGAAAAGAATTGGTGAAAATGATGATATTGAGGACAAATCAACTTTCATTATTTTAACATTTAGAGATTCGTTGATGGTGTTGAGAACAAAGGTTCAATCATTGTGGTAACATTAGGAGATTCGTTGACGATGTTAAGGACAAAAGTTCAATAATTATTGTAACATTTAGAGATTCGATGAAAATGTTGAGGACAAAGGTTCAATCATTATTGTAACATTAGGAGATTCGTCGATGATGTTGAGGACAAAGGTTCATCATTATGGTAACATAAGGAGATTCGTTGACGATGTTAAGGACAAAAGTTCAATCATTATTGTAACATCAGGAGATTCGAGGATGATGCTGAGGACAAAAGTACAATCATTATTGTAACATTAGTAGATTCGAGGATGATGTTGAGGACATAGGTTCAATCATTGATGTAACAAAGAGATACCAAAACTAACAAAAGTCAAACGACAATAACCAGTAATACTGCTGAATATGGTGTAGAGTATTTCTCCTTCTATAGGAAATATGTTTGTTAATGGCTACAAAATGCTCTCTCACGTAGACTACTCTATTCTAAGATAATTTCGAGTAAAGTAAATTTGTTAATCAATTTGTAGGCATAAATATAACGGGGACAAGTTTCTAAAGACAATACTGAATATTTAAAATGATCAAATCCCAGCTTGTTTAACGGACATTGTTTGAGACACACATTCACCATTCTTCTAGTTAACTCAGGGGGTGATATCAGTTCATTAAAGCGTCGCGGAATGTGGAAAAGTACCACGGTAGCTGAAAGCTATGTAGAGAAATCTATGAGCGATAAAACTGAAACGGCCAAGAAGATCTAAGGCCATTCTTCCAAATATAATAGAACTTCAACTATCCCTAAGAATTTCGAGATGACATCTGGCATTGTTATTCAAATTTGTCATAACTGCAATTACAATACCACTATCAATAAGTTGAAATAATTCCCTTTCATGAATGTGTTCACGTTATATTTGTTGTTTGTAAAGCCACGGAGTTACACTTGTTAGTGAGGAACTCTTATTAAAACTGTAGCTGTAGGGCACTACGAGTGTAAAGGATCTTTGTCGCTTCAGGCGTCAACTTTTTATCTCGTACTACAAAGTAAACTTTGCTCTCTTAATACACAAACAACTATTTATACTCACCAATGGTTCTGAGCTAGAATAATATACTTGCTACTTAGTTGTTCTTTATTATTAAACTCAAAACACTTAATCTTCTTCATGGGTCTAAAATGTAATGGTGCCTGTTTGGACGCATTAATATAATTGCTAAAAACTTTTTTTTCCTTTTTAACCATAGCGACCAACCTTCCTTTTGCTCCCAAGTGGTAGTTCTTTCTCTTTTTTACTTAATGTTTCTTTTCCCATATTTTTTCTTTTTTCCATATTTGTTACATATAATGTGAATTCAGTCATTGTTAGTGTTGCACAAATTAATATTGCATGGAGTCTATATCTACTGTGGGTATGGGTTTTGATAAATTGGGTTATGTTTTTGATTGGTGATTGTGAATATTTTCAATTATTTGATTTTCATGGTATGCATTTGCATGTATAATCTTTTGGAATTTCTGTATCTGTACAATCCCCATATGTTAAATTTCATTAAAATCTATCCAGTCGAGATAGAAATTTGACCCGTTGCATAACTTTCTCAATATGCGAGAAAATATATTATGGACCATCTTTCCTATATTATAAGGATCCGCTAAATTAATTTTCATTATTATTTATATTAATTTTTATTTATATTTATTTACTGTGATTTAAAAAAAAAATCATATTGTAAAATAACACCTACAAAGATTGCGTTAGATAAATGATTAGCTTAATTTGTCCGTTTGCAATCGTCTGTTTCTTCAAATAATTACTAGTTTCCACAGCTCAATGCCATCATCAGATCATAACTAAAATTTTTTTAAAACAATTACAAACAAAATATAGAAAGGACCAATAAGTCACATCTCTTTAGTTGCAACTTTAGACTCAAGAAGGTAAGTTCTTACATAATGCGATCCACCAAACTTTTATGTTTAATTTATAATGTTTTTGATTATGGTTACAACTAACTGTGTTTGTGATGTGCGTTCACTTTGTATCTTATATAAAATGTGTTCAGTTTTCATATCATTCATGTTGAATGGAAATTAATTTCACTTGTATATTCGCTCTTAAACACTTTAAGAATGACCTGATGATGACACTACTCTGTCGAAACTAGTAAAAAAAACCAAACGATTTCAGACGAAGTAATTATTTATCTAACACAATTTTGGTAGCTACTATATGTATCAATTTAATTTGTTTATACTATATATATATATATATATATATATATATATATATATATATATATATACAGGGTGTTTCATGGGAACCCTGACAAACTTTGGAAAACGGTTCCATGGGTCAATACATGAAAAAAATGTTATATAAAGATAGGTCCAAAACCCATTCGTTTCATATTTACAGCCGAAAATAGAGTTTTTTCAGTTTTGCTTGTAGTTAAGGCATTTTTTGACCTCTAGATCAATAATTAGTGATAATATTTTGATAAAACCTACATGGTTAGTTAGTGGAGAAAATTCTACAGATATATCATTAGTTTTAAGTACTAAAATGAAGACTTTTATTCGGCAACAGCACTTTAAAGATTAAAATTTACTAAAAAAAATAGTACTCAAAAATTATTTTCAATTTTTAAATGGCTTTCACGAGAGATCCGATGGACCATTATGGCTGCAACTTTACCAAAAGTTGTAGAATTTCATGTACAATAAAGTTATTAGTTAGATATGTTTAGTTTTACAAGTAACTTTTATTGGTGTATTAATAAACTGTAAGCTAACACAAATTACAAATTACCTTTTAACTGGTGCATGATGCAACATACATTATTGTTTGTATAATATGAATTCTACTAAATTTAAATAAACATTATTTATCTTACAATACTATTTACTGGTTTAAAACATAATATTCTTTAATTAACTAAATAATAATCAATAATCTTAATTAGCTTGTAATTAGCTTATTTCATTTTTTATTACAAACAACATTACGTCTTTTGTAATGAGAGTTCTAAAGCAGCTGTTATTGAATATGGCAGAAGATTTCCTAACAGGCTTGTCCCAAATAGACAAGTATTTACCGACTTACATTGCATTGTCTGAGAGAGAAAAGTTCATTTGCTAAATCTAAACTTGAAGGCATTAATCAAACTTCGCTTGAGGTAGAAGAGAGCATCATTGATTCTGTACAGCAAAGCCCAGGTACTAATGTGAGGAGGCTTTCAAAGCAGTATCTGGTATCCTCTTCTAAGATTTGGAGAATCTTAAATGATGAAGGTTTGTATCCTTATCATTTGAAGAAAGTAATAATCTTCACGCCGGCGATAATATTAAAATGTTTGAGTTTTGTCGTTGGGTTGCAGCAAATCATCGGTTGGTCAAGTTAATTCTTTTTACAGACGAGGCTCAATTCACCCTGAATGGTATCAATAATTCCAAGAACACTCACATAACGGGCTGAAGAAAATCCCCACGTCACAGTTGAGACGAACTTTCAGAGGCGATTCTCAGTCAATGTTTGGTGCGGCCTCATTAATGACAAACTTGTCGGACCTTACATTTTAGATGGGGTACTGAATGGTTTAACCTATTTACAGTTCTTACAGGACACTTTACCAGAATTTCGTGAGGATATCCCAATCCAAACCAGGGCAAATATGTTCTATTAACATGACAGAGCACCTCCGTACACATCACTAAATGTTGTTCGCTTGTTACAGAACCGTTACGGTGAAAAGCTAATTGCTCACCGTGTACCAGTACATTGGCCTCCAAGGTCACCGGACCTGACTCCGATGGACTTTTATTTGTGAGGGCACATGAAAACGGAGGTTTACAAAACCAAACCACAGACAAGAGTAGAGTTAGTAGAAAGAATATTAAATGTCACCCAAACAATCAAAGACAACCCTGCAATGATAAGAGCTGCGACGTCTTCCCTGTTAAAGCGAGCCAGACTCTGCCGAGATCACAATGGGGAACAATTTGAAAACATTTTAAACTAAGTATAATTATTATTATGTTATAAACCAGTAAATAGTATTGTAGGATAAATAATGTTTATTTAAATTTAGTAGAATTTATATTATACAAACAATAATGTATGTTGCATCATACACCAGTTAAAAGGTAATTTGTAATTTGTGTTAGCTTACAGTTTATTAATACACCAATAAAAGTTACTTGTAAAACTAAACATATCTAACTAATAACTTTATTGTACATGAAATTCTACAACTTTTGGTAAAGTTGCAGCCATAATGGTCCATCGGATCTCTCGTGAAAGCCATTTAAAAATTGAAAATAATTTTTGAGTACTATTTTTTTTAGTAAATTTTAATCTTTAAAGTGCTGTTGCCGAATAAAATTCCTCATTTTAGTACTTAAAACTAATGATATATCTGTAGAATTTTCTCCACTAACTAACCATGTAGGTTTTATCAAAATATTATCACTAATTTTTGATCCAGAGGTCAAAAAATGCCTTAACTACAAGCAAAACTGAAAAAACTCTATTTTCGGCTGTAAATATGAAACGAATAGGTTTTGAACCTATCTTTATATAACATTTTTTTCATGTATTGACCCATGGAACCGTTTCCCAAAGTTTGTCAGGGTTCCCATGAAACACCCTGTATATATATATATATATATATATATATAATTCCCCAAATGTTTCGACTGAGTGGACCACAATTGATCATTCCGCGAAAACCACAACACTTGTTTTTGATCGAACACTTAATTTTCTCTATATTATGTAAATTAAAATGAATTCACAACCCAACTTATCAAGTGATAAACGTAGAACATGAGATATACGAAAAGGCCCAAAACTATAAAATAAACAGTCAAGTTAGAAACTAAAACTAATAATATAAGAATAGGTCTCACGAGTAAAAGATAATAAACTGGAGTAAAAGTTGAATTGACGAAAAATAATTCAACCCTAATGTAAAGTTAACCAACGATTTTATCAATAAAACATTGTAGAAATTGGGCAATTCATGAATCCGTTAATAAAACAAATTGTTGAGCGTTATCGTGGTCTTACCGAGCTTCATCGTACAAAGCTGATGCTGTTAATGTAATGTCCAAAAGTTGGTCTCTTGAGTATTGGAAATATTAAATTGTATTGGTAAATCAAGAGGTATTATCCAGTAAATTCGTTTAAAACCGTTGTTAAACAGGTAATTGTGTATATCACAACTTGACGCCGGTTAGACCTTAACAAGTCTCGCAGATGTGTACATATTAAAAACCCCCTACACACTACACTCGTATCGGCGAATCGACTTTACCGGATCTCAACTATACAAATCACATTTTCTTGGTAGGCAGGGATCGAAATTACATTTTGACTTAACTTTGCTATTTATCATCGTAGAGCGGAGGGGGTTTCTACCATTAAATCCAGAATCGAAATCTGTAAATTTGTGCCCTTTATAAGTTGAATAAAACACGAGATATGGAACAAAAAATTTTTAAAATGTCCTTCATTTTGCTATTTTTCAATTTGATTTTTCTGAGTTTCAATAGGGTTCTATATGAGAACACAGTCGTCCCTTGGAACAATTACATATTTCTATATAATTTTTGTGGTATAGGCGACACGCAACGACAACTAACACCCCCTATACTTCATATTCTGGGTAAGTAGAATTTAGTTCAAAATTTCTTTCTGCAATACAAACAAATTTTTCTGTTATATTATTAATGTTATTGATTTTCAATTCATACAGAAATCTTTGAAAATAACAGTGAAGTTTACAATTTGTATGCCAAACATTTCTCTTTACAGAGCACGGTATTTCATATATTGAACAGCTGAGATTAAAAAATGTTGATTTCATATTCAGTTTTAATCTTGGAAATAACTTACAGGAACATTTGTAATCCTGTACCAACAAAAGTAATATTTCTCTGTGTCCACACAAGGCCGTAACCAGGTGACACTCACTACTAAACCATGTTCCTGGGCATATTGCAGCGCCATTTTGTTTTAACGGGCTATAAAAGAAGCCGTCAAAAGTACACCTCCAACCTACCGACATTTTGATGTCCTCGCACATAAAACAGCATAATGAATAAGGATTTAATAACTTAACTTCACCTCACTTAATAACTATGAAAGGTTGCGTATTTAAGTTTTTCACTTACAAATTATGGTGTAGTTTGAAATTTCGACTTCCGTTTTTTTTTAATGATCTTCACTTTTATAGCCTTAGGAAAACGAAAACCGATTTTCCACATCCCGTTTTTTCATCTCCAGTGTAATTAAAATTATTTATACTATATTATATTGAATTTTTCAGATTATAATTATGTATGTAATGGTACCAACCCGTAAATGGAAAAGTTAAAATGATATATTCGTATAGCTACGAGATCCCACAGGACCAAGTTTCTGATATGAGCGTAGCGAGTATAGTGTGGCTAGTGATGATATACACACTGGTACAGTGTGGCTAGTGATGATATACACACTGGTACAGTGTGGCTAGTGATGATATACACACTGATACAGTGTGGCTAGTGATGATATACACACCAGTACAGTGTGGCTAGTGATGATATACACACTGGTACAGTGTGGCTAGTGATGATATACACACCGGTATAGTGTGGTTAGTATGACATACACACCGGTACAGTGTGGCTAGTGATGATATACACACCGGTATAGTGTGGCTAGTGATGATATACACACTGGTACAGTGTGGCTAGTGATGATATACACACAAGTACAGTGTGGCTAGTGATGATATACACACCGGTACAGTGTGGCTCGCGATGATATACACACCAGTACAGTGTGGCTAGTGATGATATACACACCGGTATAGTGTGGCTAGTGATGATATACACACTGGTACAGTGTGGCTAGTGATGATATACACACAAGTACAGTGTGGCTAGTGATGATATACACACCGGTACAGTGTGGCTCGCGATGATATACACACCGGTACAGTGTGGCTAGTGATGATATACACACCGGTATAGTGTGGCTAGTGATGATATACACACTGGTACAGTGTGGCTAGTGATGATATACACACAAGTACAGTGTGGATAGTGATGATATACACACCGGTACAGTGTGGCTCGCGATGATATACACACAAGTACAGTGTGGCTCGCGATGACATACACACCGGTACAGTGTGGCTCGCGATGATATACACACTGGTACAGTGTGGCTAGTGATGATATACACACCAGTACAGTGTGGCTAGCGATGATATACACACTGGTACAGTGTAGCTAGTGATAATATAGACATCGGTATAGTGTGGCTAGTGATGATATACACACCGGTACAGTGTGGCTAGTGATGACATAAACACCAGTACAGTGTGGCTAGTGATGATATACACACCAGTACAGTGTGGCTAGTGATAATATACATACCGGTACAGTGTGGCTAGTGATAATATACACACTGGTAGAGTGTGGCTAGCGATGATATACACACTGGTACAGTGTGGCTAGTGATGATATACACACCAGTACAGTGTGGCTAGCGATGATATACACACTGGTACAGTGTAGCTAGTGATAATATAGACATCGGTATAGTGTGGCTAGTGATGATATACACACCGGTACAGTGTGGCTAGTGATGATATACACACCAGTACAGTGTGGCTAGCGATGATATACACACTGGTACAGTGTAGCTAGTGATAATATAGACATCGGTATAGTGTGGCTAGTGATGATATACACACCAGTACAGTGTGGCTAGTGATGACATAAACACCAGTACAGTGTGGCTAGTGATGATATACACACCAGTACAGTGTGGCTAGTGATGATACACACACCAGTACAGTGTGGCTAGTGATGACATACACACCAGTACAGTGAAGCTAGTGATGATACACACACCAGTACAGTGTGACTAGTGATGATATACACACCAGTACAGTGAAGCTAGTGATATACACACACCAGTACAGTGTGACTAGTGATGATATACACTCCAGTACAGTGTGGCTAGTGATATTCCTTGACTTACTTACTTTTTCCTTGACCAATCTTAGGGAAAACGTACAACAATCTTCATCGTATTTTAGTCAACCAATCAAATTATATTGCTTGAAAGACAATTCTTAAAGCATATTTAATACACAAGAAAATATTGTAAAAACTTAATACTTAAGCATTACTGTTTCTACTGTTTATTTAGTCCTTTACAAATAATTGTATTAGTCTTCTTTTTCCAAGGCATTTTCCTAACGTTTTTTCTGTCAAATTTAAGTTTAACCTAACTTTAACCAAAATTTTCTCAATTTTTCCAGCTCTTCCAGGTTTTCCCAGTCGTTAGCCACACTGCAGTTGTAATGTTCATAACTTTATTGGATTTTTAAACTGCTCTCCGAAAATAAGCGAGAGAGAGAGAGAGAGAGAGAGAGAGAGAGAGAGAGAAAGAGAGAGAGAGAGAGAGAGAGAGAGAGAGAGAGAGAGAGAGAGAGAGAGATATGTAAACACATATTACGGAGAGAGAGGTCTTATTTCTGAGCAAATTCATGTTTTATTGTTTAAAACAATGATAAACGTTGAAGTGTCTACTTTTTACTTTCGTATCTTCCCTAGTGTTTTGAAGACGTTACTGCGAAGCGATCTCTCAGGTTAGATTTTATTCACCTCTGGCGATTTCCAAAATTATTTTTTAATTCCACTGAACCTTAACCCTTCTTGCAATAAATCTATTTGCATACAATAATTTAGACAGAAATTGCCATCCATAACTCATTATAATATTAATACCACAGAACTAGGGAAAAGCAAACGAGTAAATAATTCATAATTAGAGTTCCAATACACGATTCATAAATCAAATTAATAACAAAAATGATTTTGTCCGTCTCCGCAGGGACTCGAGTAATGTATTTTAATGAAATTGAAAATGTTGGTTGAGCTCTACAGGGAAGACATGGAGATACAAAGAAACTTGTCTGCTGAAATGAACCAGGAAAATGATGACAAATGTGAAATCCTTTTCTCTATTCACGCCTGGGATTCAATCCCTCCTCCCTTACTGTGAGAATTTACATAACTTGACGTCCATATTCCATATCATACAGTATTATTTTATCCCGTGTGTTTGGATAAAAGGGAAATTTAACTCAAGATATAATTTAACATATTATATATTCTGGTATTAAAAAGTTATTTGATAGTGATAGATTGTTCATTTTACATGTATGGTTTAGTCGGACGTTTGCCATATTTAAAAAAAAATAAAAACACGGGACGTTTCGAGAGAATAAATCAACTCACATTTTCAACTGATAAACAAAAAACACGAAATACGTGAAACATTACTGAATGTTCATTGTTATTAGAAACTGAATTACAAATTAAAAATGAAAATTTCAATCCGCACTGAGTGACTGCATTGAAAAAGGTGTTTTTACCAACGAGAAAAAATGCATTAAAAATAACTTCACTTAATTACATCGTTGTCATTATTTATTTTAAAAATTAAATTGAATGTTAAAATGAAGAAGAAAAATTGGAAATACACTGATGTTAAAAAAGTGGGTCCTTGACATCCAACATAAATGATTCTTTTGCTATCACAATACTTCTTGTTATAAATACATTGTAGGAAGAAATATTTTAATGGCTTCCTATCTTTAGTTCAACACAAATTGTAAACGCGTCACTTTTAGGTATCTACAGAGTGATACAAAAGTAGAGATTTTAATTTGTTCACCATCTTGAATAAAACTTTATTTTTTAAATAGAAAAGTGAACACACGACACATGATTTTCATGTAAAATTAGAGAAGAAAAACAATGGTGAAAGCAGTTTTCCGATAAATGCCATCGTTTTTAGATTACAAGCATTCAAAATTTGTAAAGTAAGAAAATCGCGTTAGTAATAAAATGAGGTAGCGCCGTCGAACCTTATGTTATATTTTATATACAGAATACATCCAATAACGAACTTTAAACAATTCTAATAAACTAATAAAAAATAATATTAATAATTAACAACACAACCACAAAATAAATGTCAACTGTTTAATATTCACTTCAAATATTACAATATTTAATTTTAAAATTTGAATAAATATTTTCCTCATCATTAATTTGTCAATACATTACTAATACAATTGAAAGCATAGCATTCTACAATAAATGTTGAAAGTGCTACAGATTGACAGTGCGCTAACCTCAAGTAATATCCGTTTATGAATGTAGGCTCAGTTTAAATCAGCTGTTTGCATTACTTTACAACAATGCGCCATATTAACTCTTCATTTCGCCTGTAAAATTAAGTTACAATGGTTCAACATTGTTTTCTCGTTCGTTATTGGATGTATTCTGCAGGAAAAACACAAGAGAACAGTAGTTTTGAAGGCACATTTTACCCTGTTTTATTACTAACAAAACAAAATTCGTGCAACAAATAAAAACTTGCTAAAATCTAGTGTACGCTAAGTAAGGAATTAAAGAGCCTATAAAATCATTTGTTTTATTCGTAGTCCTATATTATATTTACCGGTACTTATCCTAGACTGTAATCCCTTATTCACTTTCTAATAGGTTTTAAATTCTATTTTGAACCAAATTTTAATCATGATACATATTATTTTCTCAGGTTATTTAATTACTTAGCATATTATACACTACTACTTTAAATCTTATAACAGATTCTAGCAAGTTTTATTTGCTGCGCAAATTATTTCTTTTATTTGTAGTCTTTAAAAGATTACATTAGTAATTACACGTCCTAGATCTATATTTTTTATCTTGATTCAACAATGGGATTAATAGAAAATCGCCTCCCTGAAAATGCTTAAACGTGAAATGTTCGAAACTTTAAGCGCCTATTTCTCCTATACAAATAGGTTTATCAAACAATAACCAAGAATAAAAAAGTATGAAAATATTGTAGTCCTACGCAATCAGAAAACACCATAAAAAAATAGAGTCGCACAAAAAAAATCAAAAGATTAGAAGATATATATATATACGAAAATGTTGGCCATTTTCAGACTTTGCAAAACAGATTTTTAAATTTTACAAAAAAGTAACAACGGTCCCCCATTTAAAGTTTTTCATCAGATTAATGGTTTACTATAAACCAGTATTACGCACGATAAAAAACTACATTGTATATCAAACAAACAAATTTCCTAATTGTTTAATAATAGGCTTAGGTAAAAGACCCGACTTAAGTTTGCACGGCATACATAAAAACATGTTAAAATATTTGCAACCCTTATTACGGGGACAAAAGTAATCACAACGAAACCAACCCCCCATTTGATCCACTTAACCTAAACGAATGGTCTTATTTTTATCGTTCCAGAGGTGAACTAGAGGTCATTATTTTAGTTTAGTCTCTCGCTTCGCCCTCGCCCACCAAACCACATTATACAGCCCCCTTGACCACTATTACACCCATTTACTCCCCAAACTCCTCCTCAGTTCAACTTATAAACTTCATCTTCTCTCCTTGTTCTTTACACTCATTGTCTAATACAAACCATTAATACAGTTCTTTTAAATTAAGAAGAAGAAATTATACTTATTTTTCTTTTGCTTACATTTTTTATATGAAATGACCTTAAAAACAAGTTGATGGGCACCATCATACTACTTACCTACCCCTATCATAGTTCATCATCTATATGTAATGCCTAAATTTGGTCTCTTAGGCTTTGTAGGAAATGTTAAATTGTATTGGTAGAATAAAGGGGAGTAAATTAAGTAGGGTAAGTTTGTTTAAAACACGATCCTGAACCTCATAATTGTATAAATCACAAATTTCTCGACGTCGGCGAAGATCTAACAAAACTCGTAAATGTGTATATATAAAACAGTATCCATTCGCTTCGCTCGTTTCAGTATCTCGGCTCTAACGGGCCTCGAAGCTGTATCTTTCTGTCGGGTCTTGTGTCTGTATCTGTATCTGTATCTTTCTCTCGTGTCTTTCTGTCGGGTCTTGTAATAATATTACATAATATTATCTTGGGCGATTAGGTAAGGTTAGATTGAGTCAGGTTAGATTAGGTTAGGTTAGAGTTCAAAATTACATTTTTGACAATCACTCGTATTTGCCGTCGTGTACCATGTGTTATGAGGTTGGTAGTCTACCATTTCATGCAGATTTTTAATCTGAAAATTTGTACCCAATTTAGTTTTTATAAGTTGAATAACACAAGAGATACGATAAAAAAAATTATTTAAAATGGCTGCCATTTAAACATTTTCAATTAGATTTTTCTGAATTTCAATAGGGTTCCATATGACCACACTATACTGAATATCATATTCGTATATTTCGTTTTGTAACCGCTATCGACCGTTACTGACGACGACGGACGGACGGCAAGTCTAAAATTATTTTATCAGATTTCTGAGGCCATGAAACGTGAAGATTAGTCAAAAAGGAAAGGTCGATAGTTCTGACTATAACCAAACTTACCCTATAATTCGTATAATTATTAACCTACGTAATACAAATTATATACGAAAAATAAACAAAACACATAAAATTAAACTACAAATAAGAACATTAATAAATTGTGCAAAAAAAAAAAAAAAAAAAAAAAAAAAAAAAAAATGCACAAATATACTTAAAATACTTAATAAATACTTACATCCAAAATACTTAGGTAAACTAATAAACAACCATCTTCGTATCGTAATATTCAAAAATTGTATCGGAAGAAAAATATGTATTTTACTCTATCATTTAATTTCTTCTCCTATAATTTCTGCGAAAGATAACTTGTTATAAAAGGTTTTATAACTTGTTCAACAGGTTTTTGTGATTTTTATTTTATTGGCAGATATATATATATATATATATATATATATATATATATATATATATATATATATATTCCTCACATCAAAACTGATGAAAACGTTTATATAAACCTAGTTGCTAAAATGCTTAAATTTCTTTCTAATAGTTATTTTGTATTAAAAAAACTATATCCTTTTAACGGTAAATGCCATGGAGTTGAAATTTTGCAAGCTACTTAGTGTTATAAAGACCCAAATAATAAACTGATTTCCTTGCAAATTTTAAAATAGCGGCTATTTAAATTTTTTTAACTCGAATATCTCAGAAACTTACAAACTATTAATAAGAGACAAAATATTTTCCTTTTTTTAACGGCAAATAAAATGGAAACCATTAATTCTTGGTAATTGTCTACAACACCAAAGATTAGCCTAGAATAAAATTAGAGCAGGAATAAATAGTGAATCATTTTGTTTTCAATAGAAATGTATTTTACACAAAAAAATAATGGAAAACAATTTGTACGAAAAAATTAGAGGAGATCTTCAAAGTGATTTTAGACTATTCAAACCACTTCCTCTATACTACGTCATGAGAAAGTAATAACACCAATAAACAATTTAGCAGTGATTAAATTTGTATTAAAAGATACAAAACCGATAATTTCCCAGATATATTTTCTTTGTAAATAACAGACTTTGTCCACGTCTAATAGCATACGCCTTCATTTTGTTCCTCTGGCAATAACATCACAACTCAATATTGCATAGCCGGCGCCGTGTAAGGTTGTAGTCTAGAGGAGAACAAATAAATGTTTATAGTTTCAATGGAAACGTTCGGCTCTGTCTTATAATTTCTATAACGTAAATATATTTTCGATTTTTTCGTCTCACTTATGAAATTTTCACCGAACCTAACCACTAAAGTAATTTGAGATCAATATATTTCTCACTGTATATGTTCTTAAATAAAAATTTCGTTTTGTACAAGATATAAATTATATTTTATTTTTCATACAAATTTTCTTAAAACAGCATAATAATTGTGTTAAAATGTAGTGCCGAGTGGTCGAGTTTTGCTCGGTAGGCATTTTACGTTTACTAGTACTTATTTAAAATTCAAATAAATATGGTTATTGGAGGTACTTAATCAAATTAATTCTTATTAAATTTTAAACCTTCAAAACAGATGGTAATAGAAACAAAAAATACATTTTCGAACTGACATGAAGTATATATACAAAACAACTGACAATTCAATCTTTGCTTATTTATAAGATTAAAATTAAGTACGATTGCATTAAAAATTGTATTTCTTTTGTACAGATGTGCTTTTTCAAAAATTTCAAAAGTTGTTTTCAAAACTTTTAACATTAATATTATTTTGTACAGGAACATCAAACGTTTGTAATACAGTAAATAAATTATCAATACAGTATCAAAGAATCAACAAACCACTAAATATTAACTTCATCTAGTTTAGTTCCTTATTTACATTATTGACAAGTAAGTATCAACAATAGTGCGCATTCCGTACACATATACAAAGATTCCTCAATTAATATTATAGGATATATCAAGAATCACACCATTAGCATCAATGAACACTACTTGAATATCGTGTTAAATTTAACCAATTTTTTTAAACAAATTTATACGCCTAATCTCAAAATGTTTTAAATTACGTTTTTTATTAGATAGGCCAATAAGTGTTCAACAATTCAATAACTTAGTCAATAAACGACTAAATATTAACTTCGTCCACCTTATTCCTTATACCATGTGTCCCAAAAGTCTCACCCCCCCCTATTATTTTTATTAATGGAAATAGACAGATTTGCTTTGGGGAAAGTTTAGATAACCAAAGGAGGAGTTTTTTGAAGTATCGAAATTTTCAACCCTTATCCCCAAAATGGGGTAGTTTGGGGTAAGTCAAAAATTTTAAATAGCAACCCCTATTGAGTGATACCTCATTTTAAAGGTCTTTTAAAAATAAGAATATTGGCGCAAACTAGAGGCCTCTAAGTTCATCCTACCCAACATAGCGACCAATCGAACTGTGAATTTTACGTTAATAATTACACCGGAAATGTTACGAAATGTACAACAAGCTTTTGAGTCCAGAATCTATTTCTGCCAAGAAGTAAATGGTAGCCATTTTGAGAACTTAATCTGAGCTAAAAAAACAAGGTAAGGCTCTTACCATCATTTTACCAACATAGAACAATAGTTTACGTGTGGATGAACAAGCACATAGTAGGCTGTTAAAAGTGTGGTGTAGGCTACAATCTAAGATTTCTTAAAATCTACATCGCTGAACATATTTTTTTTTATATATTTAAATCAACATGACACCTCCAAGTTAGTCTATTATCAATTACTAAACCTAAAAATTTTACAGAATCCACCTCCTCTACTTTGTTGTCTTCCAACATTACAGTGGGAACTGGTTCTGCATTACTGTTGCTTAACTTAATATGCACGTAATTTGTTTTATCAAAATTAATTTTTAAATAGTTTTCCATAAAATACTGACAAGTAGTATTCAACTGGATAAAAGATTTTTGCTCTAAAAGCTGAACACTAAGTGCCCCTATACTAATAGTTGTGTCATCTGCATACTAAACCAGGTTGTCAACACAAACAGTTGAATATAGATCATGTATATACAAAAGAAACAACACAGGTCCAAGAACCGATCCTTGTGGGACTCCAAGTTTATTTGTACCGCATTAGATAGCCCTACTGCAACCTGAACACATTATGTCCTATTGACAGATACCCCCACGACAAAGATGTACCTTTCAATCCAAGGTGCTCCAACTTATTCAGCATTAATTTAAAATTTACAGGGTAAAAAGCCTTCTGCATTACTGTTGCTTAACTTAATATGCACGTAATTTGTTTTATCAAAATTTATTTTTAAATAGTTTTCCATAAAATACTGACAAGTAGTATTCAACTGGATAAAAGATTTTTGCTCTAAAAGCTGAACACTAAGTGCTCCTATACTAATAGTTGTGTCATCTGCATACTAAACCAGGTTGTCAACACAAACAGTTGAATATAGATCATGTATATACAAAAGAAACAACACAGGTCCAAGAACCGATCCTTGTGGGACTCCAAGTTTATTTGTACCGCATTAGATAGCCCTACTGCAGCCTGAACACATTGTGTCCTATTGACAGATACCCCCACGACAAAGATGTACCTTTCAATCCAAGGTGCTCCAACTTATTCAGCATTAATTTAAAATTTACAGGGTAAAAAGCCTTCTGCATTACTGTTGCTTAACTTAATATGCACGTAATTTGTTTTATAAAAATTAATTTTTAAATAGTTTTCCATAAAATACTGACAAGTAGTATTCAACTGGATAAAAACATTTTGCTCTAAAAGCTGAACACTAAGTGCTCCTATACTAATAGTTGTGTCATCTGCATACTAAACCAGGTTGTCAACACAAACAGTAAGTTGAATATAGATCATGTATATACAAAAGAAACAACACAGGTCCAAGAACCGATCCTTGTGGGACTCCAAGTTTATTTGTACCGTATTAGATAGCCCTACTGCAACCTGAACACATTGTGTCCTATTGACAGATACGTGTTTATCCACGACAAAGATGTACCTCTGAATCCAAGGTGCTCCTTAATTCAGCATTCATTTAAAATTTACAGAATCAAAAGCCTTGGAGAGGTCGAAAAGAATACTTAGAATATGATCATATTTATTGAGACTGTACTATGAAGTCCTTCGTCGACCTCTGTACTTAAACTTGATAAAGGCCATACAAATTGCGATATAACACGATATTTGACCTAGTATACAGTACCTAACTGAAAATCTAAAAAATATAATTAAAAATGTGAAAATATCGACCATATTAACAGTTTTGCCATCGCATCATTTATGTTATCCAACTTTAAACACTTTAAATTAGATACAAACTTGAACATTCCAATTCTGCATATACTCCTTATCTTCTAACATAAGAGATAGAGAAGTGATTAATTTCGAACCCTGATCTCTCAAGAAAATGTGATATTCTTATAGTTACGAAATTCGGCAAGACTAAGTGACGACACGAGCGTAGCGAGTGGAGGCTCCTTCAGAAAAAATACATCTTGAGGTCCATATTGGCAGAAACACGAGCGAGTGAAGACTTTTTATACACATTTACGAGGCGGTTAGGATCTAGCAGAAGTCAAGAAAGTAGTGATAATATAGAGGTTCATAAACTTGTGTAACAACCGATTTAAACAAATGTACTCAACTGGGTAAGACATTTAGATATACCAATACAAGTTACCGTTTTCTACAAACCCAAGAAACCAATTTTTGGATATTACATTTGCTTGCATTACATTGTATGATGGGGCTCGGTAATGACCATGATTGAATCGATGAACTTGTTTCATTCTTAAAAAAATGGTGCAATCATAATTTAACATAGTTTTTTATACAATGAGATTTATTGATTTAAAACAGGAAAAATAAGAACTTTTCTTAAATCTAACAAGAAAATAAGAATCACATCAAACATGATAGCTCATGGGAACATTTTAACATACCCGTCGAAACATATTGTATAAGAAAACAATTTCACGTGAACTCTTATCACTTACATACAGATTGTTAGTCATAATTATCACAGGAGCAAAATAATCAGTTTCATGTGTGATATAAAATTGTATCATAACCAGTAAATAAGCACTACATGGTAAACAGGAGTAGTAAATTCTATCTGAATTCACTTTATATATATATAGAATGTCTACAGAAATGAAAGTATACAGACTTCATATAGTCTGGTAACAGATGTGGCGTTGCTTATTTTGTTTGCATAACACAATCTGTTTTGTCTATTCTGGAATTTATTTCATAAAACTGTAGTTGGAACCAAATCAATTTGACCATTGTATAAATTCCGATATTAATATTAGATGGAAATAATCTCGGCGAAATAGCGTGACTTTAAATAAAGAATGTGATTAAATAGATGATATTTAGATCTAAATAAATAAATAATACATACAGTCCGTAAAGTTTAACCTGGACTTTCGTAATGCAAAGGGAAGTTATAGGCGGTAAGAGAAGTGATGTCATAACTACTACTGCTTATAAAAAACATTGACTCAGCTCCATTCCGCTGTCAAATTTTTTCATATTGCCGTCTCGTCTTATCGTCTGTTTGGACAAACTTTCTAATCAGAAAAATCGTTCTACAAATTTCAAAATAGTTTGCGTATTTTCAAAATAGTTTTTCAATTTTGTTTAAATTTGGTATTTAGGCTCAGATTTGCAAATAATTAGATATACTATATACATTTAAAAATTGGGGATAATTTCCAAAATAGTTTCGTTTTTTAAAACTTTTTAGTAGTAGATTGGATTTTTATTAAATTTAGTATTTAAGCTCATATTTACAAACAATTATTTAAAGTTTCCAACCACAAAACTTTCGTTAAATTATTAGCTGCTCCGTTCTCAGCTTCTTGTTTCATAAAACTATACACATTTGGTGTGATTTCGCGAGATTGACTATGAAGGACTTTACTCAAAACAACATCAACTCTCTTTCTGACGTTTTCATCTTTCATTACCTCGTGGAAAGAACGTGAGAAGATTTCTAGTGCATCGACGAAAAGACCGATTACCGGGCCAAATGGGGAAGATCTTGCAAGAAGAGAGAACACTGGTGAATTGGGACCTGAGATTCGAGGTGTCGGTCAGTCTAGAGTCAATCAACAAACCAATGTTTTTGAAATGCACGTATAACTACAAAACGTACAGTACAATACTCAATGCAGGTCTAAGCTGGGTGTTTCCCCCACCACACCAACCGGCGCAGAAACGACTACGCATCTTGTTTAGCTATAGAACTACATTTTTCAGTCAATTGTAGCCTTCTTTAAACGATATATTATATTATGTGGGCTACATAATTCACTGCCACAGGATATCTTCAGGCTAGCTATTTATAAGTCCACTTACAAAATTTTCACAATCAAAATTGACTCATTGAGCGGAAAAAAGGAGTCCTGGACTATCCAATCATACAAGATAATTTCGTATTGGGGTTTTTCATTTATTATTTAGTTTCTTGTTATTTAAAGGCAAAAACTTTAGTCATCATCACCTTATTACAAATGAAGGGAAAAAAAGAACGTAAAATAAAAATCCCTAGCCCTCATGTACTCTAACAGCGGCATGGTCGGAACAGAACAAGAGGGACCTAACCCAAAACAACATAAAAAAGTTGTTGATCCAGTTAGATACCTTGGGATTGCTCCTGAGGGCGTGGGCGATTAACAACGCGTTCTAGACTGTTAAACAATATCCAGTCATTCACTAATATTTAATCGATGATTTTATGAGGTTTTGGAGGTGAAATCAGTCAATGAATTCAAAATGGCGGCCGATTCACAATGTACTCATTGGGAAAATTCTTATACATCAGAATTACCACCAATCATATACTCCCACCCTCCATAAACGATTTTTGTAAAACCGTTAAATTGGTCTTATTTAGTAAAAATCTATTTTTCTGCTGGAATAATGTTACATTCTATGGAAGTTATTTACCGCCCCATTTTTCTTATAAAACTATACTACTATAAAACATACATGTACATAATTGTGAGTTTGAAATATAAAACTTAAGTAGCTCCGAGGAACTAGGAGGGCCCGCGCACCTGGACCCTTTCGGCACAACACCAGACCCCCCCCCCCACTCATTAAGATAGGTGCTGGGAGCAATCTACTACTAGCACACCACTACCATCACTAAATCATGCCTCAGCGCTTACTCCCAGAAGCCGTATCCAAACACCAGCCGTAGCTGGAAGTTAGTATGGCATGCCAGATAGCTTTCCCTCAGTTTTCTTGGGGCGACACGTGTGATGAGTAGCCGTTAGGTCGTTCACGCGAAACCATATATCGAGGGCGTATCACATATACATCATATACCGAGGGCGGCGCCCGTTACTAACCTACATGGGATAGCGTAGCCCACCAGGCGAAACTGTACCTTTCCCTCGGTTTTAGGGGTCAACAGGTGAGGCACAGTGTTGACCTAGTGTAAAAACATTCAGGTATTTCAATTGTTAATATGCCCATTGTTCTAAATAATAGATGTTTTCCTTGTTTAAAGAGAGAAAACTTCTCACTAATCGTCTAAAAAAAAGAAGAAGAAGAAAATAATATGTAAAGAAGACGTCTACCCATTAAATACTATAACAACGCCAGGGTCGGAAGAGATCAAGCTAGCGTCAAGCCCGTACTCACTAAAGTGAGCAGCTGAGAGTTATGTTAGATGAAAGTAAACTAAGCTAAATAGTAAGGCTTTAAATGTAGTCTATAGTTTGTTTAATGATTGACAAATACATACTTAGCAAAAGTAGATATATATTAAATCAGAAGTCGTCAAACAGCAAGATTATATTAACAACTACAGAAACAGAATGGTAGATAAACAAATGGAAAATTTGGAAACGATATAAATTTTTTGCGGATATATCAGTTTTAAGGTAAACAATTATAAAATACTTTTCGTAATGATGTCCATCTGTCTGTCTACAGCCTAAATGTAAGAACCATTTCAATTAAATTAAATATTTCCGTATACTACTAAATACTAAAATATCGAATTTATTGAAATTAAAATTTTAGTGAAATGTAAAGATTAATGACTCAAACCCACGAGCAAAATCGGAAGTAAAAAATATTATGGTTCATCTTCAGGTAAACTAATACATATATTTCAAAATGAATGAGGAGTGATCGGTTTACATTTATCATTTCGGGTCCCATTTTCACTATAATAGCACATGCAAAACCAATTCTCTTACAACCTACTAAACATAGGATATTGGTACTCTTACAAAAGGCAAAAACAAATATTTACTTTCCGATGGAAATATATATATATATATATATATATATATATATATATAACAAAACAAAAGTTTAAAAGGTTTTAACCGTCCAATAATAATGCTTACTGTGTAACTTATCAAGCAGAAAGAAAAAGATTCCAGAGAGAAAAAAAAAGTTTGTACAAAATGTACGTAGTTAGCGGACGTGAGAGAGATGGAGGTAGTTGTCTCTATGGCAACATAATGTGATTTAAGATCCCTTTTCCGTGTTAGAAAGAGAGAAATTGAATTACAACAGGGTAGCCAACGTTCAAACAAAAATAAAATGAAAGTCAGTATAACAGTATTTACAATAAAACTTTTAATATAATTGTTGTGCCCTTAAAATGACTTTTTAAAAACTTAAAAATCATATATAAATTCCATTAGCCTATATGAGCTGTCTAGAAAACTGCACATAAAAATTACAGACACATAAAAATACACTTCACTATTTGTTATCGTAGGAAACTGGGTAAAAACTACGATCGTAGGAAACAAAATTTCAATAATAATAACAATGTTACAAAAATACTTAAAAAAAAGTAGTTTTCTAATCACCTCCGTCAACATTGCCTCATACCAACCACTATTTCTTTTCGCTTTAATATAGGTTGAAAAGAACTAGACCTAAACTACGAAGTTAAAAGCTGAATTCGTATTTGAAATTGGTTTATAATTACAGCCAAAAATAAATAATAAAACAAAGAATGTTGAATAAAGTTTAATAGTTAAGTAATTTCTTAAAATCTGTAGGAAATTATATTTTACCCCAAATTAAAGATAAAATATATATTTAATCATCCACTAAAAATCGATTGTGCTAAATAATAAATAGGCCGTAGATTCCTAACGATTTGTTTTAATAAATTAATACCAAAGAATAATAGTTTTAAAATTACGTTTTATCCAAAATCACCTACTTTTTTTTACAGAATTTTTTACGGAATTACAATTTACCCTATATCGCAGATATACTAAATTAAAAGCACCCATTAAAAATCAAGAAAATAATACATTTTCAACCTTTCAATCGATAAATTCTAGAAAGTTTTGGTATAAACAATTATGTGGTTCATAAAACCTGTGTTAAAACGGTTTTAAACAAACTTAACCTATTGGGTAAGACCACTTGATTTATCAATACAATTTAACATTTCCTACAAGATACAAAAAAACAACATTTAAAGGATCTGCTTGTATTACATTGTATGATCGAGATTTACATATTCCTCATATTACGGTTTTTATTCAAAATTTTAACAAGATAAATTCACTTTTTTTTAGGTAAAACAAAACACTTTAAAAATATAATAAAAACTTAACAAAAACAGGGCATAAAATGGTCCGTATAATACAAATTATAACTTAATATACGAGTACTGTGGATTTTAATTCAGCCATCGTAGTCAAATTATCCTCCTTTTCAATACAAATATTATATATTTACAAATAATGTAAGTAAATGTTAGTCCAAGCGCCTACAAAGAATAATTCCTTGGAGTTTAAAACAAGTCTTCTATAAATGATCAAAATATAATAGTTTCAGAACAGCTCTATTTACAGTTATTATAAAATTGTAACATGATTTTTATTATTATGACTAATTAGTCTGTAGAAATTTACAGATTAATAATTTGAATATTGATTAGCAATTTTGTTTTGGGAATTATGTTTTTTTAGACCAAAACACGTTAATTGGTTTCGTTAAATTTGTGTACTTTACTATTCATATTATGGATAATTTTTAACATATTTTGACAGAATTAATATGAATGTAGATTATTATACTTAATCTACGTCTATTTTTAGGGCATTTTAATTGGTATTTTACTCAAAAAGCGTAAATCGGTACACTATATATGTAATGACAAATTTTTATCATTCTTTCTAATGGTTTGTCTATTTATTCTGTAGTAAGTTTTATAGTTTGAATATAGATTAATAATTTTGTTTTGGGGTTTTTTGTTTACCCAAACCATGTTTTATTTATTTTTATTTTATTTTTATTTTTGTACTTTACCACCCATTTTATAAAGAATTTCCATTTAATTTCCAATACTAGGACGGGAAGTTTGACATAGTATTCTGAAGGCATTTGGATAAAATTAATATAGATATAGAGTAATAGACCTAATATATTAGCCTTAGCGAACTTTGAGATAAATTGATTGTTTTATATAAATATCAAAAAATTAATTCCTTGAACATTTAAATAATTCTTCAATATATTAAAAAAATACGATACCGCTAAAAAAATATGATATTATGAGATTGCTATATTTTTTACCAAAACCTCAACCAAACAATTAATTCCTAGACTATGTGTCTCAATAATGTATAAAACCACAAAACAACAAAACAAAACAAAATAAATAATATATGTATAACAAATATGAAATATAAAAATATAACAATTGTTTTAACTCATACATCGATACACTCTAACTACCCCAGTTTCAACTACCATTGTACTTTAAAAGTGTAACCAACTTTTTATACCTTCCTTCAATTTGAACAAAGCTCTACCAACTGAAACTATCCTAGTCCTTGGAGATTAAAACAAGTCTTCTATAAATGATCAAAATATTATAGTTTCAGAACAGCTCTATTCACAGCTATGATAAAATTGTAACATGATTTTTAATATTATGACTAATTATTCTGTAGAAATTTGCATACTGTATTAATAATTTGAATATTGATCAGCAAAGAGATGAGATGAGATAAATTGATTGTTTTATATAAATATCAAAAAATTAATTCCTTGAACATTAAAATAATAATTCTTCAATATATTTTTAAAAAATACGTTTTCCCCCCTGGTAACTCAAAAATTGCAGCAATAAATCAAAGTCAAGTGAGAGATCTACGCCCTATGATGGGAAGCGACTAGAATAGCTCAGTTGGTAGAGCATTGACGCGTAAAGCTAAAGGTCCTGGGTTCGATTCCCAGTCTAGGTCGTATATTTTTCACTTTAAATATTATTATATATAATTATTGTCTGAAAATAGTTTAAATATCTATAAAACAAACGAAAAGCAGGTTATTTCATAAACATTTTGGTAACTATCCAATGGTCTACTTAGATTTTAAGCAACTATGGTGTTGTAGTTATAAATCTTTTACTATCTTAAAAAAAAACTTAAGTAAAAATATAGAAATGTTTTAGTTGAAATATATAAGAGAAATAATAAACCATTTTGAGACGAGTAAAGGAAATGGGTTGATAATTTTTCTCAAAAAATATAATAATTTTTACAGTAATAAAATACTAAACTTTTTATCTAACCTAACCTGAAGCTTCTTTGGGACCTGTAAACTCAAAATTTTGAAAAACAGAGATAAGGGGTGTTTAAAGGAACTCTTCAACTCTCCAGCACTGCTTTCTGAATGGTGATAGGACCATCCGTTGAGGTAATATGACCCTTTAAAAAAAGGGGCTTCCAATGGTTTAATTGTGATTTTGGGAAAAGTTCCGAGGCTACAGTGCCCATCTTTAGAATATACATTGTGTATGAAATGATCTATATTTTCATTAAATACGTTTTACAAATACAATTTAAAATATTATAAATGGACAGGTTTCATCTGAGCTGTGAGCTGCGCGTGGAAGGGAGGTACAAGTTTGTAGTTCGAGGCCGCGTGGGGACCGAGGAATTGTAGGGGAAACAGTCGGCACCGTCTACTATCCACGATCTAGTGGTCTTGCAGACATCGTTGTTAGTACCAACACCCAACACAGACTGAGGCGACCGCTTCCCCCACCATCTCACTGCTGCTTAGACCACGCCTAGACCCACTGCGTACTCAAACTCCACAGCTCAGATGAAACCGGTCCATTTATACAAACACTTAAAAAATTATAGGAATTCAACTTAATATAGCTCATTTTGTAAGATTTCAATTCTTTACAACATTGACCTAGTAGCAAACACTGTTTTATAGATTTTGTTGTTAAAACAAAACAAAACAAAAAAAAAAAAAAAAAAAAATGCGTTGATAAAAAATGTTGAATTTTATGCTAATTAGTAATATTTTATCCTAGAACACGTCGGTGTTGATTTTGCTCTACTATTAATTTTGTCACGCATTTTCGTAAATGACCTGGTCTATGTAAAATTTCAACTCTATAGTTTCGCCGTTCAAAGATTTGATTTTTTCCGCAACACAAAAAGGCGGCTAGATAGAAAACTAACCATTTTATGGCATAGTTTATACGATCTTCCATACCTCGTTCTAAAATTCTTTCCGTTTCACCGTAAGACATTCTCAATAGTAATTGTTTACAAAGAAAATTACCGCTACTTTTGGCGATTTTTTATAATCATATTCTACGTAACTTATTTCTTAATAATAAAATAAGTTTTTAAAGCGGAGCTAATTTTTTCACCGAAAAGTCGCAATTTCAAAACTACAGAATCAATGCATATAATATATATAGCTACTTGACCTTGTAAGGTAAAAATTCACGTACAAACCAATTTTAACGCGTAAATCACTTAATAATGGACCTTAATCTAGAAAAGTTGTAGTTATGTTTGTTTTTTTTCCGTGAAAAAGTTAGCTCCGTGTTGAAAACGTATTTTATTATTAAGAAATAAGTTATAATAGATTCTGATTTTTTTTTTAAATCACCAAACATATCGATAACTTTCTTTGTAAACAATTGCTTTCTCGATGAACAGTTGGCTATGAAGTTTGCTGCGAGTACAAATAATATATCGTCAATTAATAGATATATTATACATCGAGATAGTATTTAAAATTAAGATTAGAGATTTTAACCACGAAGTGATTATACAGAATCAACCATCAGACTAAACAGTTTTCATCGGATTGTTATATATATATATATATATATACTACACATAAATTGTCGATGATATTTTTGCTTGTATCTTTTTGACCAATGTGATTTTTTTTTTAAATAAATCATCAGCTTAATTATATTTGTATATTAGCACTAAATAACTTTAAAATATACACTATCAATGTCTATAAAAGAAAGAAAAAAAAAAACATTGTTTTTGAAGTAAATTCAGTTGCACTAAATTCTGTTCGATAAAAGTACAGAAGTATTACAATGTCTCTCGTTATCTACTGGTGTATCGCGAAACAAAATTTGTTTTATTGTTTTAAATTATTAATTATTTTAAATTTGCTTGTAATCTACTACGAACTATGACTATTTAGATGTGTATTCTATTTTTTAAAGCCTTAATACAATTAAAACGTTAGTCCACACACTGTATCGGATTTCATTACAGCTGTGCAAACAACCACCTTTGTGGATAAAACTGAGTTCTCAAAGTTATTTATTAAAGAACTTTGCTAGCGCTACGACTGCATTCCATGCTTTCGAGTCAGATAACAAGTGTGGTTTTTACAGTTTAAAATAATATCAAATGAATTTTGTTTGTTTAAAATTGAGAAGTTAGAGGTAAATTTACATTCGTATGTGTATATTTATTTAAGGCGTGAATTATATTTTTGGTTCCGTTAACATAACACTTATTTTGTATAGAATAAAAGATTTTGGTTATTGTTCATTCCAAAATAAAAGCACAACCAAATTTAAAAACATGTGAAACCAATTTAAGAACAAAATTTCAGGAATCATTTCTAGTTAAATAACTCGATTTTTTTTTGTGTTTTTGGTAGAGTAACATAAGAAATCTAGTAAGTCATTTGGAAAAAGTACATATAAGCGAAATGTTTGCTCGATTTTAAATATTAATATTATTTTTAAAATATTCTATATGTTTCTAAAATTTATATCCATAGACTTCTTTTCTATTATTATTATTTTCTTCTTGTTTTAAGGTTAAAAACGTTTCAGTCATCATCGCCTTATTAAAAAAAAAAAAAAGAAGAAGAAGAAGAATATAAAATTAAAAAACCCCTTAGCATTCTAATAGCGTCAGGATCGGAAAAGAGAAACCCGACTGGAGAGATGAAGGAGAGGGATCCTAACCAAAAAGTATGAAAAAAGTGTACATCCAGCAAAGTTCCTCGGAATTGTCTAGCCCGTACTCACAATAGTGACCCCCTGAGTGTTTCTATTGTTTTAAAACAAAACACAGAGATTCCACAAATTAGAAGATTTTTGAATTTCTGTATTTTGTTTTTTATTTCGCAGGGAAAAGTGAAAAACAATTAAGAAGTGGGCTGTAATACATTACATGACGTCACTTATCTGCATTTATTGATAAAATTTGCTAGTAGGGGAATTCTTACATTATGGAGAATCTCAATTATTAGGCTTTGAATAAGTACATTTTTACATTTTATGTTAGAATTAAGTTCTTTAAAAGCTACAAAGATAATGAATGGGTAATACAGTTGCAATAAACAAGAACAAGAGATAAATATCAGATAATAGGCTAAGTTCTCTCTGCAATCAAGTACATTTAACTGGTACGGAATTTCGTCTGAATATATTAATTCGATCATAACACTTGTGACAAATAGGTGCAGCTATGAAGAGTATAGTGTGTGTCAACATGTTTCGAACATTCCCCGATAAAGAAGCAAACCTTCTAGATTGTATAGAAACTTTAAAAAAGTTGAAAGTCAAGAAAAAATCAATTCAGGGAAAGAAGAAAATTTAAGAAAGAATAATAAAACAATACAAATGGTTTATTGATAATGATTATTAGAAAATATTATACAGGTGTAATGTTAGAGCTGAAATAAGGATTCCTATAAAAAAATTCTTTCCGTATACAGACCTCCAACAAATCATAAACAAATAATAATTAAAGATCTTTGATTCTGGTATGTATAAGGTACGTAATAAAATATATGTAGGGATTATCCTAAATTAAATTGTTTAAGTTGTTTAAGCAGCCTAGCTCAAAGATATAAATTTATTCGTCAAATAAACATATATATTCGTTATCAGAATAACATCTAGTTATATTTGATACTACACACATGATAATTCCAAAAATAAAAATTTTACAGTACATAGTTTTTACTCCAAACAAGGTCCAACGCTGTATTTTTTCTATATGTGGGACAACACAAAAAATATAAATTCAGTTTGAAATAAATAGGACTTATCATCTTGTCAGTGTAGACTCCTTGTAACTTACAGACAGGAGTGTGATATTACAAGGATCCTTGATTTTACAAACGAAGCCTAATAAAGAGAAATCAATGACAATCTTTTAATGGCTATTTAATAGTTTGTCTCACATCTCTCTAAAACTGTTTTAACCTTTACGCTACTCATATAACACGGTGTGGTTAAATTAAATTGTATTCATCGTACAAAAAACTGTAATATATGATTGCGCATTGCAATTTAATTTTAAAGTCAAGTAACGTTTTTTTTCGCGATGTTTAAGTTAGAAAAGGATGGTGACAAGATATCAACAATTTAAATTTGGTCTAACGCCAACGAATGTTTTGTTTTGTTAAATAAACATATTTGTAATCAGAATAACTTCTAGTTTTATTTGATACCCCACACAAAATTCCCCCCCCCCAAAATTCAATGACACCTTAACTATTCCAAAATCTTATTTTTACCGGTATATTTTTTTATATGTGTAACAATAAAAAATATATAAGTGCGATGTTTGAAATAAATAGGATTTATAGTCTTCTCTGTGTAGAATGATTGCGACTTAAAAACACGCGAGTGAAATTATAAAAGTTTTACCTACCTTAATATAAGGAATTAAACAAATACCTTAAAATTATTAAAAACATACCTTTTATAAAAATGTAGAGATTCTTTGAGAAAATATAATTAGTTTCATTTTAGGTATGATGACATTTACAATATGCAGTAAACACAACGGATAGAAATTCCAGCAGTCTTGTGTTATATCGAAATCCAATAAATTGAAATGTCCTTTCCTTTATTCCTTTTAAATGTCTGACAGTTCTTTAGAAAGTATATTTATCTCCTTGCAAGGAATAACAACTGGATCTTTATTAAATTGGTTGTACTTCTCCTCTTACAATTTGTTTTACATTGTTATAGTTTTTACATTAGACTTTAGTTAAGTATAGAAGTTTTGTTTTACGCTAAAAATTAAAATTAGAAAATCTATAAGAAAACTGTTAAAAGAACAGCATGGTTTTAACTAGTGTACTATTATTACAAAATAGTTAATGGTTTTAATTTAGAAGAATATTGTTTTCTCTGCTATATTTTTGAACTTAAATATATATCTATCTTTTCCTAAAAAAGTTTGTACACTTAAAATAGAAATTATTAACTCCAATCTTTCAAATTTTTTTTAACCCTTACTAACTTATCGCCCATTTTTGTATTTTCTATTTTCCATTTACTTAACTAATAAAATTCGTATAGGGTATTTGGTAATAGGTACAATCTCTGTTTTTAACTGATCTTCAAGTTTCATGGACACAGGAAACCGAAAACGTTATTTTCAACATGGCGTCCGTCATTGTCTATACGTGACCACGATAACGGTTACAAAAATTAAGATAAGACATCCTATTTGGTATAGGGGACTATAGTGCGTTCATATAAAATCCTATTGAAATTCAGAAAAATCTAACGAAAAAACGACGGCCCTTTTAAACAATTTTTTGTTCATATATATTTTTTGTTATTCAACTTATAACGCCCTAAAGTAGATACAAATTTACATATTTCAACTCTGCATGTAACGGTACCAACAACCCTACATCTACGCTCTAACCTAACCTTACCTGATCTAACCTAACCTGATCTAACCTAACCTGAACTAACCTAACCTAACCTAACCCAACCCAACCTAAGCTAACCTAACCTAACCAAACCTAACATAAACTAACCTGACCTGACCTCTCAAGAAAATGTGATATTTACAAGAATGGCAGAGCGGAGTCACCCCGACAGTAGCTAAGGATGTGGAAGCTATTTCACATGTGTACACATTCAAGGGCCGCCAGAGCTGAAACATTGATACGAGCGAAACGAGTCGAGACATTGAATATTTACTATGCCTGTTAGGATCTAGTCGACCTAGAAAGCAATGACTGGGTTCATAAAACCTGTGTAACCACGATTTAAAACAAATATACCTTCTACTGCATATGTGTTATTTATTTATCAATACAAGTTAATATTTCATACAAGGTCCTGGAAATAACTTTTAGGGATTACGTTGTATGATTGGGTTGGGTAAGTACCATGATTGTGCCAATCAAGGTTTTTTTTATGTCCCTAACTGATTCCAAATTTTCAAGCCTCAAACACGTATCCTTGGATAACAGTGCCTTTTAAGGCTTTCTGTCCCGGTCTTAATTTCTACAAAAGGCTTATCTGTTGAATAATAGAATAATTATAATCTATTATACGTAATAAATAATATAAATCCTTCTTTTAAAAAATTCTCTATCCTATCCTAAAACTTATTAGATTATCTATGCCATCTTTTTCACACAGTGCTCCAACATAAGTAAATTTGCTTTTATTATTTAAAATAAAAGCAATATAAAGAAAACAAGAATTTTTATCCAAAACCCTCCACTTTAAAAAAAAAATTATTATACAATCCCTTCCCTGTTTGTTTTATCTTTTCTTCCATCTCCAATTCCACTTTATACTGTATTCCTCTTTTACAGATTTTGTCTTTACGAAATAATATAATTTTCTCTCTTGCTTAAATTCTCCAATTATTTTTCTCTCTTTTTAGTGGAAAGTAAATATGGCTAATTAATTGGTTTTAAGGTGTTATTTTATTACTTTTTCTTTCTATCTTTTAGACCTGACAGTGTAACACCAGTCGTTATTATTAAACCCAGCACTTCCAAATTTATCTCTTTTGGAATAATAATATGTTAGATTTGGAAAAAATATGTATCTCCAGATTTAATAAAACATGTGGGTTTGGTTTACCAAACATTTTCTTCGTCTTTTAATATTTTCAAGAAGTTAACTGGCAACAAAATAAAATTAAAAACAGAACGTATTTTTTTCTTTTTTGACAATTTAATCTGTAATTTGGTTTATTCCTCTTAGCTACGTTGTGGCGTGGGGGTTGGCGATCTCATAGCGCGGTGGACGATCCACCGCAATCAGCCTGTCTGTCTAAAGCAGCTCATAAGAATTCTAACCAAGAATGTATAGGTAGCTGGGTGAGATGTCCCAATTCTACTTGAGTTTCTAAGGAGAGGAGGTACTTCGGAAAAGACCAGTAACACCATTTCTCAGGTTTCTATCACTGGTTTACTCGACGATGTTACTAGGCTACTGAGAAGAGTAAGGGTGAAGAGTATCAAAACTTTATCTTATAAATTGTCGAAATAGTGACGCTTTAATTTTTTAATGTTGAATAACTCTAAAACCATTAAATTTACAAAAAAAATGTAAACGGTCGGCATTTTGAAAATTTATGAGATAAAGTTTTGATTCTTGGTACTTATGCCGACGAACCGTTGTATAAAAACCGTATATTCCAAATTACTACTTGGAATCTTAATAACTTTATAAACTTCTTTTTTTCTCTCCAAAAAACACAAAATGGCCGACAGGTGGAAAACGAAGTGTTACCGGACAAAAGTTTATAGGAATTGTTTCCTTTATTTTGACCCTTATAACCACCACTTAACGTTTGGCAAGACACCTTCTGAACACCCTGTATATAAATTGATATTATAGCCAATGCAATTAATCGTATAGGCAAAAATTTTAAAATAAAAAAGATTTACAATTTGGAAAACCTTATAAAATTAGTTTGATTAGAAGATTATAAACCGTTTTACGAAAACGGTTTGCTTCAAAAATTTATGAATAAATGATTAAAGAACTAAATAAAATAATTTTAGTTTGATTTATAAAAGTTTAAAGGGTAAAAAATTTCTTTTGATTGAATTTAAATAACTATTAACCCTATATTTTTCATTTCAATATACATATACATATATATATGTAATAAACATAATAAACATAATATAATATACATATACAAAATATGAACACACACACACACACACACACACACACACACACATATATATATATATATATATATATATATATATATATATATATATATATATATATAAGTAAGGAATTAATTATTTATTTTGTTAAAAACTATAGCTTTCTCGCCAAGTGCGTTATCATATTTTGTTAACATATTGAAGAATTGTTTCAAGGAATTAATTTTGATATCTGTATAAAACAATCAATTTATCCTAAAGTTCTCTAGGGCTAATATATTACTTTAAGTCTATTATTCTATATCTATATTAATTCTATCCAAATGCCGACAGAATACTAAGTCAAACTTCCCATCCTAATATTAGAAATGAAATAGAAATTCTTCATAAAACCGGTAGTAAAGTACAGAAATATTAAAAAAACATGTTTTGGGTTAAATAAAAAACCCAAACAAAATTATTAATCTATATTCAAACTATACAAGTTACTACAGAATAAATAGGCAAACCATTAGAAATCATGTTAAAAATTTGTCAATATACATAATTATAATATTGTACAAATTTACGCTTTTTGAGTAAAACAACAAAAATTCTCTAAAAAAAAGGCTTAACGTTTTGCTATAAAAGAAATTTCCCAAAATAAAATTACTAATCTATATTCAAATTATTAATCTGCAAATTTCTACAGAATATTAGTCATAATATTAAAATTCATGTTACTGTACAATTTTATCAAAACTGTGAATAGTGCACAAATAATAAAAAAAAAAAAATACACTTTTTAATAAAATAACAAAAATGCTTTAACATAAGTAAGTTAACCCTTTATAATCTTATATTTATATTTATATAATTTTAATATAGATAGCAAAATCCACAAATTTATCAAAACCTAATTAACGTGTTCAGAGTATAAAAAATTGCAACAAATAAAATTAGTAATTTCAATTAAAATTATTTCTCTGCAATATGTCTACACATTAATTATTCACAACATTAGAGGAAACGTTACAAATTTATCACAACATGTGAAGAAGGCAAAAATTTACAAAATAAATAAAATGTCCCGAAATATGTTATACAATGAAAAGAATGAACAAATTAAAAAGATAAATTAACACTTTTTGGAACAAATATCTAAAATCTAATTCATGTTAATGTTAACTATGCCCTAATTGTTGTACTATTTGTGTAATTTGTGTAGGCCTAATATTAGAAATCACTTTACAATTGTTTCATAACATGGGTAGTGGAGCTTACAAATTTGACAACCAACGTATTTTGATTTTAAAAACAATAAAAAAAAAAAATTACTAACCTACTTTTAAATTAATATTGTAGACATTTTTACACAATATTAGGCCTAAAATTAGAAATCATTTTACAACTACACCATAAAATGGAAAGAATGGACAAATTAAAAAGATAAGTAAACACTTTGGGGTAAAAGAAATGTTTAAAAAAGTAATAATGTTAACTCTGTCCAAATTTGTGTACAATATAAGAAATAAAAAAATAAAGAATTATAACATGAGCAGTGGAGTTCACAAATTTTACAAACCAAGCCAACTATAAAAATAATATCCCTAAAAACATTAGGCCTATTACAATTACTCAACTAATTTGTTAAGAATATTAGGTCTACAAATACTTCATAACACGGAAATGAAATAAAAGTATTTTTGGTAAAATCAAATATGCCCCCCCCCCAAACGAGTACATATTAATCTATATAGATATTGTCCAGCATAATCATATCTAGAATCAAAACAAAATATCTTCATATTTGATTTTTTCCCAATTTTTCTAACAAACCAAAATGTCAGGTATAAATTCTTACCTTTACACGATTGTTCCGGTAGACAACGCACAGGGCATTAGTCAAAGGCGAACGACCAATCAAATCACAATTAATTTAAATTATAACAAACGTTCACTTGACTTATAGTTCACATTGACCAGGTTGAAGGGTAGGAACCTAAGGGAGGACCTCCGCGACACGGTTACATTCGAATACAGCGCTCCAAGCGTTACAATTCCCCAACTATCTCCCTCTCCAACCATATTGGAAATGCTATTGATTTTGTATGTGAGTCATAAGATGGCCGACGTAGACGGTAAGGCGTCTTTGTAATAGTCGCATTCAGTATGTCAAGTAATGATAACAGTGGATCGATGGGGTGCATTCCTGGAGATTTGATAGTATATCGGTTGAATTTCTAAAAAAGTCGAATTTAAATCAACTAATCGTATTGAACAATGATATATTTAAGGGTTCGAAATATCAAAAGACGAATGTAAAATACATTAATATTAATCCAACTGTACTGCTAAACATACAATTTGACACTAGTTATATTAATAATTTTTAACCGAAACTAATAATTCAACTTTTTTTTTCTTCATTTTTTTTCCATGTTATTCTTTTCGTTCGTTTTTATAAAAAGAAGAAAAAAACACAAAATAAAGTCACCCTTACTCTTGAATATTATAATAACATCAAGGTCGGAAAAGAATAAGAGTTACTCAACAAGAGAGACTGAACAGGAGAGAGAGGAATCTAACCGAAGACTCAAAACGTGTAGAATCCATCTGAGGAACCTCGGGATTGCCCAGCTCGCACTCACTGAAGTGAGCCCCTAAGGATAATAACTGTACGACCAAATAACAGATTCAATTAATCTTCATAAAAACTCACATTTAGCAAAAATGTAATCTATATTTGTAGAAACGCGTAGTGTAAAGACTTCATTGTCTCCTTTAAAAAAAGGAAGAAAAAAAAAGCATTCAATAAAAACTCTCAGCTCTCGAATCCTCTCTTAGCGGCATGTTCAGAATAGAACAAGAAACATGATAGGAAACCGATTTTCAGATATTCGATGTTCTTAGAAAGCGCCGACTTGATTTTTAGAGAAATAAATCCAAAACTGGAATATCTTGAGATGATGGTGTATGGGTCTTTTATGACCAAAATTTGATCAACATCGTTACAACACTCATTTTGAATTATAGTCAAAATCAGCGAGAATTTAAAAAAAATAAACGAAATCGTTTGAAGATATAGCCAAAATACGCCTAATTACTCGACTTAAAATCGCTCTACCGTTTTGGGCTGCAGCTTACAAGCAGGGACAAATAAATAATTTTTGGAGATGACACAACTTTACACAAGGTAGAGGGAATTGGATACATGCCGAACAACACGCTGCACTCCCACTCTTCAGGATGTTGGACGACAAAATCCCCACCACGTTTCGGTTTCCGTACAATAGCGCTTTGTCAGTCGAAGAGATTTGTACAATGCGACCATCGAGACGTCTCACACTACCTCACTTTCTTTTCGTCTCACCAGGAGATCACAGCCGTTCACTGCCACTTGGATGCCGTAACCAGGTTGGTAATCACGGTTAACCGCAATCACGATTATACTGGCAACCCAAAGCAATCGAAGATTCAACTGTAACGCAACCAAGATCACAACCACGATGTGCCGGGGTGATTGTTCATCGGAACGCGTGACATTATTTTAAGAACTCAAGAACTAGGATTATACAGTGGTAATAAATGACGAATTTCGAAAAAAGGATGAAAGAAAACAACAGGAATTTGACGTTTTTAAAATGAGCCGGAAATGTCTGGAAATGCAATCATGGTGTCCTTCATCATGTGTAAGCCACTGCTATGAATGATTTGTTTTCCCTACAGATTCAATTCAAAAATATCGTCTCGACTCGAGTCTCGTAAGTGGAATCTCAAAACCTAAAAATGCTATAACTTTGTCAACTTTTATTGTACAATATGAACATAAACATAAAATAAAAAATAAAATTGAGAGGTTTATACAACCTATAAAACATGGAAACTTATTTTGTCCCCATTTTCATTTTCTATATTATTTATAAAAAAACACTGTAAAACAAAATGTTTAATATTCTTAAGCCTGTGAAGAAATGTTCCATTTTATTGTCTCAAGTATACATTATAAAATTGTCATAAACCTCCATGTGTTTTAACAAGATAATTTTTTTAAATTATTTAATTACAAAATTTTCAAAAAGAGGGGTTCAGAAGTATACCTCGATCTCGCGGTTCAAAAATCCAATAATCCGTAAAGTCCTTGATTATTTTGACAACATTTTTGATTCCACAAAATAAACAGGACTTAAAATTATAAAAACATAATGTAGACAATTTGGATATTTGGAATATTAAAAACTAACTGAAAGTTGTACGATTGAATCGAATAAGTGATGGATGAATATGATACAAAATTGATGATGATAAAAAAAGAAGATATTTATATTGCTTTTGTTAAAAAAAGTTCTTTTGTTAATCTTCTTCTTGGGTCTTAAACATGATGCTGCCTGTTTGTATGTTTTTAATAAAGCCATTTTTTCCCCTTTTTCTTCACCGAAGAGACTACCTTTCCCTCCCGAGTGGTAGTTCTTCTTTCTCTCTTTTCCTTAAGTTTCTTTTTCTCCTTTTTTTTTTTTTTTTTTTTTTTTTTTTTCAAACTCGTTACATAATATAAAGTAAATTATGTCACTCTTCATGTTGAACAAATTATATTGTATGGAGATACAAAATTTTGCTACGAGGTTTGTTTGATGAAATGTTTTTTGTTTAGTTGGTGTTAAAATGATTTTCATGTTTATTTATGTATAATCTTATAATTCTGGAATTTCGGTATCGTTACAGCGTAGTGGAGAGTTACGCAAAGAGTAAACAAAATCAATGTCGTGTTTTTTTAACATAAATTAGTTTTAAGTCCAAAAGAGTGTTCTTTTTTGTAATGATGTCTGTTTGTCGTCTGTATAGCTGAAACGAGAGGATTAATTTCTAATCAAATTAGGTAACTGGCTATATTATAACCATATCTGGAGACATTTTTTCCCACTTTTTCGATTATTTAAAATTTGAGGTAGCTCCCTCAAAAAACACAAAATTACGATTGTGCTAAAAATTGACCCCTAACAAAACATATTGTGCGCTATTTTACCAAAAATTACGGTTATGAGTTATCGAAAGAGTAACTATCGAACGCATTTTTGGTAATACAAAGTTTTGGTTTTGATTTTGAAGAGGTAGTCTATTTAAAATACTGGGTATGACACTCGGAATGCGATCCACAACGAGACTACTTCTAATTTATGTTTTTTTGTTCGCTGATAGCGAAAATCGAAATCCTGGGGCTCTAAAAATATTACGTAACCACTAAAAATGGAAAATCACCCTTTTTGGGGGTTCTCAATAATATTATGACCACAAATAATGCTCTAGAATGTGCAAATTGTGATTATAATTTGCAAATTATGCCCGTAGGAAGTGATCACAAATTTATGTAGGTTGATCGGAGAGGTAAATTTTAAGATATTTAGGGGATGGTTTCTCCCCTTCTGATCAACTCTTAACATAAAATTTGTGATCAGTTCCTACGGGCATACTAAACCACTAAAAAAGGGTAGTTTTTTCCATTTTTAGGCGTCACGCAATATTTTTAGAGTCCCGGGACCTCGATTTTCGTTATCAGCGACCAAAATAAAAAAAACATATGTAAATGTAGTCACGTTGAGGGGGGCTTCATACCTCGAGTTTTAAATGGACTAACTGGTTAATTTTGGATTCATAAACAAAAACATTATTAAGAGTAATTTCGTAAGGTTTAAATAAAAACCATTTTAAAAGTCCTAAGAAATTGATAGTTTTTAGTATATATTAATATCCCATTTTGACACCTTGTGACTCCTATAAAAAATAAATCGAGTTTAAAACACAACCCTTAGATAAAAACTAAGAAAGATATTAATTCATTAAGGATTTTGTTAGCTATAAACCATCTACTTGTCCCCAAGAAATATCCAAAATATGCCCAGATATGTAATTTCTTTTTTTGGTCTGTGTTACATAGTAAAAAAATGACAAACCGTCAACAGATTAGCATCATTTCTAAAACTATATTTTGACATCAAGAGATGTCAAAAACAATATTTCCGCTAACAATATGTCAACATAGATTTTTCGACATCACAACTTTCTACGTATACGTCAGGAAGTAAAATTATCAACGATTCTCTGCATTATTGATTATAAAATTATCTATGGTTCTCTGCATTATTGATTATAAAATTATCAACGATTCCCTGCATTATTGATTATAAAATTATCAATGATTCTCTGCATTATTGATTATAAAATTATCAATGATTCTCTGCATTATTGATTATAAAATTATCAATGATTCTCTGCATTATTGATTATAAAAATTATCAATAATTCTCTGCATTATTGATTATAAAATTATCAATGGTTCTCTGCAATATTGATTATAAAATTATCAATGACTCTCTGCATTATTGATTATAAAATTATCTATTGTTCTCTGCATTATTGATTATAAAATTATCAATGATTCTCTGGAGTATTGATTATAAAATTATCAATGATGCTCTGCATTATTGATTATAAGAATTATCAATGATTCTCTGCATTATTGATTATAAAATTATCAATGATTCTCTGCATTGTTGATTATAAAACTATCAATGATTCTCTGCATTATTTATTATAAAAATGTCAATGAAGATCTGCATTATTGATTATAAAAATATCAATGTTTCTCTGCATTATTGATTATAAAAATTACAATAATCTTCATCATTATTGATTATAAAAATATCAATGATTCTCTGCATTATTGATTGTAAAAATTATCAATGATTCTCTGCATTATTGATTATAAAATTATCAACAATCCTCAGCATTATTGATTATAAAAATATCAATGATTCTCTGCATTATTGATAATAAAACTATCAATGATTCTCTGCATTATTGATTATAAAACTATCAATGAATCTCTGCATTATTGATTATAACTGACTCCACGATTCTCTTAGATTTTTGAACCCGAACACCCTTTGTATGACTGAGAAGCAAGCAAGAAACCATACATCTTTGAAGAGTTAACCCTTTCTCTAGAATTTATTTTATATTAATCTTTTGTGCCTTAACATTTCCTGAGGTCACATTCGACACCATGCAGCGTAATCTAGGAGTTTGGGCTTTATACGAAATAATTCCAGGCGTTGAGTATTCAATCTTACTACATCAATTTTAAGTGGTATCTTACAGTTCCAGCGTATCCACATGTTGAGTAGGTAACGTGTGATTATACGGCACCCAAACAGGTTCGAATCCTACTTGAATACATGTTTTTAGTTTATAATACATACTTAACATACAAATTTGGTATAGTTGGTGTGTGGTCATATCTTCAACGATTGTTTTCCTTAATACGTCATTTTAGTTTACCTGTCATAAAACCACAGCACAAAATGCAGATTATCTTTAAAACGGCTATAATATTTTTACTAAAATGTAGCCCATAAGAATAAAAGAAAGTGATAAATCTCCTTCCCCGCGGAAAATGACACAAGGAGGTGTCGGACTCATAACCACCGTCCGTTTGCGATATTTTAAGATGTAATATCTTGAAATAAACCTAAGCGATTTTGGTATAAGATTACCCATTACTTTTTTATTAATCCTTAACAGTTCTCGAATGAATTCAAAAATACCAAAATGAATTCTGTCTGCAGTCGGGTTTGTTTTACCTTCTTTCCAAACTATTAACAAAATGTAATTTTATTTTATCTGACGGTTGAAGGTTTTTCCGAATTTACCAAAATTTGAACGAAACAACTTAGGCTATTTTTGACACATTGGAATTTTTAAAATAATATCCGTGGTTCATTTTTGTTTTTACTAATAACAGCATTAAGATGGCAATCACTACTTTATATGATTAAAGAGCACTTTTAGCCAAATCTTAGATCCGATGTTGATAAAATTAAAAAATTTAATTTGTGCTGAGAGTAGCTATCCTCAAATTTTGACCTAAGTTATTATTTTTTGAATGTTTTTTTTGTATGTGTGTGGTAGTATCTGTACTTGTTTATTTTCAAATCTATCTGACTTGTTTTAATATTCTGCAACCTCATTTTATTAATTTAATATTTATTATATGTTTTATATTTAAACGTATAATTATAAAGTTATTTATAAATAAGTAAACAATTTTATTATTATTTTAAAAAAATAATTTCTAACTATAATGTTTTATTATTATTTTTGTAATTGTGTTTATAAATTTAATAAGTAGACAATTTTATTAAAATTTATAATCTGTAATCATTATACTGGGTCTTTTAAAAGTAAATTCTAACCTTAAATGGTCATGGTTTCGTTATTTGTTATCAAATCCCTGATAAAAACTCTTTATTGTATGCAGATATAATAATTGGGATTTATTAAAACATTAGCTGTTATTTTCATTGCTATTTATTGCCATAGCAACGAGTTCTCTCATTGTTGACTAATTTCAAACACAGGAATCTAGTAGTGGTTTACAATTGATTAAGTGATACATTTTTCATTATAATATCATGAATACCTTTACAAAGACATTTCTAAACCATGCTGATAAACTCTGTTCACATCCATAATAACATTGAATCAAAGAGTTTATAATAACAAACATGGATGTGAACAGAGTTTATCAGCATTGTTTAGAAATGTTCTTACTCGCAACGGTTTGAGGGACCGTGCATTGTAGTTGGGTATACAAAATTGTTAGAAAGTTTGAAACCACCGGATCCGTTGGAGACATCAAGAGCCCAGGAAGACTTCCAGTCGTAAGAGATGAAATCGTACGAATTGAAAGAATCAATTATTCAAAACGTAGTTGAGATAAATGTCAACGCGTCAAGAAATGCCGCGCATAGCATAGAGGAAAGAATACTGCTTCTCCAGGAACAAACAGAGTGGCGGTCACTTCAAGCACCTGTCTTCATAACCCTAATAAGTAAGAATTAGGTTAAATTTAAATTTTGTGTTTTTATTAAATCCCGTTTAATCCCAAAGGAATTTATGTACTTTATTTTGGCTCTATGTTTAAAAAACAAATATATAGGCCCTACTTAATTAAAATTTTTATTTACTTTTGAAAGATCCGGTATACAGTACAGTATCCTCAAGGTAGGAATGTGTCTGGGGTGGAGAGGAAAAGATGGGGCCCCCACACTTTAATGGTTGCGTTTACTTTTAGCGGTACAACCCCTATAAAAAATATAGACCTCAAATGCTTCTGTGTAAATGCGTACCCTACTTTCGTTTCTTTTATCGGTGTAAATAATAAAACGTTTACAAAAGTCTGTCACGAAGTTGTAACTTTAGGAATTAAATGTAGCTAAGCAGTAATTTGTGTACCTAGTTTTCTTGGAACGGGCTGTACCGTCAAGTCAGTCTAGGGAAGCAAGTAGAAGGGAGGACACGCCCCTCACACCAAACACAATCCTAGTCTGAGGCTTCTGTATGATTGATTTGATAATTCTCCGTTAATGTATTTTCAAATTGAGGTTAATTGAAAGAGAGGACCTTGTGGTCCTAAATCCACCTCATAAATAACAGATTTATTCTATTCTATCCAACAACCAACAATCATTACTACAATTTGTATCCCTTTCCGTGAAACAATCATTTTACGTGAAATATACAAGGAATTAGTCTGCTTAATTGAACCAAACTGTTAATTTAAAACACTAATTAACAGCTGAAATAATTCTTAGCTACTGTCAGCAGTAAAAGTCAACCTTTTACAAATGTAGACTTAAGGCAATTATTTAAAACCTCTACTACAAACTCTTCCTTTAACAGGTTCTCCAATTAATGAGCATGTGCTCGTTTCTAGACACTTTAGAAATGTATCAGGAATTTAAAAGTGACGTAGGAAATATCCTATTCATTGTTCATTTTTAAGAAGAGCACATTGTTAACTAAGTATATTTTAAGGATTATATTATATTTTAAAGCTTTGTTTCGATTCCGCCATATTGGATTTATGTAAATAATAATATTATACTACTGATGTTATTTTTGATCTTCGATTATCTTAATGTTTAAGTAAAATGAAACTTAATTGCCGTCGGAATTATATAAATTAAAAAGTGTTCTGAGGGTCTCGTGATACTCCTTGGTTACTCTACTTTGCCATGAAAACATTGCAAAATACAGGGTGATTCGTTAAAGAACGGAGAAACTTTCAGGACGTTTCCTTTATAAAGACAAAAGTCCTTATAAACATAGGTCAGAAAATGCTTAAATTATTATCAAACGGGGAATGCTACTGAACGAAGAGTAGCTTCACTCTAACGCACGCGCCATCACACACAGGCACTCAGAATATTAGGAGTGGCCGTTACTTCCCGTGGGTCACGTGTATGAGTTACCTACTGTGCTTCACTTAATCAAACTTTTATTTAATTTTATATTATAGAATAAAATGTGTAATATACATTACATGTATATTATACGTTTCGTTACAGCAAAAATACCACCAAAGAAACTCTATCTATTTCCTTTGATAGAGTCCAAAATCAACAATGTTTGTGTGTTCTTGTAAAACTAGGAAAGAAAAAATTGGTTGCCCATTCTTTGTTAGGGAGCTGGCAGTCACATTTCCCGCTAAAAACTAAATATATATATATATATATATATTTCGTCACACCCTGTACAGTAATGAAAAGATAACAAAATTTTTTTGCTCCAAAATGTTCAGAAAAGAGAGACCTTTAAAATATGGGGTATCACACTACCTATGTTACTATTTGAAAATTTTCCAAAAACACCACCCTGCCCCCCAAAAGTGCCCTTTTGGGTCATTGAGGAGCGTCGAAAATAATTTTCTGAATTCTTTAGGGTCGAAAAAGGGGGGTTCTAATTGGAAGGAAATTTTTAACTGGTTGCGTTTAGGCGCCGCTACAGATAGTGTCCATGTGGTCTGAAATACCCGGTTTATATATATATATATTTATGATTTCACGAAGGGGCGTTGACAATACCGAATGTATATTTGTGTTCATATAATGTCCCAGGGAAATTGTAGTTAATTACATACTAGAAATTTGATTCTATATAATTTCAATTCATTCCTGTCAACCTTTAAACAATTTAAATTTTATCCCTTCACCCTTGTTGTTTAAAGGCAAAAACCTCTCGGTCATCATCGTCTTATAAAAACAAAAGAACGTAAAAATAATCTCAAGCCCTCAAATAGCGTCAAGGTCGGAAGAGAAGAAAACTTGGTCAAGATAGGAAAGATGAAAATGAGGGATCTAACCCAAGACTACATGAAAAAAAAAGTGTAGATTCAGCTAAACCTTCATCTTCCCTGTACTCACTATAGTAAGCCCACTTACATTTAATATATACATCCTAAACTATCAACATGAGTAATTAATTTTATCACTAGAACATAGTCAAGCAAAAGTAATAATAGTGTACTATATTATGGTCACGCAGAACTGTGTAGACGCACAGCACGCATCTTGTTTTGTTTGAGATAAAGAAAACGCATAGTGACATGAAACACTACTTCAAACAATTTACTGCAACACCGATCTACCACTATAAAATACAACTGTCTGTGACGTCACGATTAAACACAATATTGTTTATTGAAGTGACATGTGACCGGGTTACATGTGACCGAGTTACATTTACTAAGTAGCTATAAGAATAGCCACTTGGTGTCGCTTTTATCTTCGTCCGCTACAATCTAAAGAAGACTGTCTGGACTAGCTTACAGATATTTTTATATTATAAGTACAATGCAGTTTACGATTACTTTATTGCTTAAACGTAGCATACACAAAGTTATGTTACAGGCTACAATGTGATTTTGAGGTTAGCCAAATACGACCAATTTTAAAATTACAATTTTCTCAAAGTCGGTTTTGACCATTTTTATACAATTTTGTTAAAATATAGAAATAAAAGGTCCAAATAAAACGCATTTGTAGCCATAATTGTAGAAATACTATCTTGAATTATCGTTAAAAAAAAACTAAAAATAACGTCAGCGGTATTATAAAAGACGAAAAATTCTTAAAATTAGCTTCATCAATTTCGTAAACATTTTGAAAATAATCTGAAAATTAATGACCCCTACCAATTTGCCGAATCGTAAGTAAATGTAAAATGACAGTTCTTGAATAGTATTTGAGGGACTAGGGGTCTTTATTTTATCTTCTCTTTTACATTTTTTATAAGGCGGTGATGACCAAGAGGTTTTGTTTTGATTTAAAGAACAAGGAAAAACTTTTTGAAATGATAATTCACTTCGACCGCCAAATAGGTCTCGCTATAAGCCCGTTACGTTACAAAGTCTGCTGTGGTCATGTTTTTTTGTTTTTCATTCATTCACAAGGTTACAGACCGAGCTTTTCAAAATGTCCTACATCGTGAGTTTATTTAAAAACTCCCCTCAGGGGCTGACTTTAGTTAGTACGGGCTTGGCAATCACGAGAGAACCCAAGCTAGATCTACTCCTATTTTCATATAGTCTTGGGTTAGATCCCTCTCTTTCGTACTGGGCCACTCTTGACGAACGCTTATTCTTTTCTGACTTTGACGCTATTGGAGTATTCGAGGGCTAGAAATTCTTTATGTTATGTTCTTTTTCTTATAAGGCGGTGAAGACAGAAAGGTTTTTCCCTTTAAACTAGAAAATAGTATATTTCATCACTAGGGCCAAACGTGAAGTTTTTCAATACAAGATCAAGTTTAAGTAAAGTCGGAAAATTAGCGAAAATGTAAAGCTTCTTTTAGTCCAAGTGATGAACTATATTTTTCGTTGTATTGCATTAACATAGGAAAACAATTTCACAAAAACTAAAATGTTATAACCTATTTACCTTCAAATCGATGGTAACAGTTGTTTTAACGGTTATTTACAATCGAGAGTATCGGTTGTTTTTAGAGATGCTTTACAATCGTTAATTAATTCGTATAAACGAAGTAACAGCTGATGACCTCGACCTCAGCTGATGATTTTACGTCTTAGGACTAAAAAGAACAACTTTAGCATCTCAATGCATGTATTGAAAACAGCTGTTTTTGAAGCAGTATGACGAAAAAAATTTACAAATTCTTTACAATATGCGATGCAGTGGAATTTCCTCTTATGTGATACATTAGAATTGAATCACATTTCTATCTACATCCGTTTGCATCACATAATATCTATAATGGTAGTCTGAATCACACAGCATACCGCCAACAAAACGGAAAATATTTCTTTTGTTGATAACAATTTCTTATCAGTAAGACTATACTTATTTTATAAACCTTATCACCAAAACTGATACGTTAAATCCAGATTACTGAGCGGAACGAAATAGTTATTTGTGGATTATGAGTGGAAAGCACGACTTTATCTCCCAGAGTCGAACGCGACAAAGTCACTTTTCACCCGTAATACACACAAGATTTTTCCTTCAGCTACATTTTAATAAAATTACTACATCAATATTGTGATAAACAACTTTATTGAACAGGTTAACACGTTTATCTCTCTCTTGATTTTGATTTTCTAGCAAGAGATTAGCAGTTGCATAATCAGCATCTTAAATAATGTCTCGAGAAACCTTCAAAATCACTGTTACTATCTATAATGTTTAAAACTAACAAACTATCGATGTGTTTCGTTTAATTGATAATTTAGGTTATGACAGCAACAAAATTAACTGAAACTTCCGTTTCAACAATGTAAACAATGATTACTTGTGGTCTGTTGCCATGACAACGTCTCATCGTCATTTGATTTAACACGAACAGCTGATTTATCAGCTCTACGGCTGAAGAGTATAACCAGTGCTTTTCGTATGGATAATTCCGACCTTAGGGCGGAAAAATGACACATATCGGCTACTTTTAGTGTTACCTGGAGGAAAACAATTTTTACAAAACGCGACTGTCCCAGCGTTATGTAATTATCACTTTTGTTAGCAGATCGTCCGCGGAAGTAGTAGCCTATATTACGTTACAAGGCTGGTAGGTAGTGTTTTTTCGGCGAGCGTAGTACCTTCACCTGTGGTGCAGCGTGTGGAACTTGGGATATCTACGTACGATACTTTTTATTATACTTCGCAGAGAAGATAACATACTCCTAACTCATTACATCATATTATTGAAGCAAACTTTCTTACAACTTTAAATTTATGTTAATAGTACAATTAGCGTTGTTTTGGATGCCTTTACAGCAATGCATTATGGTGGACGGAGAGATGTTTCAGATTCTACAATTTGAAAAGTCTACTTCTATTTTAAGGTTTAAATATTTTGCAATCTTATTTGGAACAGCAACGATAAGCTGAGCATTACAGTTTTCATTGTGATATTTAATCAAAATCTTCTGCTTTCCATATTTTGGGGTCTTATGCATCTACTTACGATATAAATAGCAGGGATAAAAGCTGCAATGTTTACATTAATTACGATTAACAGGCGATTAAAAGAAGTCTGTTATTGTTGAAATCAGTAGGTGCAGGGTAAATTTTCTGTGTAGTACAATGTACACAAGAACTTTCTTGTCTATGAACAGGTTAAGAAAACAGTTGTTTTCCATGTAGTATAATGAAATAGTACATTTCACAACTAGTACTGAAAGTGATCTTTTCCAGTGCGCAATCGTGTTGTACGTGCGAGGCCGAAGGTTAGCACGGATATTTGATCAAGCACCGGAAAAGTACTTTCGGTACGAGTTATGAATGACACTTTTCATCATGACGGAAAAAAACAAAATATGCCTAAGCAAAATAAAAACTAGTAGCCTACCTTTTCTCAGAGTTTTAATTTTTATTACAAATAAAATTATCTCAACAAACAAAAAGGAGTTTCAGAGTTAAACAACATAAAAACCTACAAATTAAAAGTTCAGTTTGATGTTTATGGTATAATTTTGATTATTGGTAATACTGACTCCTTCGTTTAGAAGTTTTTTCTGAAGTCCCTGTAATGTTGCCACGTTTGTAGTGGTCATGTTTGTATTATCCATATTTTGGACTTTTGTTGGTCTACTAACATCATCGATATTTAAATAATCAGTTTCGCTGTCTACAGTTTCCCGATTTTCGGCTGTGTTCTCAGTAGATGAACTGTTTACATTAGGCCTACAGAATAGTTTTTTTGATAACTGTACTTTTCTTCCAACTGAATCCTCTATATATCCTTCAGTAACAGTAGATGATTTCCATCCTCCATTGTCAGGCTTTTCTAACTTTAGGTATTCAGATACCTTTTTTGGCACTGAACTTATTGTATGACAACCAACATTTTATGCAACAGACTTATCCTTACTGTAGGCGCGATGAAGTACTTACGAAATAAATAGCAGCCTATATGGACAGTCTTCATCGGTAATAGTGAAACGTCATTGGTAAAACTTCATTTTTTATGTGTTTTACCATAATTAAGAAAAACAAAAGAAACGGCCATTGTATCTATCTAACATTAACTACATTCAAATGTAAAGGTCATCGTTTCGTCATACACCATACATGTCAATAGTTAAAATACCTTTGGTTAATAATTACTCATTATCAGGAGCGTTAACCATGAACTATTCTACTTCATTAGCAGTGACAACCTTAGATTTTTTAGATTGATAACCAACAGACTGGCGTTTCAGAAATGCAAGAGTTTTTGGAAATTAGAAACATCTGTTCTCTTTTATTTTTAAACAACTCTTATTCATCGAAAATCTACTCCATAAAGTAGATGGTTTCAGGAGAAATAAACCAATAAAACCTCGTCTCTTACTTGTTTTGGTTTAACATTTTAAACTCCGCACCGCTTAGAAAACTTGCTATATTTCTCTTCATTTCTATCGCGAGATTTTTCTGGTAATAGGTTTAGTGATATGTATGAAGTTTTTTTCAAGAACGTATCTGGTATGTTAGAAACATTTGCAGCAGTCATTTTCAAACATGTAAATACATCAGTAAAATTTAGCTATTTGTTTTGAAAATTTTATTGTTAAATAAATATTGGTCTTGACTTATGAGATAATATTAGATAAAAAAAAAAATTAAAAAAACTCGAACACAACATCTCACATTGTTATTGTAGCTCATGTATCACTGAGGATGGCGACTTTGTCGTTGAAACGCGATTGTTTAAATAAACGTAATTTTTGTGAGATCTTGTGTTCGAGTTTTTTAAAATCTAGTTCTATTGTTAATTATTTAAGATCAGCTAATTTCAAACTTACAAATGCATTGGAGTAGATTAGTGCTCCTGGTGGGTAAACACGAAACTAAATTAGAGCAATGGAAAGTCAGCTGATCGTCTTACATTTGGTCTAAATTTGAGATTAGGAAACGATCTCCTTCCATGCTCTCAGCTGTTATCGAAAACATCTGCTTTCGGTCCAGTAAGGTGAAAAATAGTTTTCTACTCAAGCCGTGCTTGGAAAAGTAAAATCATCAACTGATCTTTAAATCACCTGATTTATGTGTGAAAATTGTAATTGTTGCATAACCTCAAAATAAAATTTAAAATAGTAAAATTGTTACAAAATAAAAGTGGGATATTCTTATTAAAACTGTAACTGTAGAAAAATTATTGTATGTAGTGTGGGTGTAAAGTATCTTTGTCACTTTCGAAAAATTTATCAACTTTTCTCTCGTGCGACAAAGTAAACTTTGCACCCTTAATAAAAAATATATAAAAAGAAAATTGTTTTAAAAAACACAGCAAAAGAAAGGCAATATGTAATACGGTTAGAACAATATCTTGAAATGTTAAAACTTTTCTTCCACCGACTTTGTAGGGTTTACAACTTGCAAGCGAGGTTAGATCGTTTTGTCGTAGACTCATGAATCATAAAGATAAATTTGCACCACCACTGCCTAAACTCGTACATTAAATTTTAAGTAATTGTGCAATGAATTTAAAATGTACAATGCTTATAAGTGATTGTTAAACTTTATGGATCAGAAAAAGTTAATATTTTATGTTCTTTATATTGAATATCACTTGATGGGTTTTTCATGGTACTTACTTAGCCCGTTCGTACAATTTAATAGAAGCCCTCAAAATGTAATTCTCAAAAGTTGGATTCTTGTTACTGGTAGGAAATGTTAAATTGTTTGATAAATCAAGGGATAAGATTGTTTAAAACAGTTGTTACATAGGTTTTCTGAACGTCTAATATGTATACTTAAATACTTTCTAGATGTCGGCTAGGCCTTAGAGGACATCGTAGATGTGTATATATTAAACAAGTTTCCACTCGCTTCGCTCGTGTCAGTGCCACAGCCATTACAAACCTCGATGTTATCCCGAGGGTTCCTAGCTGGATATACACTTTGAACGTCCTAAAGACGTGTAGCTAAACCTACACTTTGGCAATCCCAAGGGTCTTTATCATGGATATCCACTTTGACAAGCCTAAGGATGTCTTCTTGGATTCGCAGGGGTAAAGGGGATGAAAAAACAAAATGCTGTGGAAAAAGGGTCAACATTTTGGGGGAGGGAGCCGGGAACCGCAATCCTCTTGTATAACCCTATTTCCTAATACTGACATTTTTAGGGAAGATTACTTTAGGTTCGTTTATATTTGGTTTTGGGGTTACGAGGATGGGAAAGTTTGTGAAAATTGTTTGAACAGTTCATTACAATAATTACGAACCTGTTTTACTAAATCGGGTTGCGAGATGAATCATTATATCATAAACAGTAAAAGCTGTAATTTTTCATGTTATAAAAATAAAACCATATATTTGGACCTTCATAATTATAAGCCTGCAATATATGGGAGGGGGGGTCATTATTGATTTATAAAAAAAAAAAAAAAAAAAATTAAAAAATATAAAATAGAGATCTCTCTAATACCCAAATAGCGTCAGGGTCTCAAGAGAATAAAGAGTTGGTCAAGAGAGAAGAGATAGGAAAGATGAAAGAGAGGTATCTAACCAAAGAATACGTGAAGAAAAATGTAGGCCGTCGGGATTACCAAACTATAGTGAGCTCGTGAGAGCTACTTAGTGTCATAAATTCTCATTTGATGGTCGATAAATTCAAAGGGAAGTGAATGTTACAGTAAATTAAAAACAATACCTAGAAATAAAGACAATATCTGTGTCAAAACTATTAAAAGACAGATCGTAAACATATACAAAACAATACTTGTCCCATAACAAAAAAAATAAAAGATATAATGTAGCATTATTGAGGGAAAGGAATTTTTTAGTGAATTAAGCCACTACAAAAGCTGACTTTATCCCGAGGTGTCTTTTTTAAAATTGAATAAGACAAAATAAGGTTTAGTAAAACAGTAGACAATGGGCGTGTTACAATTGCCAAGAACCTCCTTCTCATATAAGTTTAAAATTTCATTTCGTTGCTAGCTGTTCTGCCTTGCCTTGGAAATGTAACAGTCAGAGAAAGTATTTTATGTGTCTATAACTTGCAACAATCAATTGTTTTAATGTTAACGTTCCGTATATATATAGTAAATAGAAAGTTTCGTGATAGATCAAAACATAAGTTTTGAGTCTCCTTGAGTCCAAAAAGTCGTTTTAGAATGATTTGTGACGTCTTGCATGCGTTGCTCTAACTGTTAAACGGGACTACTGATTTTAATTAAATTTGTTGTGGGGAAATTTTGACCATAATACAATTTTTTTTAACTCAAAGTTTAGAGACAGCTTCCAAAAAAAACACAAAATTACGATATTCTTAAAATCGGCGCCAACGATTTTAATGAAAATTTAGTTGAAACGTAGCCTTTAAGGACCCAAACAAAACGTATTATTTGCCATCTCTTTAAAAATATCTGTTTGTGAATTATCAACAGAGAGGAAAAATCGGTCATGTTGTTCTCATAAAATATGTAAATCTGAAATCGGTTTTTCCGATTTCTATCAAATTTTAACGAATTTGGAGATTAAAGAACCAAAACCGCGTGCAATCGTAATTAAAAAATATTATGGCTCAGGAATTATTTACCAAATATGATCTTTGACAAACGTCATTAGAAGTTTGATTTTAATAAAATATGATTTAAGCTAAAGACATGTTTATGGTACACGCGAAACCCTTTTTAAATATTTTTCAAAGATGGTGTTCAAAGTTCATTCCATTTTTTTGACTGGCAACTACCGAATTGATATATTTAAGTTTTTTATTTAGTTTTGGGGATGGGCGAGTGAAAAACTTTATGCAATGTTTTTGCACCTTTAATTATCGATTTATCAATGTAAGTATTTTATCATTTTCAATTGATTAAGTGTTCCTCGAAAACCAAATTTGGAGGAGGGTATTATGCCAAAAGTTTGGTTTAAGACCGCCATTTTGATAATTTATGTGTTAAATTTTAATGTAACAGCAGATATTTCTTGTTGAAACTCCATATTCAAGGATAAAATAAAGCAATAAAGCTTAAGGTTTCAAAATATTCTGATATTTTGAAAGTAAATATTTTGAAACCTTAAGCTTTATTGCTTTATTTTATCCTTATGTGATAATGTTGTGATTCTTGGTATACAGATAAATGTGCACAACAAATTTCGATTCAAAATCTTAATAATTTCAAAAGCTATGATTATTTTTCAATGATCACAAATGCAAAACTAGTGATCAAACGAGGAGTTTCAAAACATATGTTTACACGAACCGTTTGTCTTTATTTTGACCCATACAACCACCACTTAACGTTTGACATGACAGCCTGTATATACAAAACTATTGACTTTATAGGAGGAAATAGTGATGTGTGAGTTCGAATTAAAATACTCGGAGCATTCCGAATATTAAAATCCTCGGTTTCGTATTAAAATATTCGGACGAAATCCTCGTAACTAGGAAAAAGGAGGAGGTAACGTGCGAATATGAATTCGAAATAAAATCCTCGGACAACTATATTCGTTAGTGTTGTATCAATTCCAAACAAAATGCTCGGTGTTTCTACTTTGGTCCGAGTAAACGTGGTCTTTTATGGTTTCAAACCGAAATAATCCATGATTTGTAAATTTAAACAAGTTGATGGACGACATCGATGGACTTATCGAGCCCGATCATACAATGTACCTCTAGGACCTTGTAGGAAATGTTAAATTGTATCGGTAGATCAAGGGATCTTACCTAGTAGAGTATGTTTCTTTTAAACACTTGTTACACAGGTCTATTGATTGTATATATCACTTTTTTTTTTTTTTTTTTTTTTTTGTGATTTCGGCAAGACCCTAACAAGTGTCCAATCTTCTAACTATACGAACATCACGTTTTCTTGAGAGGTCACGATTTTAAAACACATTTCTGACAATAACTTCGCTATTTTTCGTCGTAGAGAAATGATCTTAGCACCATTACATGCAGAATTGAAATCTGTAAATTGTTATCTAATTTAATATCGTGAGGTACTAAGTTAAATAGTTATAACATAAGAGACAAGTTGAATAACACACGAAATATGCACAAAAAACTGTTTAAAAAGGCAGCCATTTTGAATTCTATTTTTCTCAATTTCAATAGGGTTCAATACGAGCACAATATCGTAACCTATACCAAATTTCATGTTCCATTCTTAAATTTTGGATCGGCTATCCGTGCTTACAGATAACGATGACAGACAACTAAATCAAATTTTGTTTCCTGAGACCATGAATCATGAAGATCAGTCAAAAAACAAAGACTTACCAACATTCGTAAGTAAAACAACACGAAAATAACCAAAACAATTGTTCAATATAAATTATAGACACATCAAATACTTTCTCCAAAATGAAAGACTTACAAAGTCGAAGAACACATTTCCAAGGCAAGGCAGAGCAGCTCGCAACCAAATGAAATTTTAAACTTATATGAGAAGGAGGTTCTTGGCAATTGTAACACGCCCATTGTCTACTGTTTTACTAAACCTTATTTTGTATTATTCAATTTCAAGACACCTCAGGATAAAGTCAGCTTTTGTAATGGCTTAATTCACTGTAAATGTTCTTTTCCCTTTAATAATGTTACATTAATTTCTTTTATTGTTTTTGTTATAGGACAAGTAATGTTTAAGATGTCTGTGTTATAAAAGAAATTTTAGTTCAGAAATTGTCTTTATTTCTTTTCATTTACTGTAATTTCCTTCTGAAATGGTCACTCAACACATATCAACTGTTCCAAAATTCCTTCTCCTCTTCTTTCTTCATTGTTAGGTCAAAGGCCTTTTCTTCGTAGCTGAGTGTGTCTAGGTTGTTGGTTCTATCTTTTGTGTCTTCCTTTAATACGACCACAGATAGTTGAATTGTCTCTACCAATTTACCATTCTCGTGTTGTCCTTCCTACTTGTATGGTCATTCCATTCACCTTTCCGTTTGCTCAGTCAGTCAACAATCTTATTTGTTCAACATGTCTGCAAACTGTTTATAGCATCGTCAACTTACAATCACCCCGGTTCCGAAGCTTTATTGCGAGTAATAATAGTGTCAGGATTTTATGTAACAGAAGCAGGTTTCCGAGTTTTTCTCAATCGGTGTTCTTCCACTTCGTTACCCCTATGTATCTATTTTAATAGTTTTGACTCAGATAATGTCTTTATTTCAAGGTTTTGTTTTGCTGTAAAGTTAATTTACTGTAAAATTAACTTTAAATTGATCGACCCGTCGAATGAGAATTTGTTGTTCCAGAGGGCACCTAGTTGTAGCTACAGCATTCTTCACGTAATCTTGGGTCAGATACTCCTCTTTCTTTTCAGTTTTCATTCTTAACCAACTATTGTTCTTTTCCGAACCTGACGCTATTAGAGTAATAAGGAGTTAGGGGTTTTTATTTTATACTCTTTTCTTCTTCTTTTTTTTATAAGGCGATGATAACCTCCATATAAAGCGGAGCTGCCATAAACATACTTTCATTTTATGTTTTGTCGGTTATAATTTGACCCGCCAAAAAAATTCAAAGAATATTTTGATCTTCGTTTAAAAGTTAAATATTTTGTCTCTTGTAACTTTTTTAAAGTTATCAAATTTTGAGATATTCGACGTTAATAATTTTAAACAGTTGCAATTTTAAAAATTATAATAATAAAGTCTTTGTGCTAGGTACACTTTTAAAGGGTAACATACAAAAAGCTTATACCACATCTGAAATCACATCTATTTCTGAAGTTATAATTTTAGTTTGTAAAAGAACAAAATGGCGCAGACGGATAAATGTCGGGTCCGACTATATCTTTATTGATAATTTCTTGTTCGTTTAATGTATACCAAGTGTCATAAGAGTCCCCCCCCCTATTAATTTTTTAATTAATGGCAATAGTCAGATTTGCTTTGGGGAAAGTTTAGACAACCAAAGGAGAAGTTTTTTGAAGTATCGAAATTTTCAAGCCTTACCCCCAAAATGGGGTAGTTTGGGGGTAAGTCAAGAATTTTAAATAGCAACCCCTATTGAGTGATACCTCATTATAAAGATCTTTTAAAAATAAGAATAATGGCGCAAACTAGAGGTCTCTAAGTTCATCCTACCCAACATAGCGACCAATCGAATTGTGAATTTTACGTTAATAATTACACCGAAAATGTTACGAAACATTCCGAAGCTTTTGAGTCCAGAATCTATTTCTGCCAAGAAGTAAATGGTAGCCATTTTCAGAACTTAATCTGAGCTAAAAAAACAAAGTAAGGCTCTTACCATCATTTTACCAACATAGAGCAGTTTGTAATGTAATAAAAACAACCGGAGTTTGTAGGTTAACATCCGCAATTCTATTGGTCGCTATGTTGGGTAGGATGAAGTTAGAGACCTCTAATTTGCGCCATTATTCTTATTTTTAAAAGACCTTTAAAATGAGGTATCACTCAATAAGGGTTGCTTGCTATTTAAAATTCTTGACTTACCCCATTTTGGGGTAAGAGTTGAAAATTTCGATACTTCAAAAACTCCTCCTTTGGTTGTCTAAACTTTCCCCAAAGCAAATCTGTCTATTTCCATGAATTAAAAATAATAATAGGGAGGGTGGGACTTTTAGGACACTTGGTATAATACGAAAACGAATAGTCACCTTTTTCGAGACACCCTGTATACACTTACATACACAAATTGTGACGTAAAATGAGACCAAATTACTCTTAAGTGTAGGATCGATCGCATTACAAAGTCTCAGTGTGAATATTATTACAAGAGAAATCGCAGAACCTAAAATATGCAAACTTGCCTGTGTGAAAGATGTTGAAAGTGTAAGTTGTACCGAGTTATCCCTCCTTAACATCGGGCAACATCATTTGTTGAGTACACTTATAATATGTGTAGGTTTAAGATCTTGAACAGTTAAATTTTCATTCCATTAACCAAGATGAAGACTAATACACCTTTAAGTTGATTAAGAGTAGAGAGAGATCTAACCCAAGGCTACATGAAAGGCTTAATTATACTTAGGGGTATGGGAGTGGCATCTCGAGGGATCCTAACTGGATCTATACCTTTTTTCATGTAGTCTTGGGTTACATCAATTTCTTTCATCTTTCATGATAGAAAGACCAACTCTTGTTCCCTTCCGACCCTGAAGCTATTGGAATATTCAAGGTATTTAATTTATGTTCTTTTCAATATTTTTACTAATCACAGTAACAAAGTAAGAAGTCGTCAATGTACCACATGTCCTAACAAGTTCGGTTTTCCGTTTATACGCTATTTTGTTTTTGTTTTTTTTACAGAAAAACATTAAAACTATGGAAATAAATAATATATTAGGTTCAAATTTGCTACACACACTATTTATGCCATTTTTACCAGGATATGAACAATTTTATTATTATTATTAAAATTTTAAAATAGCGCCTCTTTAAATTTTTTAAAGATAATTTTTTTTAAAGGCGAAAACTATTGGTAAATATAAATGGGGGAAAATTGCAACGAACTAAAAAATACATAATAAAATACAAGCTAGTTAATAATGATAAACTTTGATCAAATTGAAAATATAATAAAATAATATATTACAGGGTTATAAAAGTAGCCATGCAACAACACATCAAATTATTTTAAATTTTAAACCATTGAAACTATTAAAATAATTATATAAATTAATAATGTAAACTGAGCAATATATTTTACCTTATTAGTGTCAAAAGTAAACTACAATTCCCAGGACCCAATCCAGTCCTGTAACAGAAAATTAAATCAATGATCTATACCAACACGCCATATTTTTATATTATAAAAAATAAAATGAAATCTTGATTTATTAAAAATTTATGTGAATGAAATACGATTTACAAAGTTTAGATCCTACAGAAATATTTTTAAAGATTTCGTCCAGGGTTCATTTTTACTTTTTGATTCATGATTAATTATTTATCTAACTGACAATATTTTTTTTTTAAACCTACTGGGCTTCACTTTATGAAACTTTAATTTATTTTATTTAATATTTGAAAATAAAATCTATAATATATTTTTAGTCTACACTGAATTAAAAGAGAGTTGAGATTAAACAACTTATAATTTACTGAATTATATCCCAAAATAAAAAATGTTTTTATTTACAATATTTAAATAGTACTAATTGTTTATTTAATGCATACCTTATCACAATGTTTATAAATAGAAGTATATGTTTTTACATTTTTTAAAAATATTTGTTACATATCAATATTAGTAGGGAATTTGTTGAAGTTTTCAATCATTATTCTCTGTTTTACTGTTGTTTAGATGAGCAAATGTTAAATTAAAATAATAAATTGTGTAAATGCTAATATTACAGTTTTAATACATATTTGTCCATACACAGCTTATCACAATGTAAATAATAGAGTACAAATTATGTTTTATATTATTATTATTATATTGTACACCTTTGTTTCATAAAAATCAGAAAGTACATGTTTTTAAATAAAGCTATACGATAGTTTTGTTTATTAACACTTAAAAGTAACCATACTGTCATTCATTTTGTAGCAAACATTGTTGATTTTGGACTCTATTAAAGTAAATTATACATTGTTTGGTCTCATTTTTCTAGTAACGAAGAGTAGAATAAAAACATATTACATATTTCATTTTAAAATATCAAATTAAATAAATTAAAGTTTTATCAAGTGCAGAATAGTGGATTGTCCACGCCAGGTACCGGCCAGTCCTAACACTGCGCGCCTGTGTGTGATGGCGCGTGAACTGACTCTTCGTTCAGCCGCATTCTCCGTTTGATAATAGTGTAATCTAATCTAAAACCTAAAAATCTACTTCAAAAGAATTCAAGACTGTTATCAGGACTTTAAGCTTCCAGAAAATTCTTTGAACTAATTAATTACTCATTTACTTATATTAAATTACTTATTTGATATAAAATAAAACAACGTGCTGACCACTGATATTGAATCCTTAGAGTTTTGTGTTGATAATATCTTGGACAGAGTACTGTCATCATCATATATGATGTCAAGAACGAACACATGTTACATCTCTTCAGTTGCAACTTTAGACTCAAGAAGGAACGTTACACAATTGGATCCACCAAACTTTTATGTTCAATTTGTAACTTTTTTTTTTATTGTTACAAGTTACAACTGTGTTTGTGATGTTACTTTTTATCATCTTATGTAACGTGTTCATTTTTGAAATCATTAATATTAAATGGAAATTAATTTTACTTGTATATTCGTTCTTAAACTAACTTTATTGAAAATCTGAGGATGACAGTACTCTGTTGAAACTAGTTGAAAAACCGTAAGATAATAGACATCTCATTAATTTTCAATGGGGTATAGTTTTGGTTGGTTTTGTGAGAAAGTTATTGCAATATTTTTGCACAGACGTTTAACAAACCTGATTGCTGATCTATAAAGTAATTTTTAAAAGTTTACACGATGCCAATGTATTCTGTTAACGCAGGCATATCACTATCCCCTTGTGTGTAATAAACACCATCCAATACCAACACTGTAAAATAATTGTTCACACAGAATGACATCCATTAATTCAAATGATATCGGATTATCTTTTAGAGACTAAATATATCAGAATTATCCGATAATTTGTTAGTGTAATCAAATTAAACCAGTCTCCGTTACTTTATTAGAATATATTGAAGGGGAAGGATAATTTACAAAACTAAAAGATAATAAATTAATATTTTATACAATGTTTACGTAGAGAAAGATAGCGATTTGTTAGAAATGGATGTTGAGTTGCTAAAAGCCATCATAGTACTTATCTAACCCTTCATGCATACAAGTAGATCCTCTATTGTCTGTATACAGCAATGACTACATAAATACTATAAGACACGACATAGGATAGGGAAATAGTCTACGCTTTACGGGTGCTGTTCATCACAAGTTTGACTCACAGCTATCAGAAAGCGTTAGCAGCAGGAGCTTGACTGTACGCATCCCACTTGGTTGAGACTGTACAACTGTTGACCTCTCTCTCACAAACCTTCTCACTTACTTCCGTCTTACTAGTTGTTTTACCCGGCTTCGCCCAAAGCTGTGTAGATTGGAGGTTTATTATTATTTCTATAGTCTTGAGCTTGTATATGTTTTTATTTTGATAAGATAATTTTTAATTTGCACATATAATTTAGTATTTATAGGCCTAATGCACAGACATGGTTTTGATGCATCCCTCTACATGTATGTATAGTATGCCTTTTTAAAAAAATAAAAAATCGTTTTCTTACTCTCTGAATACAAAAAATTGGTTTCACGGTTATGTATGTCTGTGTGTGTCAGAAATATCCAGCTTCAGATTCAGATGAAATTTTGTATCTATTCAATTGAAAACCAATATTTAATTGACAATTTCACCACAATTCCAGACGTTAGTTTATATTTATATTTTAGGGGTTTATGGCCTCCCCCAAAACCCCTAAAAACTGAAAAAAATCTAAATTTCTCAAAAATTGTCAATGTTTATGGGTACTTAAAAAATACTACAACATTTTTATAATTTTTTAAAAGATATTTAAAAGTTTAGTAATTTAGTCTAAATAGAAATATAAAAAATATATAAAAATTAAAAAAAAATCCTTACCCTAAAATTAATTTCAAATATACCACATCATACAAAAAGAAGCAGCGTTATGAACTATAAGCTTGAAAAAAATGGTATAGTAATATATTTTGGGGAAAGAAAGCCATGAACACAAAAATATGTCTTACCGTTACAAAACTTTTTGATTAACAAAGTTATATAACATAGCAGAATAATTTTTATAATTATTTTCAAGATGTACAAAATTTTAGTAATTCACTTGTGAACACAAATCTGTAAAATTATTTTTCCCGCGACTTTTCTGTATATGTTTTTGTCTGACAAAAATATGTTTTTGTCGCGACTTGTCTATAGTTGGGGCCACGGAATCGGGCGGTTTAGTGATTTTGCGATGGCCTACATTGGTTATAATAATGTGAAAATGCCTACATTGGTTATAATAATAAACTTGAAAAATTGAGCTCAAAATAATTAGGCCTAGTATAATTTTTTTTAAAATTACTTCCGTTATCGTATTTCTTTATCTGTTGTGTGTAAAATTATCGTTTGAAAACAAATTAATTTATGATTTGTTAAAAAAGGAAAGGATAGTGGGAAACCCCAATACCATACCCACATCTTACTGTAACAATGTCGTGAGGTGTTAAATTGAAGCTGCTAATGCTTTTCTGTTAACTGCTTTTCTTCTATCTGTTTTTAGGTTTTTTTGCTTTATTTCAATGTTGATGTAGTGAAGTAAGGAGTGTTTGGTCAGTGTAAACGTTTATATCTACTTTGTGAGTTGTTTGAAAATTTTAAACATGAGTTGTAAAATTTGTTATGCAAACATGTTTTTGATTGTGAAATCAGTCATAATTGCGTTTTCACCCATTTTATCATTTGCGTTTGAAAAACTAGTGGTACCAGTTAAGGGTTAATGTAATATTACATCCCATTATAAATTCATTGTATGTTGCAAGTATATAATGGCTAACATAATAGAATATTACGTTTTGAGAATCTAATTTAATTATTTATTACCAACAATTATAAACGTTTATTTTTATCCTGCCAAATTGTTTTATAGCCAGAAACAGATAACGACAGGGCAGCAGTTAGAAAAAAAAAAACTTAGAAAATTGAACACAAATATTCTTACTGCTTAGTCCTATGATGTTATTTCTTGTCATATTTTTATGTAATAATATATTTTATAATTTTGCGATATTTTAGTTCTATGTTGACTTTATAAATTTGTATTTAGTTATTAGTTTCACTTTTTTTCACAAATTTATCAAGCTATTATTAAGGTTTTTATTTTATTATTTTGACTACAAATGAATTTTATCTGTAATATTTATGATTTTTACAATTTAAATAATTTTCTTAGTCCTATGATGTTATTTCTTGTCATATTTTTATGTAAGAATATATTTTAAAATTTTACTATGTTTTAATTCTACGGTGACTTTATAAATTGTCTTTACTTCCCCCCCCCCCATAAATTTATCAAGCTTTTCTTAAGGTTGTTATTTTATGTTGTTACGTATGTAAACAAAGTTTTCAAATCTCTTTTGTAAAATATTGTAACAAATATTATTAAAACATTTTTTATAAACGTTTTCAATAGTATCCAAACAATATTTTATTAATATTTTCGAAACATTAAACAGTATTGCAAAACATTTTCCCATAAACCAAAATCAAATATGTTTTTAACTTCTTAAAAAATATTTTCCGACGTATATTAGAAAAATGTTGAGAAAAGGTTTATAAAATATTTCATTACAATATTTTCAATATATTTCAAAATATTTCTAAAACTATAAACGACCAGTGTTTCCGTAACAATTTTTTTTTAAAGATTTTAAAAATGTATAAGATCACATGGATATTTTACTCATAATTACGATCGTCTTGGGGAAAGTATTATTTTAACGTTTTTGTTCTTTTAACTAGAATTGCATGATAGTATGAGTATTTAGAAAATGTTTTCAGCAAAAGCGGATGTTTTTGGTGCTGTTAGTAGTGACGAGTCCGGGCGCAGAGAAATGACCAGTGCAGTAGGTTAGATTATTATTTATTTACTTAACGTCGCAACGCAACTGAAACATTGTTTGACCGTAGAACCACCTAGCGCCAGTCACGTCAACTTCAGATTCTCTAGCAGAGCGACAGCTCCACACCCTAGCGGATAATGGACAACTCCAGAATAAGCGTAGAATATTTAACATGGCAATGTCGTGTCTTATAGTATTTATGTAGTCATTGGTATACAGTAACTTGGCGTCTGAACCCTTGGCTACCTGCGAGCGTCCGGAACCGTCCCCCCCGTCGCTCCCTTCCTCACCCACCTGTTTCAGTGATGAGTCACATACTAGCGTTAACACTGCACTGTTTAACTTTTTTATGGGAGACACAATTTTAAATTTTTTTTCAGCATAGTTAAAATGTTTCGGAAAATATAAACAAATTGATACCAAACACGACACTATTCCGTTTGTAAAAGCCGCCAGTATAAAGCTCTTTACACAGCTACTATTTGCATAATCACATACTTATTATTTACATGTTTACGTACTATTTACATACATTTGTGTCGTGTTTGGTATCAATTTGCTTATATTTTCCTAAACATTTTAACTATGCTGAAAAAAAATTTAAATTGTGTCTCCCATAAAAAAGTTAAACAGTGCAGTGTTAACGCTAGTAGGTGACTCATCACTGAAACAGCTGGGTGAGGAAGGGAGCGAGGGGGGCTGTATACAAGTTACTGTATACAGATAATAAATGCAATGCCCAAAAGTTGGTTTCTTCGGACTTATAGGAATTGTTAAATTGTATTGGTAGATCAAGGGGTTTTATCCAGTAGGTAAGTTTGTTTGAAACCGTTGTTTACACAGGTTTTCTGAACCTCGTAATTGTGTATTTCAATACTTTCTTGACGTAAGCTAGGCCCTAATGAGTCTCGTAGGTGTGTATGCCTCTCTTCGCTCCTGTCAGGAGACTTCGAATGCGTACTTAAAGTAGCCTCAACTCGCTACGCTCCTTTCGGTGACGCTAAGCCGTGTCTCGTAATTATACGAAAACCACATGTTTCGGGTTCGAAATAACATTTTTGACAATAACTTCCCTGTTTGTCATCTTAGAGAGGGTGGGGTTGATACCATTACATGCAGAATAGAAATATACAAATTTTACTTAATATTTCTGTTATATATTGAATAACACATAAGATATCTCATGCAAAAAACTGTTTAAAATCGTCGCCATTATGACGTTTTCATTTTGATTTTTCTGAACTTCAATTGGACACAATAATGTTTCTGTAAATATGAGCGCACTATAGTTACCTTTACCAAACTTGATATTCTCATCATATAACAACAGTAGCGATAACTAGAGGTCCATTGAACACAATCCTCATACAGTAGCCTCAGACTAGGTTTGTGTCTGGTGTAATGGGCGTGTCCTCCCTTCTACTTGCTTCCCTAGCCTGACTTAACGGTACAACATATTCCATGAAAACTAGGTACACAAATTGTTGCTTAGCTACATTTAATTCCTAAAGTTACAACTTCGTGACAGACTTTTGTAATCGTTTTATTCTCTTTTATACCCATAAAAGAAAGGAAAGTAGGTTACAGATAGCGCCAATTAGCATGGAGCGCGAACAGGGGAGTGTGCAAGTCTCCTACTCCGGCACCCACTAGTCTGGAGAACATTTCCCCTATCGCGGCGGTGTACAATCTGTGATTGACACCTTACAATTACTAAAGCCAAAGGTAGCATAGCGTGGTTAGACAGCAACTGACTACTTTTTGGTGCTGACTGACTGTGCCGACGGTGACTCATCAAACGTGGCTTGAGTAATCTTGCCGACATGAGTACCATGGGAGCATGCTTGGCCTGTCCAGAAGCTTCGGCTTTTGGAAGCGTGCGTTGAGGAATGGTTTCGTGGTGGCAGTGGGGTGTTAGTGGTGAGATTGCACCCAGTTACTCTTTCTTATGAGTGGGGGTTGGTGGTAAGCCGAGAGGCATTAGATACGCCGCCCTTCTAGTTCTTGCAACTAGTTCTCTCTTCAGAAACTCAACATGAACCTGCTGACTGTACTGAAGACTCACAGTCGAGTAGAAGAGGGTACGACCTTAGAGCGCATGCTCAATTGACGCTTCACGCTGCCTGGCACTATCTTTATAGTACGACCGTTTAACTGTGCGCGCAGGCTGGAGGTTGGGTTGCAAGGCGAGAGGGGGTGCGGGGGCTCTTTTCTAAAAACATAGGTTTTCAGTCGAAACCTTCGTTGCCGGCGATAGATTATAGACCCTCACTTTCACCAATGAATACATATACAATGTATTCATTGCTTTCACCGTCCATCCGCTGGGCTACCTGACCCATTTTGTTTTGTTACATCTTAACCCTAGATTACTACTCTTAGTTCATTGTTACGTGATCACTATTCATTCGTAAATTTCACTACATTCTGTTTTTATTTTTATTATTATCTTTTAAACTTTACTTTAGTGTTGACTATTTTTTATATTAAATCCTGTATTGTTTTCAAGTGTTTTTAAAAATATTTAACATAGTTTAACTGTAAAAAAATGTCTTTTACCACCACTACAAGTACGTTTAAAAAAATATATTAATCTGGAAAAAAATATAAATATTATTTTATTGGAAAAATTAATCGGATATACATAAAATACATCATTTATAAGTGTTTAATTTATATAAAAAGAGAAAAATGATTTACAATAAGTTCATTAGGTAGAATGCCAAAAATGTTTATTTTAATTGTTAAAACAAAGTCTATTAAAATAACTTACATTTATTTATAAATATATTTAATTCTTGAGTAACGTGTTTCGTTTTAATTTATGTTGATGTAGCCACACATTCGTTTTTCTTATTGGAATCTAATGTTTATTTTAATTGTTAAAAAAAAGTCTATTAACATAACTTACATTTATTTACAAATACATTTAATTCTTGAATAACGTGTGTCGTTTTAATTTAGGTTGTTGTCACACATACAATTTTCTTTGATAGTACATATCCATTTAATTATTTTATAATTATAATTTGTATTTATATTTATCATAATGAAAGACATGCTAATATGATTTGGTACATTTAATATTTCATAATACTGTAAAACATAGTCTGATACATATTTACAATGCCTTTATAAACATCCCTTTTAGTATGGCATAATAACACAGCACAAAATTAGTGTCGGGTGGGGCGGAAAGGAGCAAACAATGCCCATAGGCTCCCCATCAGTATGTTTTCTGCCAAGATAGTAGCGAAGGGTTCGCGCGCACAGATAGACGGCTGCAGTATACGTGTTTACGCAGAAGCATTTGAGGTCTATATTTTTTTATTGGGGTTGTACCGCTGAAAGTAAACGCAACAAACAAAGTGTGGAGGCGTTCCTCTTTTCCTCTCCACCCCAGACACATTCCTACCTTGAGGTTACTGTAAGTAAACAGTGACTTTTCTCTGTGAGCACACTCTTTTTGCCTTATTAGATGCTGTACACTGGAGTACGACGCCTATGTACTCTCTGTGTCTCCGCAGTACTTAATGGTGATTCATTCAGGTAAAATCAGTGATACTATATCGTGATGACAAGGTATGTTCTTGCTCTCGCAACAAATAATGCAACTACACTGGAGACTTCTGTATAGATATCTTATTAACATAATGAAACATCAAAGTACTCTAATATCTACATTTATCTTACGGACCACCTACATCAAAATATGAATTATTAATGTCAAATTGTACGTGCAGTTTTAAAATAATGACGAATTTGAGGTTCATGTTGGCATTAAAAAATTGAACCTGTTGGTTTACTTCACGATTGAATGGTTTTCGATTATAATTTTATCGTCACCAGTAGGCCTAAGTGTTGGGCTCCACGCAGTCTTCCTTAGTCCGGCATTTTGATTTATACTGTGTAAAATTTAGAATATATAAGCTCCCACGAAAATATCACACATTAACAATAAGCCATATAAACAGTTTAGTTGAGCGAAATGTAAGAAATCAATCAAAAACAACAAAATAAAACGTATTTGGGAATCATCACACATTTGAAAAACAAAGATTAAATTATTTAATATTTTTTCCTCATACTGTTTCAAAAACAGGTGTTTTCAATGCATGCATTGACATGCTAAAGTTGTTCTTTTTAGTTCCAGGACCTAAAAACTTCAGCTGAGGTCGAGGTCATCAGCTGTTACTTCGCTTATACGAATTAATTAACGATTGTAAAGAATCTGTGAAAACAACCGATACTCTCGATTGTAAATAACATATAAAATCGCTCTTACCATCTATTTTATAAATAAGTACCTCTAACACAAACTAAACAGCTGTAATAGCTGTAAACTTGTGTAACTTGTCCAAACTTTTGAAGGTAAATAGGTTATGACATTTTAGTTTTTGTGAAATTGTTTTCTTATATTGTTTGCAGAATTAACAAAAAATATAATTCATCACTAGGACCAAAAGAAGCTTTTCGATCCTCGCTCATTTTCCGGCTTTGGCTCGGCCGTTAAACTTGAGCTTGTATCGAAAAGCTTCACTTTTGGTCCTAGCGATAAAATACACTACAAGTTTAAAAAAAGTCTCATGACATTTAACGATAAAACTATTTTTTCAAGATCAAAAACCGATTTTCCTTCCCCCCTCCTGCCTCACCATCCCATTGCAGAAATTGATTATTTTAATCGTGTGTGCAAATTGTAATATATTCAACTAAATTTTCTAAATCGTGTCTCACTAGACGATGTCTGTCTAAGATGTTGAGAAATTCTCAACAGATAACTCATTTTGATTCTTAAAATCTCCGCTTGAATATTAAAAACATAACATTGGTTTCCATGGTAAACACATTGTCGGTAGATGATGTAAAGTCAAGAGAGCTAATCACAGCCTTCATGGAATACCAAGTAGGTACAAACGTACAGCACAGTGGCATTACATGCTAGATCAATAAGGTCATGAATTTATATTGCTTTCTTACAATTATCTTTTATTCTTTTTATATCCGGGTTAACCGACCCGTTGTCTTGATCCGGGTTAACATATATAAATTCTTTTATAGAATTTTTTTTTAATGATTAAGTAATGATTATACAAGTTGATAGGCACCATCATAGTACTTACCCAGCCCATCAGACACTCTAAACGAAGCAGACCCTACAAATGTAATGACCAATGGTAGGTTTCTTTGGCTTTGTAAGAAATGTTAAATTGTATTGGTAGATCACTCTCCAATAGTGGAGAGTGAGGTTATTTAAAGAGTTGGCAGACAAGTTGTTTGAACCTTGTAATTATTGATATCACTAGAGTCTCTCTTGACGTTGTATACGTGTCACTACATGATTACATTACTTTTCGTTCTTTAAACGCATCCAAGTCAGAAGTCTATAATAAAAAATCCGATAGTTTCCGTTACAGATTGATAGCGTGACGTGATACATAGTACGAGGTACGTCCAGAAAGTAAGTTCCGTTTGCATTTCTTGCCGCAGCAGCGCTACGACCGTAGTTCGGCGCATGCGCGGTAGTAGTCAAAGAAAAGGAATGACGCCATTTTGATATCGTTGTTAGTTGTTTACGCGTTGTAGTGCTTGTTTAGAATGGCGAAGTTGATTGAAAATCCCGCCGCATGTAAGATTAGATCTGAATGCGAAGAACACTGAACCAGTCGACATTCATCGACAGATCTGCCAGATTTGCAGAGAAAATGCGATGAGTGATTCAATGGTAAAGACGTGATCAAGTGAACGATGACGAACGAAGAGGACATCCATCTTTGGTTAGTGATGAATTGGTTCGTGCAGTACGATAAAAGATTAAGGAAAACCGTAACTTTAAAATGTCTACACTTTATTTGGAATTTCTGCAAATTTCAAGATCATTTCTTCATGAAATTGTTTCTGTAAAACTGCTTTTTCGTAAATTTTGTGCTCCTTGGGTGCCAAAATCTCGTACAGAGCAACACAAAAACACCGTAAGGGCATCATTTTTTGACACGTTGCGACAAAGACGGTGATGACTTTCTGACCCAGATAGTGACCGGGAATGAGACTTGGGTCGCTTATGAAATCGCTGAATCAAAACGACAATCGAGGCACACTACAATCATCAGAAAAGACTAAAGCCAATCAAATATTGACAACTCGAAAAATCATGTGCAGTCTTTTGGCTCAGACACGGCCAATTTACTGGTGGATTTTCCCGCGAGGTGAAACTATCAATGCAAATGTTCACTGCAAGACACTTAGCAAACTGCGTCGCGCAAGACACAATAAGCACCGAGGAATGCTCACGAACAGTATTGTTTTGATTCATGGCAATACCCGACCTCGTGCGAACGTAACACAACTCTTACAGGACTTTGGTTGGGGCCAATTTGACCACCCCCCGTATACCTCTGAACACGCCCCTAACTTCTTTCATCTCTTTTTGCACCTGAAATCGTTCCTTTGTGGTTAAAACTTCAAGAAGAATGACGAGATGAAAGAACATGTTACCACATGTCACCTGCCATGTCATGTCACATGGCAGGAGAATTTTATGAAGAAGGGATAGAAAGAATTGTACGCGCTATGATAACTACCTACAAAATGGTGGGAGCTATATAGAACAATAGTTTTAGATTTGTAGTTTTTTCTATCTGTACTAGTTTTGTTCTTATTACCAAACGGAACTTACTTTCTGGACGAACCTCGTAAATGAGTAAAGTTCAAATATCACTTACAAATTAATAATTATAACTCTAATAATACTTGTATTTCACACATTTATTAAAAACATCCTTTATAATTCACAGAGCAAAACAAAAAAAAACCCACAACAAAGTGTTATAAACAACCATACTCATTGCGCAGATAAAAATTGTGTAAATAATTTCAGAGACTGTAAGACACACATTTTACAAGAGTAATATTTATACAGAATTGAGAGCAGGAAGCATAAAGAAAAGCTCCCAAGGTGGCAATGAGCAAAATATATGTACACTCCTTCCATATAGCCAACACAATATAACATTACCTTAACTCAACTTTTACCAAGAATAACTTAGCCCTGGATATTAAAAAGTCACAATTCTGTTTAGTTTTTATTACCATACTTTAAACAATAAAATTTTAGTTTCAAATATGTTTGCATTGTTTTACTTATCAGTACTGTACTGGGTAACTACCATGATGATTCCATCAACTTGTTTTATCATACATTGAAAAATTATTAGTACCAAAATATGCTTTTACTTTATCTAGTAAACAAAGTATAATTGGATTTGGTAATTGCCGAAAACTGCGACTAGTGACCTCAGAAAACCGAAAAAAGAGTATTTTCGATATGCCGTCCGTCCATCATTATCATCTGTACCTACGTAAGCAAGATAGTGGACATAAACATTAAGAAAGGAAGATGACATTTAGTATCTATATTGTGCTATTATTAGTATCCTAATGAAATATAGTATCTATATTGTGCTATTATTAGTATCCTATTGAAATATAGTATCTATATTGTGATATTATTAGTATCCTATTGAAATATAGTATCTATATTGTGCTATTATTAGTATCCTAATGAAATATAGTATCTATATTGTGCTATTATTAGTATCCTATTGAAATATAGTATCTATATTGTGCTATTATTAGTATCCTATTGAAATATAGTATCTATATTGTGCTATTATTAGTATCCTAATGAAATATAGTATCTATATTGTGCTATTATTAGTATTCTATTGAAATATAGTATCTATATTGTGCTATTATTAGTATCCTATTGAAATATAGTATCTATATTGTGCTATTATTCGTATCCTATTGAAATATAGTATCTATATTGTGCTATTATTAGTATCCTAATGAAATATAGTATCTATATTGTGCTATTATTAGTATCCTATTGAAATATAGTATCTATATTGTGCTATTATTAGTATCCTAATGAAATATAGTATCTATATTGTGCTATTATTAGTATCCTATTGAAATATAGTATCTATATTGTGATATTATTAGTATCCTATTGAAATATAGTATCTATATTGTGCTATTATTAGTGTCATATTGAAATATAGTATCTATATTGTGCTATTATTAGTATCCTATTGAAATTTAGTATCTATATTGTGCTATCATTAGTATCCTATTGAAATTTAGTATCTATATTGTGTTATCATTAGTATCCTATTGAAATTGAGTATCTATATTGTGCTATTAGTAGTATCCTGTTGAAATTTATTATCTATATTGTGCTATTATTAGTATCCTATTGAAATTTATTATCTATATTGTGCTATTATTAGTATCCTATTGAAATTTAGTATCTATATTGTGCTATTATTAGTATCCTATTGAAATTTATTATCTATATTGTGCTATTATTAGTATCCTATTGAAATTTATTATCTATATTGTGCCATTATTAGTATCCTATTGAAATTTAGTATCTATTCTGTGCTATTATTAGTATCCTATTGAAATTTAGTATCTATATTGTGCTATTATTAGTATCCTATTGAAATTTATTATCTCTATTGTGCTATTATTAGTATCCTATTGAAATTTAGTATCTATATTGTGCTATTATTAGTATCCTATTGAAATTTAGAGAAGTCGATGTGAAAATGTTATAATGATGGGTCATTTTTAACAATTTTATGTTTACATCTCCTGTGTTATTCAACTTACAACACAGTAAATAATATAAATATTTACAGATATCAATTCTGTCTGTAATGGTATCAACCCAACCTCTCTGCGATGAAAAATAGTTATAGCCAAAAATATATTTTTAACACTGACTTCAAAAAAAAAAGTTATTTGTATTGTTACGTGAACCAACAAGCCCGGTTCACCACATACGAGACTAACGAGTGGAAGATCCATCATATATGTAGATCTTACCCTTAGGGGCTCACTTCAGTGAGTACAGGTTTGGCAATCCCGAGGCTTCTTAGCTGGATCTACATCTTTTTCCATCTAGTCTTGAATTAGATAACTCCCATCTTTCCTATAGGTCTTTCTTGACCAAATCTTGTTCTTGTCCGAACCTGCTATTATAGTAGTCGAAGGGTGGGGAGACTTTATTTTTGTTTGCTCATTTCTTCCTTTTTTATAAGGCAGTATTGGACTGAAAGGTTTTTTCGCCTTTAAATAACAAGAAGGGGAAACCGTTGTTGTTTATAATAAAAAGATTGTGTACTAAAACCACATGACTTTGGGTTCGTAGACAATATAGGGATAGTTATTTTTATAAAGTGAAAGTATTTTAAACGGCAGTTTAAATTGTACAGACCGACACGCACGTGATATTATAAGGGTCCTTGAAATGAAAGAAAATTCAATCCAATTTTCAATGGCTATTGAATTTTTTGTCTCATCTTATACAGTAAAAACTATTTTTAAAACTTATACGCTACGCATTTCTCATCGCGTGGTTAAATTAAGTTGTATTCGTCATACAATAACTATAATATATGATTTCGCACTGCAATTTAATTTCAAATCCAAGTGATTGTTTTTCCGATTTTTAAGTTACACCGTGTTTAAAGTAGAGATGGAGGAGGCCCTAAATTTAAATTTAGCCTTATCGCCAACATATTATTCGTAATCAGAATAACTTCTAGTTTTATTTGTTAAACCACATATACATTTTTTGAATGAAAAGTTTGAAATTTATAGGATTTATCGTCTTGTCTGTGTAAACTGGTTGCGACGGACAGACACGTTCATGAAATTATAAGGATCCTTGGTTTTACCTACACACCCCAATTAAAAATTAATGGTACAAAAACATTGCACAAACTCTCTCACTCACTCATTCACAAAACCGAATCGTCACCAAAAATGGAAAACATTGGCACCTTTAAGGAATAATTTCAAAAACAAAACCTCACGCCGCCAACTTTGTTGATAATAATAAAATATTTAAATAATAATAATTAAAGATAACACTTTTAATACTCATATAATATTTAAACAAGCATGACACAAGTGAAGTAAATTTATACTTTATTTTCAATATTATTAATGCAGAAAAAGTTAAAATAGGACAAGAACAAACCAAGGAGACATTATCCCCTCTCCAAAAATTTATTTTTAAGGTTAAACAAATTACTTTTAACTAAAGGAATACAGTGTTAAAATCACAATAATACTTGAATAAACTAATTGGTTACAATTAGCATATATTACAAAATTCATAATATATTTACACAAAATATTGTTATGTCGTCGTTATGAGGAAAATTACGTGCCTAGTATTTGTATCAAAAGATGACAAAAAGTGGACTCCCTGAGCTGAATACAAAATATCAGTACAGAACAGAGGCATCAATAAAGTGCAATGCAGCGCAGTCTGGTAGACAGACCTGTAATTACATTCTTCTCACAACAGCTGACAAAACCATTTTTCTTTCTAATACATAAGAGTCTAAATAATAGATTGTATTTTAAATTACTTTTAGTATTGTCTAGAACTAAATTATCAGATATGTATACAGGACATGAAAAAATATAGTCCAGTAGTCCAGTCAATGACCATTTTCCCGGGTAATTTGTCCAAACAGCACAGATTTTCCTAAAAATTTGGATTTGAGTACTACTTGCCCTCTACTTCAAAGTTGACCCTGTGCCGGGGGTTGCTTTTTCCCTGGGGGAGGATGCCACCTTTCTCGGGGGTGAAAATATAACATTAAAAAGTCCGGGAATGGATAATTTAACTACTTTTAAGCAACTTTTGTTCTATAAAGTTTTTTCTAAAAGTCAATTCTTTTCGAGTTATTCGCAAGTGAAAGTATCGATTTTTCAACCAAAATAACCATGTTTTCATACGGTTTTTTGTAAATAACTTAAAAAATATGCACTTTAAGAAATAAATCATTAGAATCAAAAATGTAGCTTATAAAAAAACAAACAAGGGGGAAAAAATGGTTGGTTTATGGTTTCTGTAGATCCAATACAAACGCAGATATAGCTTGTTGAAATTTTGTTTCTACTTGTCAAAACAAAAATTGAAAGGTTTATCCTGAAATAACTAAAAAACAATGCATTTTTCGGGAAAAGTTTATAAAAGTGCTTAAAAAATCCTTTAATTAGATTTTTTATAAAAATCTCTAGCATCAAAATTAAGCTAGTTATGACATAAATAAGGTTGGTTTCTATTTTTTCGACAAAAAAAAGGACAAATCACTCCCTAAATACCACCCCAGTTGAAATTAATTGCTACCTCTTCACAAATCACTTTACTTACTTATTTCAAGTAGGCTCAGAAAGTTTGACCGGTTTAAAGTACGTAGTTTTGAAAAAAGTCGAGCTTCAAGAGAATAGTGTATTTTTGTAATTTTGCAAAAAATTGTCTTTTTTTAAAATAACTCAAAAACTATGATAGGCAAAATTTTTTGTAGAGTACAAAATTGTAGGTTTTTTTTCCCGTAAATTACGCCGCACTTTCAGCTCAAGCTCTTTCAAAAATAAGGGTTAAATACATTTTCAATTTACATGAGCTCTTAGCTTGTAAAAAACCTACAGATTGGTTTTTTAAAAATTTTCGTAGCTTAAAAAATAAGCGCGTTATGATTAAAAAACAATCAAATTTTTTCATTGATAAATTCACTATTCAATTACTTATGAATTAATAAATAAATTGAAATTCATTCATGTACGTAAATAAAAGAGTGAATATTTTATTTTCTCTGTCTTTGATTTATGATTGAAATTATTTATTTTTCAAAGATAAAAAAATTGGTTTTTTAAGGCTTGATACAATTAATATATATTTTTTTAATATCGACAAGATTCTACAACATAAAAAAATAAAATAATATTTTTGCAAGGGGTAGTTTTTAGAAGGGTTGATTACCGGCATAGGGGGTTGTTTTTAGGGGTTTAAAATTGTCAATTCATAATAATTGAACCCTCACAATGTCAACTGATGTTACTTCTATCGATTACAAGCCCGAACCAGCAGCTCAATTATAAAATTATTTTCAAATAGGGGTAGTTTTAACCTCTAAAAAATAAAAAGCAACCCCCGGCACAGGGTCAACTTTGAAGTAGAGGATAAGTAGAACGTAAATCCAAATTTTTAAGAAAATCTGTGCTGCTTGGACAAATTACCCAGTATTACCGTTTTTTGCCTTCATTGACTGGACTAATATAATGTTGTCTATTCATGCAATAATAATTCTGGTTGTTGTCAAATACTAAAAAATATAAAACAATTTTTTAAATCGATAAGCCGTTTATCCTTTGATCTAAAAATAGCATTGAAGTTATAATTTTTGTCAATGAATGAAAAATAGTAAGATTTAATAGTTTTTTTTTATATATTCCACATTAAATATTCTTAACGTCCGCCATTTTGAACATGTACAAATCCAGTCTTGGTTTTTGAAACATTGGTAAAAGGTTATATAAATAAATGTGTATAGGCTACTAAAAGTATTTTAATTTACAAAAAACTGTAAAGATGTAAAGCGGACCATGGACAGCATCCAGAATGCAGAATGGACAAATATTTTCAAAAATACCCCAACAAAATTACAGCCCATAAATAGTCTAAATTGGAAATCTAAAATACAGACTAGTCAGGTTAATTCATTATTTTAGAAAATTACTCGCGACGTGAAATTCTATTTTATTATATTTTCCTTGTTGTTTAAAGGTAAAAATTCTCTTGGTCATCATCCCCTTATAAAAAAAGAGCACACAATAAGACCCTTCTTAAAATACTCTTTGAAAAAGACTTGGTCAATAGAGACTTGAAAGAAAGAGACAAGGAGTAGATCCAGCTAGGGATTCCCAAGCCTGTACTGATTAAAGCCTTAAGGGGAAATTCATTTTAATATGTAGTTTAGTATATTGCCTACATCATAAATTTTCTCAAATCAAAATAGTTTGCACTGTTTTGAATAGGTCTTTGTAATAGGGTAATTTTGTTTAAAACAGTTGTTACATAGGTTTTCTAAGCCTAGTAATTGTATATATATAATTACTTTCTTTCGTTCACTAGAACCTAACTTGCTTCGTAGATTTCTATATATTAAATGGTCACAATTCACTTCACTTGTCTCAGTGTCTTGGCCCTGACAGGCCTCGAAGCTGTACGTATATGAAGAAGCTTGTACTAGCTACACTCGTGTCAGTGAGTCCCGAATGGATTTCTTAACCACATAAATATCACAATTTCATGAGAGGTTGATGTTCAAAGTTAGGTTTGTGACAATAAATTCGCTACCCTAATTGTCATCGTAGAGGGGTGGGGTTGGTACAACTACATACAGAATTGAAATATGGAAATTTGTATCTAATTTAGTATGTTATAAGTTGAATAATATAGGAACAAAAAAAATTATTTAAATGTTCCGATTTTTCTGAATTTGAATAAGATTCTACTTAAATACATTATATAGTCTCCCTTCACAAATTTGATGATCCTATCTTAATTTTTATGCCCGTATCATGCTTAAGCACCTTCGACAACAACAACAAACATGCCCTATACTTCGTATACTGGGTAAGTAATTATGAACTGAAGAACAACCTTTAGTAGAGATAAGATAAAATTATTAAACACAATTTCCATCTGATCACGTGTTTAGAAAACTATTATTATTAATTTGTGTCTTATCCAAATCCACTTGTAAAAAAGGTGGAAAATATAATATATATGTTGAAACTTTGGTTATTATAATAATACAGAAATGTACAAAAAGGCAAATGGGTATCTACATATTGCAATGACTGTCCCAAACAACCTAAATTACTATTTTCAGGGTATATTTAGTGTAATATTTTTTATATACAAACGTTTTTCTCACAACATAAATTTTGTTAGTAAAAAACAAATGTTGCTAAAATTTTTTATTGTTATTTATTATTTACCCTCAAGAGTTATAAGGTAGTGCATGTAGGAATATGTGTGATACATCATAAACGTGGCACATATGCCTTTACATTAATTTATAACTCTCTAAACTAAGCTGGAAATATTGATAATTGAAACAGAGTAATACACGTTGCTGGTGTACCACAGGTGATGCACAATGCAATTTTCATCAGTATTAAATACTGTTATTTAGAAAATTCATGTGTACCAGTGGCAGAAACCATTTAGAATGAGTTAATGATAGCGGTCTTTCAATATATATATATATATATATATATATATATATATATATATATATATATATATAAATGTATATATACTTGGAAATTTGATTCACTAGACCTATATCATTTCATGATGACCTAGTTGGAACTGAAGTCTTTTTCAAGAGGGTTGAAATTGAAATGTAACTAACGCTGAATCTCGAAAAATATGTGATTGATCATCACAATTTTTTGCAAATAATTAGAATTTGGCAATGTGATGATCATTACAAAGATGGAGTTTTAATTTCTAACTTTGAGTCCAACATTGTAATTATGCAAAAATTTAAACACATTAAGTCTACAGGAATTCATAAATCAGTTGTCCTTTTTTTTTTACAGTTAAAACCATTTCAACAATCATTGCCTTAACAAACAATTTATTAACAGCTGTAAAATTAGAGTTAAGTTAACTAACTAGATCCAAGATAGTTGGAGGCACATTTATAGCGAGTATGAGTTTGGCAATCTTGAGGTAGTCTACACATTTTTCACATAGTCTTAGAAGGTTAATACCTCTCTTTCATCTTTCTACAGAGTACCTCTTAATGAATCCTTGTTCTTTTCTAGCCCATCCCCTAACACTGTTAAAATAATCGAGGGCTAACAGTCTTTATTTATTTTTTTGTTTTTAACCCAATGACAACCAAAAAGTTTTTCGCTTTTAAACAAAAATGAAATTGAAAAAAATAAAATAACTAGATCCATGAAAAATTATAGTCATAATATTTATATACTAGCTGTAACCTGCCACGCGTGGATTCGAATGGAATATTGTGTCCAAATTTCAAAGCAATCGGTGAAGAACTTTCTGAGATTATCGATTTTGAACAAACGCACATTTACATTTTTATTTATATAGATAATAATTGTGTCTAATATAGGTCTAAGAGAAGAGTTTAATATGTCACTCGAGCTGTCTACATGTTAGCTGGACATTAGAATTACTTAATTCTGTAATTGAACAATTTAGTTCTTATTGGCTCTTATGTTTTATGTTCATTTAGAATGAACAAATATATTTGCTAAGAGACATGCTCCGTTACAGACCCAGTCATTTGATGACAACCAAGTTATTAAATTTTATCTTGTTAATGTAACCAATTCACATACTTTATAACATTAACTTTCAACAATTACAAATAAGCTGTACACATCAGCTGTTTTTACATTACATTTAACCTCTATGTCCTTATAATAGCATCAACTGTTCATTAAATTTAATTCTCTATGTCTGTGCTAATTCTTAACATACTCCCACCTATTGAGAATTGAATGAAATAAAATTTTCAAAGCAATAAAAATTAACATTACACGACAATACATATTTCTAAAACCTTAATCATTAGAATACAAGTAGTTTAGAAAATAAATTAGGCCTACTCGCCCAGTTCTTGTTGCAATTTTAGACTTAATATATCTCAGTTTACAATCATTGTTGTCACTTATTCTGCGGTTAGGAAATTTGTATTAGATAATTCATCTAACATTTCGTTTTTATCTTGTTTTTTTATTGTCTTGTGACACAAAATTCACTAGACGAAATGTTATTTGTAATCACATTACTTTCAATATCTCCCAACATACTGTTAGTTATAGTTCTTTTGGAGAATTTGAACTAGCAACTTTGCTTTTATGAATGTTGAGTCAAAATCAATTAACATTTATTCTGGCTTTTAAACCTCTACTCTTACACAAGAACTCAAAATATTTGACATTTTACTACAAGTGTCTGAAGTAGACTAGTCCATTGTAAAATTCTGGATTTCATCTGCCCAGTCACCATAAGTCATTTGGTTAGCAAAACCTTAATTTCTTAAGTTATGTTTCACAAATACATAGCTTAATGTATTTATTGGAAAACTATTGCTATTTGAATATAGAGTTGATTTTTAACGAGTTTTGAATATTTATGGTTGTCCTCTTGTCTTGGACCTTAATTTGAATTATATATATTTTATATATTTATGACAGATTTATACAGAATGAATCAGACCACCTGTTCCCAATATATAGCGACTGAACCAAATGAGCTAGAGCCTTCGTTTTAATTTAAACCCCACTACTTCGACCCTAGAGAATTCAGTAAAAATGTTTTCTAATCTCAAAAAAGACCCAAAAGTGGTTTTTTGGGGGTGGGGGTCGTTTTTTAAAAAAAGAAATACAATACTGTAGTAACTTTCACTATGAACATTTGAAAAAACTGACTGATAATAGCAGACTGCAAGTTTACCTGCCTCAAACAGTACACTCATCCAAATCCAAACAAAGTAAGGAATAAAGATAAGACCTTTATTGAGTAAGGAACAAGGGTCATTCCAGTCCATAGTCATTGAGATTGTTTAATCATGAATATCATTATTAGTATGTGTTTGAGCTGTTATGAATGAGAACTTCAATTTGTATCTGCAAAGATAAGGAAGCTACTAAATAATTTTTATAGTACTTGGAAAATTTAAAATCGTTTACATATTTTTAATGAAAAATTATTTGAGTAAGCGTAATGTGAATAGGAAAACTGGTGTCAACACCCCCCCCACCACCCCACCCAAAAATGGCCAAATGCCACTGAGTAATAGGCAATAAAGAGTGTTGGAAAATAAGTTTCCCAGAAACCATTTGAAATGGTTAGAGATAAAGTCAAACTTAATTTAAATACAAAAAATGTTTGTTTTTGAAAGACCTTTTACATGATGTATTTCATGACTAACATGAGTTTTTGAGCTTTAATCTGTTTTTTCCCCAAATTTGTATGTGTAAAATTTGAAAATTTTAGAGTAAGGGGCAACTTAAGCACATGTTTGGAAAGAGTATTTTATCATGAATCTAGGATAAAAATTTGGTCTATGTAGGCTATGTTATGTGGTAACAATAAAACTAACTGTAAAACACTACTTTTTGACGTTTTGGAACACCCTCTACATGATAAGTGTATGATAAGTAAAATGATCAGTGAACAGAGACCTTTAAAATGAGGTATCACTCGACCTACCTTTACATTTGAAAATTTTCCAAAAAACAGCCCCACCTACCCAAACAAAGCACTTTTGAGATTTGTAAACATTTTTACTGAATTCTCTAGGGTTAAAATGGGGGGGGGGGTTAGGTTAAAACGAAGGCTGTAGCTCATTTGGGTGTCGCTATACATTGCGCAAAGATGGTCTGATTCATCCCGTATATGAAAAAAAAATTAAATCTGCAATAAACAACTAAGAAAATAACATTGTCATATAAATTGTTAGGCCTAACTTGTAAAATTTGCAAAAGGTTTAATTTAGGGTCAATAAAAATCTGTCTCAAATCAGATTAAACTATACCTACCTAAATTATTATTTTTCCCACTATCACCAAAATGAACAACTAAAACATTCCACTTCAGTATCGACAAATGTTTGAATCATAATAAATGTATTTTTTATACTTTCTTATAAGATGAAAAAATCTTTTACTGAAACCAGAGGTAAAAGTCGCAAAACAATGAAGCTAGTGTGCAAAAGATAATACAATTATCATTTATACATACAAATAAAAGACTTGACAATACAATTAGCATGTATATTATTATATTAGTATATAATATGTATAGCCTATATATATATATATATATATATATATATATATATATATATATATATATTAGACTGTAAAACAGTGTAATATCTTTCATCTTTAATTATACGATAAAAGTGATTTCTTATTCTGGTTGTTTAATTACACATAATTAATACAGCATATTTAACATAGGCCTGTAGGCCTACAAGACTTTTGGTTTTTAATGGAAGTTATTGTGAAACTTTAAAAAAATTAAATAAAAATCTTTATTTTTGATGACATATTGGAAGTTAATTTAACTTTGAAATTGTATAAATAACAGTGTAAAATTTGTGTAGACCCAAACAAATAAATAGTTTTTGGTAATTCTTTATAGTGCTATGTCCAAACAGTTACTAAACATTTTGAAATAACTTAAATTTGTTCTAAATAAGACAATTTTAATGATTATATAGGTAATATTTTTGGTTTGTTCTGTACTATTGGTATATTAATAAAGACGTTTTTAATATTATTATTAATTGAAACATATAGTCAACAACACAGATACACTACAATATTTGATACAAATTATGAAAAGGTTTAAATCATATTGCTAGTTTTAGACTAGGAAAAGTATGTACAGTATTATGTTTATTGGTACAAGTTTCAAGAAGATATCAAATGTAAATCATATCTTTCTTTATATTGTTTCTTTCATCTTCCTAATTAAAAAAAAAACAACAACAAAAAATGAAACAAAAATTATTTTCGTCAATAAGATTATCTTAGTATATAACATTCTGTATTTCATAACCAACACAATGAATATTTGACATCTAGATTAGGGCTTTTATGCTATATTATCTTAGTTTTATTACAAATGAACAATACTATTCAGGAATTTTAAGAGTTAAGGCATGAATGTTTGTGCCTAGGACAGGTTAGGTTATCTTGGAATTACATTTTAAAACTATCATAATTTTACATTGATATTTCATTAAAACACTCTTAATAACGTACCAACATAAATATATATGTTTCTGCTGTTTATTTTCAGTATCCCAATTTTCATATCATGTATATGACATTTCAAATCTCGAACAAGAAATTGTATAACTTTGGATTTATCTAAGAATAAACCATTACAATCCCCACATGTAATCATTACATGTCCCCAGATGTTTACATGTTGTCCTTATTGGCTATCTAAAATATCTAAACCATTTTAAAAAGTTCTAATAAGAAATGTGTATAAAGAGAAAACAGAAATGAACAATTTGTTTGTTTTTCACATATTTTGATAAAATTCAGTATTTTCATGATTGATAATATCCTGATAAAATAATTATTGTCATAATGATTCTCAATGAGTCTATATCTACTGGGAAAATAAGGTCAAATTAATAATTAATAATGACACCTCTAACTTGCTTATATTAATATTATGATATTCATGTGTGCACTTCTAAGGAAAACAAAATACATGTATATGTATATGTCTAAAGATCTGTAATGTTTACTAAATTACAGTCTATAAATTCAAATTTTAGGCAATTTAGTATTCAATTATAAATTGTATAATCAAACTAACCTTTAAAATGCAATGTTTATTGTTCATTCCCTAATTGGGCAGAGAAAACCAAAATCTACTATTTCTAATTCACGCCGAGTCTGACTGTTTCCAAAACGAACTACAGTATCTTTACCGGGTATAACATAAACAATATTATACTAAGCAACGCCCACCAATCAAAACAAAACTTCTATTATTATTGTACTTATCAATCATTTAAAAAAAGCCACAGCCCTTCTATTTATTTCTAAATCACCTTGGCCACATTTGGCATATTTACCTACAATAACACAAAGTGTTTAATTAAAATTTTTGTCAACAGTATCAGCACCAAAAGGAAAATTAATTAATAATTAATACAACCAATTGAATTAATTAAATCGTTGATTTTTTACATATAAATTTATTACTAAAATGATTATAGGTATATACAATATCTATACCTGAATGCAGCTAGGCTATATATAGGTATTATATAGATAAAAAATGTATATTTTATGGTCCTTACAAAAAATTGGATATCTGTTTTATTTATAAAATTGTACTTAACAATGAAAGTGAAAGGAGGTAATCATCTTATTTTAGTTCATAATAATTCTTAAAGTACGTGATTCCTAATCCCAAACTAGATATTGAACGTGATCTCAAATTTTTAATAATGCATTCAATCAACAGCTGTGTGTGAAAGTTCACAGACTAAATCTCAGCTGTTTAAATACGTTTGATGACTGACGAGTTGTTTAGTTATTCGGTCGTCCGATTGGTGTAAAGTTTATTTTAGCACCGGTTATAGATTTCTATGAACCGGTAGAATAAAAATAATTGACTATGGACATGGAACTTTGGAGTTGTGCGATTGGCGAATGACGTAAATAAAGGTGTCCTTGTCTATGGTCTTCTGAAACCGGTGTTACTGTTATGTTAAACAACCTGAAACTATACAGTTATTTGAAATTCACATAATATATTTAAATCTACTCTTTTTTTCTTTTAATTGTGACTTTTAGAGAAATTGATTATTTATGTGAGTAAACTATGTTATTCAATATAATGTAAGTTGTTTAGTAATATTTATTGTATTTTGATTCAACAAATAATTGTAATAATCTTTACAAAATATCTATTTTATGGCTAGTATAGACTACATAATCCTGTATTTGTTTTTTTAATAATTTGAACCGGTATTAGAAAAAGGGTTATAAGCTATACTGAATACATTATATTTTATATTTAAAATAGACCTATTTCAATTTTGCGTCTAAGTTCAAAAGGCAATATTTTTAAGTGAAGGCCATTGACCATGCTTAGGGGTTCTTGGTACAGGGAGAAAGGAGGGTCTAACAAATATTCACTTATTTTCTGCTCTGTTATTATTTTGCATATTTCTAGTTTGGCTCTATGGTATATCTAGAGATATTATTTAATACTTGTACTCTCAAAGTAATTAAAAATTACTTTATCAGGTTTTTTATAGGCTACTGAAACATATTAATAGTTGGTATTTATTTACAAAGAAAGTTACAGGATTAAAAAAAAATCATATTCTACATACCATTTCTTAATAATAAAATAAGTTTTCATGGAAAAAAAAAATTCAACTTTTCTATTTTAAGGTCTATTAGTGAATTACATTGAATTTTTACCTTACAAGGTCAAGTAAGGTGGCTATATATATATATATATATATATATATATATATATATATATATATATATATATATATATATATATACACACGTATATATGAAATATATACATGTAAATTTGAAAAAAAGAAGAAATTGTCTACGGTCACTCATCCTAGTACTAACTGCGCTCTATGTTGCTTGACTTCGGTTATCTATAAATGCATTGAATTCTGTAGTTTTGAAATTGTTAGTTTTCGGTAAAAAAGTTAGCTCCGCATTGAAAAGTTATTTTATTATTAAGAAATAAGGTATGTAGAACATGATTTAAGAAAATCGCCAAAAATACCGGTAACTTTCTTTGTAAACCTAATAGGCTCTATCATACCCTAAAATCCAAAAATTTTGGATAATATGCTAGATTTGTACATTGTCTTCTAATTTTTGCTCTAATTTAGAACAGTTTTAAAAATGAACAACAACAAAAGGTACTTACATATTAACGCCACCGCAGCAACTTTGCGCATATATATATAAGGTTTGGCCAGGTGTTTATGTGTATATAATTATATATATAAGGTTTGGCCAGGTAGCTATATATATATATACATAAACACCTGGCCAAACCTTTTATATATATATATATATATGCGCAAAGTTGCTGCGGTGGCGTTAATACATAAGTACCCAACAAAAATTACCCAAGTATAATTTAACATACAAAATAAACAATGTCTAATGTGTGTTACTAAGTAAATAACTTATGTTTTATATACAATTTTGTTAGTAATAAAACAAATATTGTACCATATGTGAATAAGGAAATATATTTTTAGTTGACAGATGAAATTTTCTCACAAAAATTGATATGTGCACATTTACTTATTAAAACCAAATAACTTCTTGAATTTTTAAAACCAATTAAAATAAGTGATGCTGGACTATATATTTTTAATAACTCTATAAGTTTCATCGACTTAAAACTTTACGTAGGCTACTTAAATTTTTCTGGTAATGTATTTTTTGCTTTTACTGTTATCTGATAAAAAATGCCTAACCTAGTCTAAAAATACTTATAATATACTAGACTAATTTTTTTTAAACAAAATTATATTCATACTGCGTCAAAATACATTTTAACTATATGACTTTTAAATACTTATTTTTATTAAGTATATCTTATAATATGTTTTAATTGTAGGTTAAAAATACTTTAATATAATATACAAAAGTTAATTTGAATACAATTCTCAAAATAAAACATAAAATAATTAAATATTTTCAGCAACAATCTCATCATCTTTATTGTTATACTAATTAGGCAACTGTGAGCTGTAATTTATTAGTTATTAGTATATTAGGAAATTGTTATTGAAATTAATTTCAGTAATTAAACTTCAAATAGTATATTTGAGATATTTTATGTGAAACATATAAATGATTTTAATTTTATTAGCCTACAAGTGTTTGAAAACCCTCATAAAATTTTGTGTAGGTAAATTTATGATTTTGTTTATTGTGTTTGATAGAAAATTTATTTTATTTAATTTATTATGAAAAAAATGATAGAACAGTAAACACACTACAGTTACAGTGAATTTCCTATTGTAGCATATATTGTTGTTACTTCTTTACCGTAATGTCTCAAAAGATTTTTATGTTGTTTTATATTTGGTGGCCTTAACTAAAACTTGTTATTGTACGAGATGTGGGAATTAAATAACCAAACTGGTGTTGCTACTGGCAAACAGTGAGCATGCTGCGGCAGGTTTTAACATGTCTGTGGCTGTTGATGCTTCCCCATCCTGAGCTCTGTAGCATCTCTAGGCACAGTTGTATGTCATATAGTTTTTCTGTACAATCCACTGTTCAAGTTCTTGCGCTAGCGTCTCGTCAGAAAAATGGATAGTGTTCAGATGGAGCAACGAATTAACCTCAAGTTAAACTGGGAAAAACTGCTACAGAAGCTTTTGCCATGTTAAAGGAAGTGTACGGAAGTGAATGTTTATCATGCACACAAGTTTTTAAGTGATTTAAAAGGTTTCAGGAGCGACGGAAAATGTGTCTGAAGACGGTCCGTGCCCTGGACATCAAACAACAAAAACGGACAATATCCGGAAAATTGAAATGTGAAAATTGTTGCTGAGTGTCCGAGCTCTTATGGAAATCTCAGGAATTAACAATGAAAGTGTTCGTCAGATTTTCCATGAATCATTGAATATGCAGAACGTTGTCAAAAAAATGGTGACAAAACTTCACACTCCAGAGCAAAATGAATTACGAATGAACATTTGTGCTAACCTTTGAATAACATTGACAATGATCCAAAATTGTTAGACAGAATGATTACAAGTGATGAATTGTGGGTTTTTACCTATGATCCTAAAATAAAGTGCCAATCGATGCATTGGAAGAGTACGAGTTTACTAAGGTAAAATTAAGGGATAATGAGCAAATCAAAATTCAAGGCCAAGATTGCTTTTTTTTTACAAGCGTAGAATTGTCTACGTTCACTGGGCCCCGAAGGTTAGATGGTCAATCAACATTATTATATTGAAGGTTTTAATAGTCCTTTGTGAACGAGTGAGAAGATGAAGACCCAATTTGTGGAAGAGCAATTACTGGATGCTTCACCAAGACAATGCGCCTGTCCATTCCGTCTTGTCTGTAAAGGTGTTTTTTGCGAAATACGGCATCACCGTGTTAGAACACTCACTCTACTCATGCGACCTGCCCCCTATGACTTTTTATTTCCAAGATTTGACTGTGTGGAAGCGGTAAAAGCAAAAGTGACTGAGGTTATCAATAGGCTGACAGAAGTAGACTTCTAACACTGCTTTGAACAGTGAAAAATTCATATGGAGTGTTGTAGGGATCGGTATGGCGAGTACATTGAATGGGATAAACTTTGTAATATAATTGGTGATGAATAAAATGTTTTGTAGCACCAGTCCGGTTATTTAATTGCCACATCTCTTACTTAGATGTTTTGTTTCAAAATACTCCCATAAAAAAAGAGTTTTAAAAATTTTGAGTTCTCTACTCGAAAAAGGAAGTTATTAAAAAAGCTTTTGGAAGTAGTCATCTTATAGACCCATTATTGATAAAGTGGCCTAGTAATAAAAAAAAAAGGAAAAAATAAGAGAAACTGATTAGGCCCTACTCAAAACTAAAAATAAGTAGGCCAGTTAGAATTGACCTCCTTTATTACACAGTGTAGTTCAACTAACTACTCTTGCCTCTTAAGGGAAGATCTGCATTAACTATAGAAGCCCACTAGTCAATTTGCTTTTCGCGTAGCCTACTAATAAATAAAAATTTAACTGGGCTTGTATATCTGGTAGGTATATCTTCTAAGACGAATGAAATAGAACACAAAATTTCACAAATTAACATTTAATTATCAAACCTGTTTCAACGGCAAATGTTGCCATCCTCAGTGATGCATTACCTACAACGAACAAATTAAAAATGATAAGATATTTGACACCAATAGTCTAAGTTTAAGTTTATAATAACAACTATATTATATTAAAACTAATAATATGTATAAATTATACATGAAGTGGTACAAATGATGCAAAGATTGAAAATATATTTGTGTACATGTTCAGGATGTTGACTTATATAGCAACAATGTCTCTAAAATTTGTAGCCATGAATTATATATATAAAATCTTCAAATATTTGTCATCTGATTAAAGGGCTCTTTAGTGAATCAACACTAACACTTTCAACCTATATTTTAAGGAAGGGTGGTTGTTATCTTCCCATTAACTATCTTCTTGCCTATGGTCTTTTCTACCCTCACCAACCTTTATCTGTATCAACATTTAATATGTTCATTTGTAATTGAATTTTACAGGTAGTTGGTGTTGTGTTAGTCAGAACTCGTTTGTTTTAGTCCATTACCATCACTTCTGACATAATCCAGATAAATTCAACATGGCTGTCTTCAGGAGTATATTGACTACGTTATGTATAAAAAGTCATGGAAATTACAATCATTCTGTGAAAGTCCATATTCAGGTAACAACCTCAAAAAATTAATAAATAAAACCTGTAGCCTAGGTTTAGTATAGTAAGAGACATCTACAATCAAATCAAGAATCTATCCACTCTCCTAGTTTTGGGATATCTGAACCTCTTTGAGGAGGCTATAGGCTATATATGTTATATTTTGGTAGGCAAAGTTGACTGCAGAACATATTAGATGAAAATTTAGAGGATGTTTTAAGTAAGATAACTAGTTTACAATTAAAATAATAATGTAGGTACTAAAGTTTTTAAAAAAAGGCTATTATGCTGAATTGGTTTGGTGGCTAGGAGCTCAGTTAGCAATTTTAGGCAGGAAGTTTGAAAGACTCGCTTATCTATCCGACAGGGCCTGTGTCATCCACTCTGCTACTAGTGGATGTAGATCTGAAGAAAGAGGTTATGGTCGGCTATTTAAGACTAACCAATACAGGTCAGTGGAAAAGAAATATACGAGTTAAACTAATCTTAGGAAACTGTGAGCTGGTTGTAGATGGTGGCTCATGGTGTGGCTATATGCAGATTTGACTAACTCTTCATGGTGGTGATATCTTTTAGGGAATGCTGTGTATCATGGGCATATATGACCCAATTATGAAGAACGCCTTGCACTTAACGAAATACACTACAGGTTTTAGTTACATATCTATACAATATTACAATGTGCATAGTCAAGTGAACTTAAGGAAAATGGAATTAGTAAAGTGGTGATTTGCTTTGACAGTAAGCCAGTTTTAAAAATCTGACATCGACTAGAGTTGGAATCTTATTTGTAGATTAGCTCCTTCATCTGGGTATTAGAAATTCCTAAAGTGGCAGGCCATTTTAGTGCATTTTTACAATAGTTTTTTTATTTCACAAAAAAGAGTAATATTATCCAAAACCCAACTTGTAATATATATCTTTTTTTTTCTGAAAGGTGAATTTATTTATGTAATAAAAAAAAATGTTAAGATGTAAAACGTTTTGAGTTAATATGCCTAGAATAAAAAAAAAAAAGTGCTTTAATCGTAGTCATAACTCCACAAAAAAGCATATATATACTAAACAAAATTTTTTTAATTTTTTTTTTCCAGATAGCCAATAGTTTTTAATATAGTTTGTGAATAAAAGTGTGTAAAAAAATATATCAATTTAAAAAATTTGTATTAGAAAAAAATCAATTTTTATGTAAAAAGTAATAAATAGCTAAAATGTTAGGCATATTTTAAAAAATTTACCAGAAATATTTATTTTATCCAAAACACAACTTTTTATGTACCATTATTTAGAGAAATGTATATAAAATTGAACTGTGAATTTATAAATTTTCTATACATTTTGGTCAGGTAATCAAGAATGAAAAAAAAAAATTCTTATGTCTCAAAAATTTCAACGACAAAATTACCACCAAACTCGTATAAAATAGCAGAAATTTTGTTTTAAATTATTCAAACACTTACAATAGTTGTGAAGATAAATCTGTATCAACAAAACATAATATATAAATCACTATAACAAAATAATAAACTCATAAAACAATAGCCTAAATATGCCTAGCGGCTGCATACAATATGGTTATGAAGGTCAATGACAAAGAGAAACATGATTCCGTTTGGGAAACACGACTTTGGTTATATAATAGAAACAAAATATTTGCAACACCTGGAAGTGCAATATACCAATCGAAAGGTCAGAACTTTATCTTTCCAATAATATAAAGATTGTCAAAAAAATCGAAATATTACTAATCGATATTTGACAATGTATGAGGTCGTTGCAAATAGTACAGACATGGGTCATATCGGTCATGATCTGATAGAATGTCCGTATCTCACTAACTCTGAGGAGTACTATAATTTGGAAAGAGGAAGAAAAAACTATAAAATAGTATCACTTTGGGGTAGTTAGACAGCAATGTGGACTTGTGAAAAATAGACAATGTAAAATGGCATATTTTTATCTTTTGCTTCGATGAATGTTGATGTGTTATTCGCTAGCTATGAAACACACTAACTTTAACGATTTATTACTTATGATTTTATTACTTTTTATGGACTTTTGGTTATATGAATATGAAAATTTATAACATTACTTAACTTTACAATGGTACCTAAATTATTGTGATCGGACGATTTTTAGTGGGTGAAATGTTGAATTGAAAAAAGTGATTTTATTGATTCAGGTTAGTCGAAGAGCATTTTAGGGACGTATCTCTTCAACTCACCTGAGTCAAAGAGTTTTTTCAGGGTTAGTGCATAAAGGTGCTCAACTTATTTCTAACATGTAAGAAGGAAGAAAGTGAGTCTAGTGTGGATTCTAAATCACTCTGGAATAGAAGGGAATGAAGCAAACAAGTTGGAAAAGATCACCCAGCTAGATGATTTTATCAAAGGCTATGTGCAGGAGACTACTAAGTTGCATGGGTTTGTAAAAAGCACCAGGATTTGTGGAAAATATATACTGATATTGTAGATAAGTTAAGAGACTGGTAGAGGATTCAATGAGGAAAGCGAAAGAGTACTCATCAGGTTGAACTGAGGCGAACGTAGGATGGTGATTTGTCTGTTAACAAGGTACTGTACCCTGAATATAATATGTAATGGAGACAAACCTTCTTTTGGTACAGTGAAACATTAAATGGTTTTTGAAGGAGTGTTTTGACTGTGAATACATTCGCTGGAAGTTGTAGCTTTGTAACTGATATTAAGATCTTTAGAGCATGAACAATCTGAGCCTGGTGAGATTCACCCTCAAAGAATATCATAGAAAAACGTGGTGGATTGTTGACACACTAGGGATTGCAATGGAACAACATAATATAGACAATAAATGCAGACTATAAAAAATACAGAACTGGTAGAAGATATAAAGTTATATCACAAAACATGAATGTTTTAACAAGATTATTTATTTAACGTTATTATTAAAGAACTATTCAATTAAAAAATATACAAAATGAGTAGTCTACTCTTAATCTTGAAGTCCAATAGTTTGTATCTCTTTCCTTGGCTATTTTTACTACAAATTTTTAGTGTACAACATAAATTAAAACTATAAAAACTTAATCTAAAAAATAGGGTGTGTGATGTAAGTAGATAAATGATGAGTGAATATGATTCAAAGTTAATGGTGGATTGTGTTTCTTAAAAAAATGGTATTTTTAGGTCTTTCGTTCGCAGTTTTGAGTTTGTTCTTATGGCTTTTAATTAATTTTAAGAGAGTTGCAATTTTTGTTGGTTAATTTTGGCAGGATATAATATGAATGAATTGAGTTTGAAAAGTGAATTTATAATGTTAAATCAATTCCATGGAGCGATAAACAAAGTTATATATTCCATTTATCAATGGTTCTAAGTTTGAATATTATATTTTAGGTACATACCTGTGTTTTGATCACTAATCTACCGGGATCTACAAAAATGATGCTACCTCTTTGGATATTTTGAATAGAGGTAGCAAAATAACCCATAATCTTTTTTTTTCTTCTTCACCTTGGAGACGTCCTTTTCCTCCCAAGTGATAGTTCTTCTTCTCTTTTTATTTAAATGTGTGACATATGTGTATTCTATCACTGTTTATGTTGCACACATTATATTATATATAGATACAAATTATGAATGATATTTATATCTACTGTGTTATGGGTTATGTTTTTTGTTCGTGATAGTGAATATTTTTAACGGTGATTTTTGTGTTATACGTGTATAATCTTATAACTTTGGAATTTCATCATCGTTACAAAAGAAAAGAGTAAAAAAGCAAAAAAAACAAAAAATAATAAATAAAAAAATATATATGAATGTAAAAGGGAAAAAAAACTTTTTAACCCTATAAATAGCCATCAACTTCAAATAATTCATCTTCATTTAAAATGAACGGACACAATCAACAAAGTCAATAAACTTTTATCAGCATGTTCAATTAAGCCTCAACAAAAGAAGCCTGTCAATTTCATTCTGTTTAACTATCTTTTATTGATTTCCTCCTTGCTAGCTCAAGTAATTTCCTGTTTCCAATGATGTGTCCTAAAATAGTTAATGAAATCACATCCTTGCTATTATTTTTCTATATTAGTTCATGTATTGTAATAATGTTAACTATTTTGTTGAATGTTACATATAGAAAGTTAAATGTTTCATATATGAAGAACAATTTTAAATTCACTGAAATCATAACTTTTTAAAAATTTGACTAGATAAAATTGAATGCGGTTTGGATATATATATATATATATGACATTTTATCAAGTATTATTTTCTTTCAGAAAATAAAATTGTGTCCTAAGTGAAAATAATTTAAACTTAAAAAATAATAATAATAAAGTAAAATTACTTTTTAAATAACCTCTCTATAAAATATTATAATAAGAGAATAACTCTTAAGGCATTAAAATTAACTTGAATACAATGATGGATTTAGACTTCTGCTGTTTGAAATGGAAATTATTTGGCGGCCCTCTTGTACACTCTTATACTCTTAGCTACCCTATCCTAACCTCTTACACACTCTCCTGGTACCATATTCTACCAATATATGGAGTACCATGTGGAAAATAAGTTTAAAAATAAATAAATTACAGAATTTGTGTATTATACGAACCCCCCTTTTTTATTCATCAAACAGGAACTAATTAAAATAATACTGGAATTCTAGTACTAATTATATAATAAACCTAACCTAACTTATTTGTATTGATTCTTGCTACCACAAATTTGATCTACATTATTTTTTTACTAAAAACTTGAATAGGTTATGTTAGGCGAGGTTATGTTATATATTCAAATAGATTTATGAAATTGTTCAGATTAAAACCAACATAAGTGAATAAATCAGCAAAATAATAACACAAACTGCTATTAAATATAAACAATGATTCTCATAAGAGTGTTGCTGTAGCACTGACCTCGTAGTGGCACAGTCTAGACCAGAAGAATGACAGAACATGAAAGGATTATAGTGGGACAAATGAATGCCATAGTTACGTTATTTGTGTTTGTTATGGCAGTAGACAAATGACAGAACCTAAAAATAATTACAAAAGGATGTTTGAGTTTTGAACTTACAAAAAAGGGAGGTCGTCCTTATAATATATACAATACCTAAAATTACAAAATATTTCATGTGGTAGTTCTTGTTTATTGATTACATATTATTAACTAAATATTTCGGTCTGGATACTTTTATAAAAAAATCACAAATTACTGTGAACAATGCATAAATAATACCATTATGTATACGGTACAAAGACAGAATTATAAAGTTAACTGTTAAACATTTTCTTCTTTTATTTTGTTTTTTGAAATGGTCGATTATGTGATAAATCTAGAAAAGTTAAGTAATTCATCTTCAATACTTTAAATTGTCAAATAATGTCTGTCTTCATACATTCTATTCCTTAAATAATGTTTCATTCTTCTAAGAAAAGAAATAATCCTTCTGCAGAACAGTTGTCAACAGGTGTGCAGACACACTTAAAGAACTATAATCTATATTAGGATTGTATTGATACGAAATTCCACAGTTATGAGTAAAAAGACAAAACCTCATCTCACAAAATTAAAATTGGAAATAACCATATTTTATACTATGTGATCCATTAACATAAAATCATTCTTATCATCATACAAATTTTAATTTGTAAACATATAATGTGACATGTATTAAAAGGAAAGTGAACAGCAACAAAGTAAAAAGTTGTAAATGGAAGAAGGAAAAAGAAAGCTGGTTTGGGTGTTGAAACAAGAAGGCATGACAACAGTAGAAATTAAAAAGTATTGAATGGAAGACTGCGTTAAAAATTTGGATCAACAACTCAAATATAGGAAAATATAGTAATAAAAGAAAAAAAAACATTTGAATTTGAACTACCTAAAAACTGATAAGTATGTCATATCTGTAAATAAAATAATGTACATCATTTGGTGAGTGACAACAACCAATCAATATACAGCAAACCAAATTATCAGCCTAGCCTATTTTAACTTCAAAATTTACAAAAACTCAAAATTTCAAAAAAATATAAAATAATAAACTTACCCATTGATTAATTATTTAAAATTTCAAAAAAAATTCATCCAAATTGTATTCATCTCATAATCACCAAATTCACAAATTAATCATCCATTTATTTTAGGTATGTTAATTGTATTAGTTGGAAGATTCTTTAAATTTTTGTGTAATAAGAAGAATTGACTTGGACTAACCGAATAAAAGAAACATTGATATTGCGATAAATTAAATATATTTTTTTAAAACAACTTTAATGTAATAGCAGATATTTCTTGTTGAAACTCCGATGATGCCGCAAGGCGAAACAATTGTAGCTCATTTATATTATTAAAATATTTGAAACTTTAAGCTTTTGCTTTATTTTATCCTTGAATTAAATATTTGTTTCCAAAAGGAAAACTAAGTGTTTTCGGACCTATGTTTATATGGAAGTGTTTCTTTATTTTTACCAGTATAACACTTCCAAGAAGTTTCTCTGTTTCTTCGTGAATCACTCTGTTTATTCATTGAGCTAAACAATGTTTATCGAGCTAAACAATGTTTATCGAGCTAAACAATGAAAACTAACACACTAACACTATATTATAATGATAATAAAAAAAAAAAGTAACAGGTACAATAGATTAGGATAGTTATTGTAGTCTATGTACATTGTTTATAAATTATGAGCATAACTTCTTTGAACAATTTATTTATTAAAGTGGTCATTAAAAAAAATGTAAAGTGAAGACAAAAGAGAAAGTAACAGTGAGCAAGACATTTGATTGATTAATATTCTTTAAATGGTTCAAGGAATGCTAATTTAATCTGAACTTCCTCTAAGAACAATAGTACCATTCTGTTTATTTGTTAGTACAGTAGTTAATATTCTTTACTGTTCATGTTACAATTCAATTTTTAGAAAATTATGTTGGATAATTAAAAATGTTTCAAAACTTATTTAGGATTAAAACCAATTTAGTTATGGTTGTTCTAGTTATATCTTGTTTATTCAACGTGTTGTTTAAATATTATTAGAATATTTTGTGTATTTATAATTCAGTTAATCTATTAAGGTAAGTCATTGTTTTAAGTATATTCTGATTTAGTTAGTTTTATTTTTAGCTGTTATTTAATGTTTTGTAAACTGTCCAAACATGGATCCAAATTAACATGTTATTTTTTTGAAGATTATATTTACTGTACGTCTTAAAAAGTCTTGAAACGGTTAAATAACGTTTGAATTAATTATATTAAACAAGGAAAAAAGAATTAGGCTACAACTACTGTTAAATTGAAGTACTCTTTGTATACAGCCTAATTTCAAGGTCAAATCTATAGAGCCCTATGTAAAATTACTATTTTATTATTCTTCTTATTATTATTATTTTTTTTAATATGTAACCATATAGGGTATACTGGTTCTAAAATTTTTGTTGAAAGTCAAAAATATTCAGCCTTACAGGCAAAATTGAGCTTCCGGTAAAACTATTTGAAATAATAAAAGAGCACAACTTAAGACTTAATTTGGTTAGATATTTTTAAAATTATAATTTTTATTGTTACATTGGATTCTGAACACTTATATATACAAAAACTAATTTTCAGTATTTGAAGCTGTATTAATTTCATTTATGATAATTTGTAGGGATATTTTATTCTTTCAAATAGAAATATAAAATGAAAATATAAATAGATCAGAATAGAAAATGATGGTACCTAATTCTGACAAGATGGAGAGGATACTTCACACCATCTAGGTGCAGTAATGCACAAATTAACTAGAAGTCTGGGTGGCTACTAGATTGATACATACCCTGGACTCCCTTCTGCACTTTCTAAAAGAGTTGGGGCTTCCATAGACTAGAGTCCTCGTCTTAGATGGAGTTCCCTGTCTTGTAGGAGTAGAGGGAGGGGTATACAAAAGATATCTAGAAGTTGCAATGCATTTTACCCCATTATTACTAGTACTAAAGGGTTGTGTGCTAATCAATGTAGTACAATAATTATGTGTCTTATCATGTTAAATATATAACCTCATTTTTTTTAAAACTATGTGGTTTTACAGTTATTTTTCATGGAATTAAACAATTTTTTAATTGTGTTTTCTTTAATGTTAGATGAAAGGACATTCGTTTGCAGCAGTATCTAACCGTTATTTCTCCAGGCAATCATTAAGTAAATGTCTGGAGCTTATAAGTGTTGACAATGTGAAAATCTCTAAAGATAAAAGTGTTACACCAATAATGATAACGGAAAAGCCTCGTCCTTTGGTGGTCATGCTCGCTTGGATGTTAGCAGAAAGAAAGCATCTCACAAAGTATGCAGAAGTATATTTAAACCGAGGAATTGATGTTTTGACAGTTCATGTCTCTCCATGGCAACTAATATGGCCCGTTAGTGGGAGTCAGGTAAGAGATTATATGTAGTATATAGAAGCTATTATGAAATAAAATACACAAATTTCCATAACATACATTTTTTTAAAACAAGATAATGTTTTATTGACTAATCATCATCCTTAGTTGATTATATGTACAGAAAATGTTTATTTGTACAAATAAAACAATGCTTCATTAAAATAATCATAGTGAAATGATTATTACACTCTTATTACATGCACTAAAACAATTAAAAAAATGAACCTGATATAGTACTTATTATAACAAATTAAATTTCAAATGACTTAATAAAATATTCCTTAGAATGGTTCAAAATATTATTTAATTGTTCTCAATATTTTATTTAAAATGAGTAAGGTAAGTGATAATTTTAGAAACAAATTTTATAGGTTGCATTACCTGAATGTTGAGTGGTATAGGTTTTACTTTTTACAACATTTTCTTTTTCGTCATAATTACATTTACTGTCGGACTTTTAAATTATTATTCATCACTTTTGGATTATTTTAAACGTAAACTATCACTTAATTATTTCTTTTATAATAATAAATTTATTTTGTTATGCCAACTTCATATTGCTGCGTTGATTTCAAAACATCCTAAGAGAGTTCTTCCCAAAACCCAAGCCAAGATAAACCATATCGGCTATGAAGTGTCACGATAGGTTCCAGATTGTCAACAAATCGCATCTCCTTCCTTCTACACACACTTTCTAAATCTCGTTGCACTTAATTAATCTCAACCATTTTTTAAAATATCTAATTTTTCTCAGGTTCTTAACATATCTTATTATGAATGTACTGAATAACAATTACTATAAATTTATCTTCCCATCTATGTCCAATTATTATTTATTTAATTGGACTTATTTAATTTTGTTTCTGGATTACATTTCATACAAATCTTAATTTTAATCTCTTTACATCTTATAAATTTATAATTTGTACGTCACACTAATTTCTCCATATGACGTCACGATTTAACAACGCCCATACTCTCCTTTACTATTCTATATCTTTAAACAAAGATGGTGAACATTCTTCCACTACTATTTATGTTTATCCCACTATTATTTCAATGAAGTATTATTTATTTAAACAATTTTTTATATTAAATCTTATTATTTCTGATTGAATTATTGTCAAATTTGATTTTATATAGTGCTATCCTGTCTACTAATTGACTAATGTTTTAAATGAATGTTTATATTGCATAACCCACTTTATTAGTTGATATATCTTACTTGATTATTTTATTTTAAATTATATATTATTTATCATTCGTATTGTTATTTTAGTGATTATTTAGTCATAATTGTTTATTTTACTAGTCTCTCCCACTTTTATACTGTTTCTTTCAAAATTATTCTTTCCAAGTTTTGATAACCTAACCTAACTTAACCTAGCCCAAATTCATATTTGATATAGCCTACTTTCAAATTGTTACATTCACCTCTAAGGATCCAAACAAAATCTATTAGCTGTTATCTCTCTATAAATGGCGTAATAAAAAATCGGTCTAGGGGTTGATATATATGCGTGAGTGTGTAATTTCTTAATATCAGCTCTTCTAATTTTATTCAAATTTTAGTAAAGTGAGAAGATTAATGAGCCAACCTCTGTGCAAATCCCAAGTAAAGAAATATTATAGTTCAGAGCACAAGTGAAGCAAATTTAGGCGGCTCTTATTTAAAATATTTTCAAATACAGTATCTACGGTTTGTAACTTTTTGATTGACAACTACCGAATTGGCATTTTTGAAAATGATTAATTTTGGCTTGTTTTTGTAGACAGCTGAGTGAGAAAGTTTATGCAATGTTTGTTGCATTTAACATCAGTTCTCTCTGTGGGTGATGTTCTGTTCACGTTGTGGCTTATTTGATTTACAAAATGTATTTTTTGAATGTATTTAATCCATGGAGCTAAGGTTTAGGTTACTATTTATAGATATTATTCAATCAAAGTATACCTCAATAAATAATCTAAGAGACAAGACTGACAACATGACATGTTTAAAATGACTGAACTCACCGAGACAAAGGGCAACTGACTGCATAATTACAGTTAATGTAATCAATTGTGAGGCTAGGCCTTGAAGCAATGTTAAACAGATGACTTTATGATCATTCTTAGAGAAGCATACATCATCAATAGTTTATTTATGTTCACATACTATTGAAGATTTGTTTAACTTGTGTTATATAGAGAAAGTAATTAACGTAAACAAAAATAATCTCTAAAAAAATACCTCTCTGATACTATTAATGGGTTCATCATGGTAATTACCCAGCCTCATTATACAATATAATACAAAGAGATCCTCTAAATATAATGGCCAAAAGTTGGTTTTGTGGGTCTTGTAAGAAATGTTAAATTGTATTGGTCGATCAAAGGATCTTGTCCAGCAAGGTAACTTTGTTTAAAACAGTTGCTACACAGGTTTTCTGAACCTTGTAATTGTGTTTATCACTACTTTCTTAACATCATCTTATATGAGTATGTATTAAAAAGTATCCACTCGTTTCAGTGTCTCAGCTCTGAAATATGTACAAAGCAAAGCAGCCTTCACTCGTTATGTTTGTATAGGTGACTCGGCCCTGCTAGACATTCAACTATATGATTAACATATTTGCTTGTGAGGTCAGGGTTTGGAATTACATTTTTGACAATAACTTTGTTATCTGTCATTGCGGAGACGTCGGGTTGCTATCATTATATGCAGAATTGAAATCTTAAATTTTTTATCTGATTTAGTATGTTATAAGTTGAATAACAAATGAGATGTGAATAAAAAGCACTGTTTAAAATAGCAGCCAGTTTGACATTTTCAATTTGATCTTTCTGAATTAAAAAAAAAAAAAATCATATAGGGTTCTATGTGAGCATATTATAATCTTTTATAACAAATTTCATGTTCCTATTTTCAATTTTGTAACAGCTATCGTAATTACGACAACGATGACAAATGAAACGCATGTCAAATTTTGATTTCCTGAGGCCATGAAACGTGAAGATAAATCAAAATCGGAGGTCGAAATTTTTGGTGATTACCCAATGTAAAGGGAAATATTTTTTCTTAATAGTTTACCTCCATTTATTTCTTATAAGAGGTACGATTGTACAAAAGGTCTCACTTTATCAGCAGTTTGTGTGTTTAAAAATGTAAAAAGAAAGAAGAAATTTTTTTTAAAGATATTTATATATTAAAATATTGTCTAAGCTTGTTTCATTCTTCCATGAACTTGTCCTTAGTGTAAATTGTTTTTCCTTGATATAAGAGTTATTTAATGATATTGGTCTGTATCATTTTCATTTGAATACATTTTTCTGTCACTGGTAGCAATCTCTTGACTTTTGCTATGTGTTTTGGATTAATTCCATTTTCAAAAGCTGTTTTAGTTTTATATTGTGCAATAAAAGAGTCGTCTTGTATAACCCAATTAACTTCCGTTCTTCTCTACTTATAGGATTCACCCTCTTCCATAATTAATAGACAATTTACCTCTATATTATTGGTTAGTTTCCATACTCCACTGTTTCAGTTACGTTTTATCCAATAGCATTCAGTTTTTAAACATTTCATCTCACGGATTATTTATTTCCACATATTGTCCTTTTAATTTTACTTTGGATATTTCTAAATTTGCTAATATTTTTAACCATCTGTAACTGCCACACTAATTAAATAATTTCATACAATCTTTCATTTCTTTTAAATGGCCCTCAGGAGCCACTATAATGAAAACAGGCGCCAGAATCCTGAGGGACATTTGCTGGATTTTTCATGTAGTCTTAGGTTAGATCCCTCTCTTTTATCTTCCTTATCAGGTCACTCGTGATCACCTCTTGTTCTCTTCTGACCCTGATGATATTAGAGTGAAGGATAATGGTCTTTAGATGCTAAGGATAGTGGTCTTTATTTTGTCTTTTTTTAAGGTGATGATGATCTAGAGTTTTTCCACCTTTAAACAAGGATCAACAATTTTTGGAATGTCCTCTTCTTCTAACAGATGCGATAAAAAATTTGAATTCCTACTTTCATATTTATAGAAACTAATATCTCCTAAATCATATCTTGGTGAGGTTATTTGGTTTATACAGGGTAATTGGAAACGCACGATAATCTCCCAGGAAATGATTCTATAGTTAAAAATAAAATAAAACATATGTCCAAAAAGCTCCGTTTGCTAGTTATGACATGAAAGATTTTTCCTAGATTTCTGATCCACTGGTAATATGCAACCCTATTGAATTTTGGGACATAAATTATGATGCAAATTTGGTGGTCCTATACATGTAACCTAAAAAATAGGTCCCAGAACCTATTTATCTCTTGTAGTTTTTGAGAAAATGATTATAAAACCAGTAACAAATGTATTTGAAAAACAGAATAATGTGTATAGAAACTTTTTTTAAATATCGTTATTTGATTCTGAAGATCTAAATAAATTTTAAAAATTGGAGATATTCTTGAGTGCTATAGACAATTACCAAGAAATTAATTTTTTTTTTTTTTTTGCGGATAAATTGGTTATCTTTTGAGCTACAGAAATGGATTTTGTTTTTCGTTAAAAGAGGAAAACCGTTGATTTTGAAACAAAGTATTCAAACATTAACATGGCGTCCGCCATTAAAAAAAAAAAAGAATATAAAGTCTTAGTTTTTTTGGTACACTGGTAAAAGGGTAAGTAAATAATGTGAATACCAAATCTTCACTCAATATCTTATATACTTTCAAAGATATAGTGCCTTTTTTTAACACAAAATGGCCAGCAGTCGGGAAACAAAGTGTCATAGATGAAACAAAGTCGGGAACAAAGATGAACTTTTTATCTTATTTTTAACTATAGAATCATTACCTGATTGTCGTATAGTTTTGAATCACCCTGTATAAGATGACTCCTTTCTAACAAACCAGTACGTAAATAGGTTTGTTGTAAGTGGACTATATCCAAAATGTTTCAACAGAAGTAACGACAACGGAAGAAAAATATACTCTGATAAATTATCTATGTTCTAGCAGAAATACAAATTACTTTAATAATTCCATTTTTTGCCAATTATTTATTTCTGAACCATCATCTCTTTAGATTTTCAAATTGACACACTGGTCTGAGTAGGTCATTATTATCAGCTTGAAAGTAAGGCTGTATTATTTGCTGATGATACTACTCTGACAATTTCTGGAGAATATATTAAAGATTTAGAGAAATCCTCGTCATTGGCATTAATTAACCATGGCTGAGGGCTGGTTTTCATTTAATGGTTTAAATTAAACCCAAGTAAAACATAAATAATTCATTTTGGACCAAAATGTATAAGTAATAAAATTGCTTTGCCTTTTTCAGAAACTATTATTACAAGTTAGTATAGACTCATCAAAACTCTTGGGAATCATTATTGATGCGAAGTTAAACTGGAAACGTCATATCCATTTTCTTTTTAATAAACTAAACTCTGCATGCTTTGCACTTCGTGCAATCTCAAAACCTTGCAGTTATGTTACATCACAGATCGCATAATATGCTTATGTTTATTCTCACCTCAGATATGGTGTAGCCATCTGGGGTAATTTTGTAGTCTATAAAATTTTTAGTATAAAAAAAATAAATTATTAGAATAATTTGTAATTTGAAATATAGGGACTCATGTAGAAATATATTTAAAAAAATCAATTTTTTAACCTTGCCTTGTATATATATTTTTAAAGTTTTGCTATACTTTAAATCCAACAATAGTAGTGTCAGTCAGTACAATCATGGATATTCCTTCAGTCAGCTAATCTCCAATACCCAATTCATAGACTGAAAGTGTTTGAACATGGGTGTATTACTCGGTTTTGAAGTTGTACAATGGACTGCCTCAGTATTTGAAAGAAATTGATTCTGCTAATGAATTTGGAAAAAAAAAAAAACTTTAAAAAATACCTCACTGAGCGAGCATTTTACTCGGTGAGAGAATACTAGAACAAGTAATCTTTGAGGCTATACAATTGTTGTTTAGTTCCTTATAAGTGTTATACTTTTGTTTCGTATGCAATAATGGAGCTAATGTGTTTTTATATCTTATTACATGTGTATATATTAATGTGTTACATTTTTATTAATGTGTCATTAATGTTACATCTTTAATGTAATTGTATAGCTCATTTGTTATGTGGTGGGGCTTGGAGGGAGGGCGGTCTGGCTTGGAGTGGGAAGGTTGTTCGTAATACAGTGTCTAGAAACGCACTGATAAAAGGACGGCAAAACACTAACTCACTCACTTCCCCCACCACTAAAAAGTGACAAGATACTGTTTGCCCGATGAAGGTCAAGCGCCACTATATACCAAATGACTTTTAACTATTGTATTTGTTAAGTGTTTAATGTATTTTGTATATAGGTATTTAGTGACAACTCAAATGAATAGTTCAGCTTTGCTTAACACTGTATACCACAAAATTGAGGCAAATAAATAATAATAATAATAATATCTTCGCATTTCACCAAAATTGGTAGAACCGATATTACAAAATTTGGTCTTTATATAAATTAAGTGTTGTTTTATTTTTTTTTAATTTGGTAAACCGCTGTCATAGTTTTTAATAAATGAAAATAATATCCATGCTTTTTCTATTTTATATTCTAAATGTAATTAAATTAACAAATGCGTGGTGTATAGTGATATGTATTGGTATGTTTAGATGTTGGTGGAATTTTGTGTATATGCAAGAATGTTTATATATGGAGGGTGATTTAGAACTGCACGGCGATCTCTCAGGATATGATTTTATAGATAAAAAGTTTATATAAACGTAAGTTTAGAAACCCTATGTTTCCAGACGGTTGCCCATTTCGTGTTTTAAAAAAAAGACAATATATCTTTAGAAGTAGATAAGATATAGAATTAAGATTTGGTATTGACATTATTTATATGTAATCTTTTACCAGAAAACCAAGACTTTATTTTCTACATTTTCAAAATTGCGGATGTTAAAAACGTTTAATGTAGAATATCTCAAAAATCAATGATTTTCCTCTTGTAACAAAAAGCAAAATGTCTTTTTTGATTTTTTCTGAAGCTCAAAACATAATCGAGTTATTGACAAAAACCTAAAAATTTAATTTCTTGATAATTGTTTATAATACCCAAGAATAGATTAAAAACAAATCATTTGTGAATTCTGTTAATTTTTATCTCCCAATCTTTTTACTTTATCCCTCAAAAATCAAATAAGGGGATTAAAAAAAGTTCCCATGTGCATTGTATTTGTTTTTTATTGGCTTTATTCATCAATTAACTCAGAATTAATTTTTTTTAATTGTGTTTTTTTATTACATTTTTTGGATTTTTATAATAATTTTCTTATAAACTACAAATGATACAGTTCTAGGATCTATTTTTTACAATTTTTCAGGTCACAAAACGCATAGGAAAATGAAATTTGTGTCATAATTTATGCCCCAGTGAAATTCAATATGAGCATATAGTACCGGTGGATTAGAAATCCGGGGGACATTTTTTGCTAGCCGTAACTTGCTAACGAAATGTTTTTGGACCTATGTTTATATGAACTTTTTATCATATTTTTAGCTATAGAATCATTTCCTGATAGATTGCCGTCCATTTTCAAATCTCCTTGTATAAGGATAATAAATTGCTTTATTGGGGATTTTTCTTGTTGGTACATTTTTCCCTTTGTAATATAGTTATCTAGTTTTAAGGTTTGTTTTTATTTTTTCTAAATTGGAATAAGTAAACATTTATGGAATAAATGGGAAGTTAGCTAAAATTTCGAAGTAGGAAGTATGAAGTTGTAGTTGCTTAAATTTTATTAACATTTGATTTCAAGGTATCAGCTATTACATAATTTTTTATTTAACTCTTTGAAGACCATGGGTTGATATATCGGCAAACATATTCTATGCCAAAATGTTCATGGATTGATAATTTGACTTTTTGTTGTAGCAAGCATGTTTTTCACTCATTTTGTATGAAATTTGTCTTTAATGAAAGAAAATTAATTGTAGTTGATATTAAAACTTCTACAAACATATATTATGTATAGTTCATTAAAAGATTATCATTGATAATATCAAGTAGGCGATATGATATGACATCTGATAATTGATACTTCAGTTACACATAGTTCGCCGCTATGTGCACACTACCACAGGGAGAAAACAACAGTACGATGTGACTCCACAAGTTGAAGACATACATTATGTTTGGGAATTTATTGAAAAAAAAAAAAAATTAAATAAATGTAATTTTGAGTAACGAAAAAATGGAAAAGTATCAAAGAATGCCACAAAATAGTTATTACAGTACCCAAATTCGCACCAGCGCATACACAAAAACAAAGCCTAAGTGAATAAAGTTCATTCAAACCTATATCGAAACAAATTTTGAGTCTGACATATAGGTTATAAGGTGGAAATTAACAAAAATTGGCATCCTTAATTCTCTTAACGATATTTGTCAATGTGTCGACAGGTTATTAACCTATGATGATACCTGTTGATGTATCGATAACTGAATACACTCCTCTGCCTTTATTTTTTGATGATTGTTATATCATTCAATTCATAAAATTCTAGGCTTTAATATAACTGCCAATTATTAAACTAGAGATGTATTTGGTTGAATGAATTCAGTGATATGAACTGAATTTATTGCCCGAAATCTGGTTAATACAAAGTGTAGTGCCAAGACATAATTTTGTACTTGTTTACTGTTGAAAATGGATGATTGTGTTCATTAAGTTCATGTGTTTATACCAAACTTGATTAAAATCATTGCACTTTACAGGCAACAAACGTCATACCAAAAACCAATTTTTTTGGACTTGGGGGACCTCAAAACTTATAAATCCTCTAAAAACACTAAATCGATATTACGACTCAATATATAATTTTATGAATACTACTTATATCTAAGAAACTAAAAAGTGATAAGATTGTAAGTGTTTGCATGGACCAGTTTAGTCCTGGCACTAACTATAGGAAGATCATTCTTCTATCTATCTAAATGAATTATTTAAAACCTGTAGTAAATCAGTTTTGTATGCATGACACAGTCAGTTGTTGATGAGATGACATCCGCACGGTCATGCCAAGTCAACTTGTTTACAACATAAAAAACAGTCTATTCATCATCCAGCTTCAAATTATCATCATAATCCTTTGTATTGTTTCAATTAAAGGTTAAAAAAAAAGCGACAGATTATAGTTGCTATTTTTGGGATTCAAAATACAAAAAAGGATGGTGGATTAGAAAGAATTCAGTTGATGCCTAATAATAGTCCCCTGTTCAATCACATATATAAAATAACATTAACATTTTTAGTGTTGAATCATTCTCAAGTCTTCTTTTGTAAACGTGCCATCAGCGACTATAAATATTCATCCAAACGAGTTTCCTGCGGCTATAAATATGAAACATTACCTTAATACAATAGATTCACGACTACTCAGCCCTCCGTACCCGCCCTGGCTGTGATGTAATTAATATTGATATGGAACTGTAAATTTAATCTATAAAATAGTTAATTTATAATACTATTTGATCGTACATACCTTATGAAATACTTGCCTACAACTACAGTTCACGTTTTTTTGTGTAGTTTTTATATCCCAAGTAATAGCAGGTACTTGCCTTTGGATTTGCTTTATACGACTGTAGTATTCAATTAGCAGAAAATATTTAAAGCAATGGGTTGTTTATGTGCCGTTCAGTTTTTATTGGTTTATTAGTATAATCAGTTTTATAATTTTATATCTGTTTGTTAAATATTTGACAAGTGACAAACAGCATAATTCCAATGCCCTCAAACAGGCTCAAACTTTTGACAGTTCACAAGTCAAAACTATAGCAAGTAAGGCGCACATTTTTACCAACTAAGCCACACTGCTCTCCTCCAACATATTAGTTACTCTTTTGGGATTAATAATAAAAGAAATAAGTCCTGCCAACTGGCTTGTTATCTGATGATGTGTGGTTACCACATCGAGTTTCTCTCATCGTAATATTAGCTTTTGTAACTAATTATTGTAATTTTTACTTTTTTCTCACTATGCTAGGTTTTACAAAGAAGTCTGTATCTACCCAGAACCTCTTGGGACAAATAATAAGACCTCTAGCCTCTAGAACAGGCATCTTCACTACGCGGCCCTCGGACTGTTAGGAATTAAAACAAAACATAATAATTTATGAAAAAAATACTTTATAAACATATATTATATTTCCTAATTAAGTGTAATGAAAATCCGTCGTGTCAGAGCAGAGCCAATGCCGTGTCGCAGTCGTGATGAGTCAGAGACACCCCCTCCCCGGCGGCCAGGGTTGGCGGTTGTTCGAGGGCAACATGATAGGGCGAAATGTAGGGTTTGTTCAGTTGTTGAAAAAACATTTGGGCAATGATAATTTATTGAGTTTCCATTGTATCATTCATCAAGAAAGCTTAGCTATTAAATTTGGTGAAGATTTCAGCTCTGTTATGAAACAAGTTGTAAAGATAGTGAACTTTATCAGGTCAAATGAACTGAACCACAGAACTTTTCAAGAGTTTTTGAAAGAACTTATATCGCAATACGGGGATGTGCTTTACCACACAGAAGTGAGATGGTTGAGTAAGGGTAAAGTTTTGGAACGTTTCTTCAATATTCGACATGAGATTACACTGTTTTTGGCAACAAAGAATAAAGAGTGCCCTGACGTTCATAATTTTAGTTGGTGGCTTAAAATAGCGTTTATCACTGATACAGTGGGCATTATGAATGAAACACTGACTAAATTGCAAGGGGACTATAATAACATCGTAACAAAAAATGATGAGTATTGTGTTTTCACAGGAACAAAAGCTCGAAATGTATATTAAAGAATTGTCAACCAGCGATTATTCCAGCTTTCCTTCCGTGAAAACTCTGTTTGATGAAAATCCAGATGAAAGTCAAAATGTTTCTGATTTAATAAAGCTGTTGACAGACCTGAAGGACGAAATGTTTGTGAGGTTTATTGACTTCAGAAAGTTTCAAGAACCATTTCGCTTGGTGGAAAATCCATGGGCAATAACAACAGCAAATGTAGCCCATCTTTCTATTTTTGGATGCGAAGCTAGGGATTTGAAGAATGAGTTAACCAATCTTCAGAATGATACGGAGCTGAAAAGTATTTTTGAAGACAAAAGGAAGAATAAAGCTCACTATGAGTTTTGGAAATCGGTTGAAAAGGACAAATTTCCTAAGTTAATTGACTTTGCTCAGAAAATTATGTGTGTTTTTGCATCAACTTATGTCTGTGAATCTACATTCAGTAAGCTGAAGTTCATAAAAAACAAGTACAGATCCAGGTTAACAAGTGAGAACGTTGAAAACATTTTGAGAATTCAGTTTCTTCCCAATCTGCTAATATAGATGCCATATAAGAGAGCTGTAAAAGATTTCGCCCATCCACTTCAAATAATTAACAATTCAAGTATTCCTGGAATTAAGTAAAAGACATTTCCAACTTTTGTATAATATATGCAGTTTATTTTATTGATGTAATAAACTTATGTTATAATCATATTTTTTGTAAGTTATTTAACGCCACTTGTACTTGCGGCCCTCAGAAAAATTTTATGCAAACCTCTAAGAAATCCTAGTGAGGATCCCTGCTCTAGAACAATTGAGGGCTTATGCTTATAGTTAATGATATATCTACTCCAGATCGAATTCAGAATCTCTTGAGACAAATAATGAGACCTCTAGTCACTAGAACAACTGAGGGCTTACCTTAGTGGTTAATGATATATCTAATCCAGATGTTTCTTTTTGTCCACATGATTTATTAGGTGCAGACTTACCTATCCTTCTAAATAGCTCTGCATTTATACTTCTATCTACCCATTATATCTTTAACAATTTGCGATAACATTATAATTCATAGGTTTTTACTCTTCTCCTTTCTGTCGTTCCCAAGATTAAGTCTTGCTTTTATAAAGGTCCAAAAGTATTTACCAGTTTGTTCCTAAACTACAAGCTAATGTTATTAAATGTGAAGTGGTTATCTACCCAGCCCTCTATTACTCTAATAGTGCTAGGGTCAGAATAAAATAAGAGTTTCTCAGAGAGACCTAATAGGAAAGATGGAAAGAGAGGCCTCTAACCCAAGACTACATGAAAAAAGGTGTAGTCCACCTAGGGTCCTCAGGTCCAGGATTAATGAATCCTTTATATTCTTCAGACATATGTTTTTCCTTATAAAACTAAATTACTGAATGTACTAAGATACATATTTTTATTTTCAGGTAGTTGCAAAAGAAGTGCTACAGTTTCTCCATCACAATCCTGTTTGTCAACCTCTATATTTGCATGGCTTCTCTGTAGGTGCCTATGTTTGGGCCGAAGTCATGGTCCGAATGAATCAAGACCTTCAACGCTATCAACCGATCATAGACAGGATAGTCGGCCAGGCGTGGGATTCAGCAGCAGATGTAACGGAGATGGATGTAGGATTACCCCTTGCAGTGTTTCCTCATAATCCAATATTTAGGACAGCACTAAATAAATATATTATGTAAGTAAATAGTAGTATTACTAATATTATAATAAAAGTTAAATTGTTCTCGCTTATGTGTGGATATAGCAAAAAGTTCAAACAGCACTACAGTTATTCAAAATTGAAACTCTTTTAAACTACAATATTTGAGTAGTACATACAATTTTAGGGACATCGATATATAAAACAGAACCAATAATTGTACTACATTTAATTAAACTTTTCCTACATAAGTCATACAATGTCATAGTGAAACGTTTTATTCATTCCAGCAGAAGTCGTACTATATTTTAGATAAGATTTTGAAGATGGATATCTCCACCATCTGATGGATTTTCAATTAACTATTGGATTAGTTGATATGTTCTCTGTTATTTGCTACCCAGTGTAAACAAAATGGCGGGCATATCACATGGGAAAGTTGTATATGACAGTTAAATAAATTATTTATCATTTGAAAATAGTGAATTAGATTCTTAACATGAAAAAACGGAGCAAGCGGATTGTGCTGACTTTAGACCAAGTACGTATAAATGTATAAGGAAAGGTATTCCCCTTCCTTTGACTCTCTCTATTGCTACTGAAAAATGGTTGAATAATTTACCAAATTACATCTATTTACTTCAGAATACAGGCTTAAACATAGACTACTCTTTTCTTGGCAAAAATTGCATCAAGTATTTCATCTCTTTAAAACAATCACAAGATTACGGAGGCTGTTAGTGCCAAGCCCACATGATGAAAGTACACAATTACGAGATTCAGAAAACCTGTGTAACAACTGTTTTAAACAAACTTACTCTACTGGATACAACTCCTTAATCTACCAATACAATTTAACATTTCCTACAAGGCCGAAGAAACCTTTTGAATTTTACGTTTAGATGTGGTATTAGATTACTATGATGTTACTAATCAACCTGTTTTTAAATGTTATAAAATGGCATTCATATGTGATGGACCCTTGTACAAATTTGAAGAGCTGATATGAAAGTAAAAGAGTTATATTAAAATTGTATTATTACAAATAATAATTTTACAGTAATAAATTTTAATACTGCATTTTATTATTATAATTTAATAACTTTGGTTGTATGTGTGTTTCAGATATCACTTAAAAGCTTTTCACAATACTGCCACATGCCACTACTTAGAAGCTAGTAAATTATTTTATAAGAATATTATTAAGTGTCCAGCACTTTTATTGGTCTCCAAGTCTGACCCTGTGGGTTCCGTCAGTTCCAACATTAAGCTGAGAGATGCATGGATATCAATGAACATAAAGGTATATAATAAATCACTAGAGCACTGTGGTGATTGTATATGGACAAGGAAAAAACCCGAAACCACAAAATAACACAACTACACAAAACTGTATAAGTTTTATAAAAACTTATAAGTGTAAATTTATCACTTACAAAACTATACAGTTTTGCGTAGTTGTGTTATTTTGTGGTTTGGGGATTTTTTCCTTGTTCATATAAAGGTATATTGAAAATCATTATGCCACTTTTATAATCAGATGACCTATACTCTGCTATATTTAAATGATCAAATGCAAGTAGTTACTAAAACACATCCAAAAAGGATCTGCTTGGATTTACTTAAAAACTATTAAATTTAAATTTAAAATTAAAAAGTATGAAGTTGAATTTTAGTTCTATATATAATATTTAGTTAAGGTTATTGTTATTTTTGCACAGGATATTGTATAAGATTTTTGTTTTTTTATACTAAGTGTACTTTTTATTTTTTATTCATTGTTGTTTTGTATTTCTGATTTTGGTGCTGTAAGTAATTTTGTAATTTTTTTTTTTAAGTACCACAGCAGAGATTATTCCTTATTAAAAATTTCTTGCTTTGATGGGTTAAAATAGTTATTACAAAAGTTTTCTGAACCTTGTAATTGATGTCGGCTAGGGTTTAACAATCCTCGTGAATGTGTATATTATAAAGTCTTTACTTGTAAAAACATTTTTGGCGATTACTAAACTTACCCTATACATCCATATACTGGGTAAATAAAATTATGAAATTTTTAGTGTTCTTTCATGTACTACTTAACCTTTCCATAAATCAATAAAATTGAACTGATAACTATATATTTGCAATTAAAATATGACATTAAGTGTACTGAACTGATAAGCGATAAAACAAGTTGATAAATACACTATGTCCCAAAAGTTCTAAAAGGCTTATATAAATTCTGAACAAATAAGGAAAGGAAACTATGATTATGTAGTACAATTTGAAATAAATATTTTATACAAAATATAAACATAAAGTATATAAAATGTGGATTGCATTGTGAATACCAGTTGTTTACTCTATTTACAGATATATAATTGCTCTACAAGAAACACTTCACTCTCTTATAACGAAAGTCAAATGTTTAATAAAATTATCTGCAATAACCCTTATAACTCATATTGACATTGTATCCCAGTAACAGTTTGTATAATAACAACATTTGCCAGTAGAATATCTGTCTTGACTTCCATTTAAATTTTTTTTACTTGTTTCGTAAACTGTGATCAATCATTAGATATTTTGCTCGTGGAGAGTTGTTGTTACATTAAGATAAACATTAACATAAGACTTAAATCACTAGATACAACACACAAGTCGGGTTGCTCATATTGGTATCTAAAAAATGACTAAGTTCCAGGTTGCGTAATCACCGTTTTACTGTAAGACATTCGTATGTGTTGTTTCTTGCCCAGTATTTTTATTTTGAATTAATGTTTGTGTTTACCATAATGTAATAACGAGCTTTCTCAAGCAAAATATCTAATGATAATAAAAGATAACAAAATCAAAAGACGGATCTAAGTACTGGAAAATATTCTTGTTAACTGTTATTTGTTCGTATAAAATGTATTATTATAAGTTATACTTATCTTGATTTTGTTTAATTACAGACACATTGGAAATGTTGGGAAGATTCCAAACATGTAAGCCACTTCCTCAAGTACCGAACTGATTATATCGAAACTCTTGAAAACTTTTTAGACTCACTTTCAATACAAGAGGATACCAATGTTATTCTTCCACAGAGAGAGAAGATGCAAGCTAAATTGTAAAACGAAAATGATAATGAGATCGGTCAATAGTTCTTTCAAGTCAGTCCAACAAAAAAGGATGTTTTTGATATTATGTTACACATTACTGATTATTATATTGATTGTGAACTGGTTGTAAATTCTTCACTATCATCTATGGTTATTGATTACACTGTCATAAAAGGATTGTGTTGTAAGGTAGAAATTATAACAATGTTAAACTGTTAACTTTATTTTGAGGATGCGATTTTTATTTTGAGGATAACATATTGAGGATGCGATTTGTAAACTATGTTTTTTCCAAAATATTATTGTTCAAATAGTATCCAAATTGAATTTTTCCGACGGACATTAATTTTGGGAGGTGAACTATAGTGGGTACTTTCATGTGTAAGCATGAATTTTTCCTCCCTACAGAGAGCATCAGTCATTAGCAACCCTTGTAAGTGAGATAATGTTAATTTTTCGGGTCTCTTGCAGAAGCATTACCGTTTGAGAGTGTCAAGGAGTCATGTCGAGAGAGGGGGAGATGGACATATCACAAGTGTTTAAGCAAGAAACTTAAAATCGGATATGAAGAATGAGGTTTTGTGTTATCAAGATGCAGCTAACAAGACAATTTTATGCTATCTTGCTGCCCACAAATCAGCTATATTACATCATATGGCATTACAAATACAACGAAGGAGCTCCAGGAAGTCCTCTTCAGTAATTTTTTGGTCTTGTAGTGTGTATTCGTAAAGCACTACCATACAGGAATCAAAGAAAATGACAATGTCATTTTGTTGTTGTTGCATATCTTCAATGTGATGGATTTACATAAACATACAACTCATCACCTGAGATTGTTGTTTAGAAAATATGAATTACCGTTTGCAGAGTTCAGCATGTCCTACAATACTTCCAGAAGTTGTTTTTACTCGGTCGTTAGCAGCATTAACACACTTATTGTAGATACTCTCCGGAAGCAAAATTTTGCTCAAAAAGAAATGTCTGAACCAATTACTTCTCCCATCTCATCTACAAGTTCGTGGATAGTAACAAAGTCCACACTTAGTCAATGACTTTTTGGTCTGTTTATGCTGAATTGATTTTGTTTCAATTTTTAACCTGTGTTTCCATGGCATCGTCCTTCTAAGGAGATCGTTAACACTACACACACAGGAGTCCTTAGAATGAACTGGACTGATCTGCAGAGAGTAACTGGTTACTGGTTTTCCATGTACCCTTCTACACAAAATGGGCCTTTTGTGTAGGACATGCGGTACATCTATGGAAATGTCATAACACGTAGTTTCTGATTTCCCAGTTCTGGACAAGAAACTGTTTGAATTCTGGCACTCTACGGAGTGGTGGGACGGATTGGGAAACAGGACATCATCCTAAGCATCTCACAGTTTTCCAAAAAGCTGAGAAAATCTTGTATACTTGGCCTTAAAACAAATAATGTTTTAAACTAGGTTATACATTTTTTTAAAAATTAGTTCATTTTACTAGTAGATCAATACATTTGACTAGTGGATCAGCTGTTTATTTTGATTTGAGTTTTTATTTATACTCTGATAACTGTATAAGAGTGTGTTGTCAATAGAGGGGATCCAATAATTTAGTAAGTGAAAGTAATAAAATCTTTACTTGCATGATTGTTGCTAACACGTTATCCAATAATAATGATTATGAAAATGATGACAACTAGGGCTGGTATTCTTAAAGCCTTGATTACATGGCTCGAACTATTAGAGTAGCCATTGTCAAATAATTTATAAATGTATTACTCTAACAAATACCATGTTTAAACGTGTCGAATACTAAATTACTAAGCAACTCTACTAAAATACTTGACTTGTAAAAACAAGGCTTTACTACAAGTTCAACAATGTTTACTTATTCTATGACTAAACTTAGAAACAGTAATTCGATAAACTATAATTATAATACTGTACAAAAAAGCCTAGATGTTCGATGTAATTATTACTTATAATATTTGTTCTTATATACTTGTTTATAATTAATTTTCACCAAAATAATTCGAGAAATTGAGAATTGAAATGGATTCACTAATAAACATGCTGATATTTTGTGAAAAACATGATACCAATCCTATCCTCAGTATATTGCAAAAGAAAATTTGAAAACAAATTGAACTGAAAAGTTGTTATATGAAATAGAATATTTTCAGTTATTAGTAGAACGAATTGAATATCTTTGTCATGATTTTAACTTTATTCGTATAACAGAATTTCAATATATTAAGTAATCTGTACCTTATTTAAACTAGTACGAATGATTTTTGTATAACATCATTTTCTTTTCCAAAACATCTGTTTAGGTCCGTCTTACAATATATGTAATAGGGTAGTCACAAAACATCCACCAGAGTTACAAAGAAATTATTTAGATCCCAATAACATAGAACACTTTATGTACCGAATATGATGACGTAATATTTTATCCAACGAATAAATCATTATTATACTGACTTACGCTAATACTATCTTGCCACTCGCTTCTCCCTTTTTCGATCAGATTTAGCCAATAAATTAGTAGCTTGACAGCCAGTGGAAGTGATCAAAGCTACTAAATTATCATTCCAAGCTATATTCACATATAACAATATAAATAATTTTAAATATGTAATGTTTATTTAAAAATGTACACCAATAATGTCTTGAAAATTAAACATATGAAAAATATGATTCCAAGACAGAAAGAAAATAGCATTTATAGATTTTTAATTTAGTTGACATTTTCAAGGTTATATGATGGTTATTATTCTTTAAATAGTAATCTATTTTTTAAATGAAATTATATTAATTTAATCCGTAATAATGAACTTTAGTCTGAAACATTCTTTTTATCCAACTTGAAATTTTCAAGCTATTTAATAAAATATAGATTGTTGATATTTTAGCAGAAAAAAAAAACTGTAGGATTTCAGTCTAGAAAAGCTTAGTTATTTCAGATTTGTTATTCTGGTTTTCATTTTTTATTACTAAACCTAGAATATTAATAATTCTTTAAACTTTATTGATTGAAATAAACATTTTTTTGTCATACTGCTTCAAAAACAGCTCTTTTCAATACATGCATTGAGATGCTAAAGTTGTTATTTTTAGTCCTAGGACCTAAAAACATCAGCTGAGGTCGAGGTCATCAGCTGTTACTTCGTTTATACGAATTAATTAACTATTATTAATCTATAAAAACAACCGATACTCTTGATTGTAAATAACCGTTAAAACAGTTGTTACCATCAATTTGAAGGTAAATAGGTTATAACATTTTAGTTTTTATGAAATTGTTTTCTTATATTGTTTGCAGTATAACGAAAAATATTAAGCTTTTCGATCCTCGCTCATTTTCCTTGTTAAACTTGGCTTGTATCGAAAAGCTTCACTTTTGGTCCAAGTGATGAAATATACCATTTTGTCTCTTGCACTTTTTCTCTAAAAGCAAGTAAAAATGTGTTTAACTGTCCAAAATTGTTCAACAAAATGGATTTGAACACATATCTCCTCCCTAACTCAGTCTACTGCTTCATATGGTTTGAAACATGATGATATGAAGTTATTATTCATGGGTGAAGATGTTGTTATCATTACATGACGGTTAGGCGATTTATTCACTTTATCCAAGTACACCATCTTTTGAATAGAAAAATATGTACCACATATTAATATAATAGGACGCTTTGAAATTTTGGAAAATATTTGTATAGTTAAAACAATCTTACTATTAAATATTTGAGTTTTTTTTTTTTTTTTTTTTAACTTATAAAATGTGTACTTGTGCAGTTACACATTACTGTAACAGTTGTTTAAGGCTCTGCAAGAGTGAACACAAATTGGATGGTGGTGGCATGGCATGAACTCTTTTCAGATGACGCAAGCTCTCCGATCTAATTACTTGCAAATGTAACTTTGCCCGGTCTTGCAAAATAAAGCAAATTGTTTTTTTCACCATATTTTATAAAAAATTATCCAGTATAATTTTTTCAAAATGCAATTTTCTTTACACGAATAACTAAAAAAGTTTATCTAATTTTCACTTTGAGCAAAATAAAAATTAACTACTATTGTTCTAAGCTTTAAATTAACATTTCATACATAATTTTTCACCAAGCAATATGTTATTTATCTATTCTTATGTATCTTCGAACCAAAATGGCAATTGAGTTTGCAGAGAATAAAGCAATAATATATATTTAAAAAATAACAATGATTAGATTTTCGAGTTGATTGCTTTTCTCTATAGCAATCTTGAAATCAATTTTTTCTTAATACTTTTGTCTCATATTTTTATTTATTATTTTAGCTAATCTATTTTTATTTTCTCAAATATATGTAGTATAGTTAAAGTTAGGTGATGGATTAAAAAATCGGTGTAGAGTTATTGCTGAAAAATCTGATTTGAGGTCTTTTTGAGTCTAAAAAAAGTAATTTTTAAGTCTGTCATTTGTTTCACAAAATCAGTTGTAATGATTTTGATTAAATTCTGCTAAAAATTTAAGCATTTTGTTTGATTTTGTTTGAGCCTCTGCACTCAAACAAAATGTATGTCCCCATCTTTTCAAAAATGTAGGTCTGTGAGTTATCGGTAAACATTTTTTAAAAATATACCATGGAGCTGTTAAAAAACATAATTCCTCAAAATTGACTACCAATTTCTTAAATATCACCCAACCTGGAGGTGTAAAATTGCAAATATTACCAATTAATTTCCAAATTCATTATTTAAATATTGTATGAAATAATCTACAAAATCTAAAATAGCGTCCAAGGCTAATTTTCATTTTTTTTATGGACAATTAACAAACTGACATTTTTGGCACCGAATAGTTTTGTTTGATATTTCGATTATGAATAGAGGGGGGGGGGAGAAAATGCATGCAATAATTTTGCAATGTTAATTTTGAAAAATACCTGTTAGAAATTTAATGTTTTAGCTAGAACCGGGTCCAGTTTTGATTACGTAATAAATATGACAAACTTTCATTGTCATATGCATCAGAATGATAAATTTCAAAAGAGTTGTCCATTTTTACGAAGTTCATTTTTTTAAACAATATCATGGACAAATTTGTCAAACCATTTAAAACAATGACTATTTCCTGGTTTCACCAAAGTTGGCATAAACATGAGTTTTACAATAGTTACAACAAGACAGAAAAGTTGGAAGCATTTCTCTTGAAATTATAAATTAGTTGAAAATTTAATTTAATCCTTGAAAGAGCATCCAATAAAACATACAACAACTTTCAAATAAATGTCTAAGATTGATTATATGTTTTACAATAAAAAAAAAACTAATAAAACTTGTTTGTTAATTGCAACTGTATGGTATTAAAAACTAATCTCATTGCAAAATGCTGTAATATCAGTAATAGTTTTTAAACATGTCAAGCCACAACTACCACATAAAATATACATTGTATAGTGAGCAAGAATCTCACCATTCGCCTTTCTTTTACTAGAAACAAATGTACCTAAGTACTTATAGCCTACATACTTTTAATAGTTTTAAGTTATATTTAATTCTACTAAAAAGAGCTTGTAGGGTTTTGAAAGACATTATATCTAGTAAAACACATAAATCATCTTATAAATGATTTCTATGTATAAAACTATGCCTCTAGGATAAGATATATTATATATTATTATTAATAATTATCCATGTTATGTATTTTTAAACAAGTCTATATTTAAAAAAAAGGACTATAAAATTAATTTAAATTATATTAGATATATCTCTTTAAAAAAATATTTTACCATTCTACAGTAAGGAAAAGATCTTATAAAGATTAGTTAAATGTAATTATAAATGTAGTTATTTTTTGTTTGTCTAATTTTATATCGTACAAAGTACTTATTGTTGCTTTATTATTTAATAATACATTTTATAGATTTGTATAAGTTGTTTTGGTTTTTATTTCTGAAGATAAATTAAATCTTTACTTTTTGTATTGAGTATATTTTATCAAACCTGCCAAATTAAATGGTTGACCACAAATTTATAGTCCCAATAGTGAGTGGGACCTACTTATCAACTTTGCTTTACGATATCGAACAGCTGATCTGAACTGCAGCTATATTAAGTATGGCATACTAGTTGAGAAAGAAATGTTCCGTTCATATATGCAGTCAGACATGCTGTGTAGTAGTGGTGGGCATTAACGCTAACAACGGTCAACGTCAACACCAGTTAACGTTGAGCATGATTAACTGTTGAAAAAAACTGCTAACGTTAACCTGCCAGACTGTTGAAAAAAACTGCTGTTAACCTGCCAGACAGAACAGAAGACCAAGCGTCTTTGTTCAGTGTGCATGTTTAAAATAGTAGGCTACAGCAGAAACATACGTTGATGAATAAACGTTGACGATGCTCAACTAAACTAACAAACGACTGAGAGGTGTACGAGTAGCTGGGTGTGCCGCACGCATCGAGTGGGCCGTTGGCACTAACAAACAACCACTGATGCGTCACCTGCAAGTACTAAGCAGTTGATCAACGTTAGCAGTTAATGCACTTCTTCGTCAACTGCATTGAGCGTTGATGATGGTCAACGTTGATGGTTAGCTGTTACCCGTTAATGGACACAGCACTACTGTGTAGTAGTCTTGTTATAGTTTTGGTTTTTATATTTACTTCCCAAATTACAGAATGGTTGATTAATTAATCACGGTTTGGCATTTGGGGTTTTGCCAGAGGCCCAATCCTCAATTCGGACCTGTTATTTATTAATTTAAAGAAGATGAAATGACAATCAGTAATGCCCAACTTCAGTTTGTGTTTTAATTAGTGAGTGAATATGTATAATTCAGTAACATATTGTTAATTAAATTAATCTCTTCAAATCTGGATAACTTATGCTATACGGGCAGACCTGGGGTAATGATTCAGACTTCAAAATGGGCTTTGGCAAAAGTAGTATCCCATTCCAAAATGTAAACTATAGGCTAGGCCTAAACGTAATGTCTAGTGTCAAATTGGTTTGCCAAACGTTACAATATGCAGTGTCTTTGGAAGATATGTGTTTATATTAAAACCTAAATAGTTTGCTATATTACACAATATTGGAAATAATATGTACACAATATAATGTAATATGTACTCCATTTTCTGGAACAACCTGTGAGTATATAATGAGAAAGGAATTTTAATTGTATTATATCAGAGTATTTCAATAATTAAAATTTTTGCTAAACCTAAACGGCTTACAAAATATATAAATTAGGAAATAGTACACCCATACACTTACTTTCTTACACATCTATACTCAAGACCAAATATAGCAGAAAAGCTACCACAAGACCAAAATTATGGTATTAAAACATAGGCTCTAAGATTCAAACAACATGTTTTGGTTGTCACTTCCCCCCAAAAAATGCTGATTCAATAGTTATTGGTGAAAAAAATAAACCCTAGATCATATCCTAAATGTTAGAATATCTTAAAAATGATTCTAGCGATTTTGATCAAATGTTGATTTATAACTCAGTTCAAAAGTAAACTAAAACTATGGTTTACAAGGAATTTGGAAAATGATCACAGTTCATTTTATAATTTTATTTTAGTTGTGTTTTGGCATATTGGTATTTGTAATAAATCTTAACATTTTATCCAAATTGCTTGAGGTGGTTTTGAGATATTCAAACTTTTACAATTTTGGTCAGGATGTATTTATCTTTTTTAATCAATATCTCTCAAACCCGCATTTTCTAGAAGTTGGTGACCAAAATGTTTTGTTTGGATGTTTCAAGCACTTGATTTTTTTTTTTTAATGGAAATTTATAGTTTGATTTACACCAAGTTTTGAGTTATAGAAACTTTAAAAAACTCAAGATATCATCAAAATATACACACGTATCAAATTTGATCAAAATTAACCCACTTGTTTAGACCCCAAAGCCAATTTTTTAAGCCAACATTGATTTTTGATTTGTCATAACTTTTCATCACGTATGTATAAGAAGGGAAAGGATTTGGAAAAGACATTTCTAGAAAAGGAATTCTGTAATAAGAAAAAAATCCATGAAAATAAATTGTATCAAGGTAAAATTATAAGATCTATATTAAAAAACGTTTTGTAATCTGTCTAACCATCTGTAGTTCTGGGGAAAACAATTTCATTAAAGCATAAGGTCAGCATTTAAAATTGTTTTCCCCAAATAATATTTTACTCTGAGGTCTTGCAGCGTCCTGCTATATAGCTCATTTAAATCACCTAGATATTCTACATTCAGTAATATTTTTAGTTCTGTCCAAAACAATTATCATTAACAAATTTTATCCTTAAAGATAGCAATCAAACAAATTAAGTATCAAACTGCATAGTTATTTTAGTTAAATTATATTGTCCATAAAATAGCACAGAACTGAATCAAGAAATGTTGATAACATAACACAGTCAATTTCATTTTAAATATTCCTTATTTTAATAATAAAGAGACCTTTTATATGAAAAGAAATGGCACTTTGATACACCATTTTTAAATCCAAATTATTTTGTAATAAAAAGACTATAAAAGTCATTTTAAAATAATCCTGATATTTAAAAAAAAATCATTCCATAATAATTAAATATTTTGGGTGTTTTTAGTGTTAAAATATCAATTTTGTTGACCAAATGGTAACACATTTTTTGGAAGTGAATTTGCTGGGATATTACATACAGTCGTGCTACACTCAATGTTCGGTTTCATAATAGTTGACTCGGTAGAAATGGGGCTACCCTTTTACCTAGAAGCTTACTCCAATAATATTTTGGAAGGAGGGGAGACATCAAAAACACTTATACAGTGAGAATATTTGTGACTTGGTCATTACAATGGTAACACTAATATTATCAAGTACGGTTATGAAGGCAAAAAAATGGCCTGCATATAAAAAATGTATTAAGACATACAAATTGGAACCAATTTTAATCTTTCTGAATGTTTTTACACACAAAATAATTCCAATATTAAGCCTTATAGAATAATAATTTTAAATCTCATTCTAATTTGAAAATATGGACATCACGAGAAGGTCAAATGATGTTAGAGAAAGAAATGTATAGAGTAAATTAGAAACAAGTGTATATTCATTTAAAATACAAAGAAATATTTCCTTTTTACACGATCAACTATGGTTATCTAAACTATCTTCTCTTTCAACATCGGTTTTCAATTTATTGTGCTTCTTTTTTAATCTTTGTTTCATTTTCTTTTTCTGTAGCTTTTTAAATGCTTCTCTTTTCAATTGTTTTTCTTTACTTATTTTGCTTAATTCTTCATCAGGATCTTTTCCTTCTAAAATCATTTTCTTCCTTTTGTTAATAGCTTTCTTCTCATTAAAATCTGAACTGTCCAGTTTTATTTCAGCCTCTCTTTTTGTTACGGACACCTGTGTAAATATTTTGGCAACTTCCTTTCCTTTAAAATAAATATAATTTGTTAAAATTGCATAGCCCTATATTATAACTAATGATTATTGTACAAAAGTTCAAAACAACATTAAAACCAAATTCCAAAAACAGTAAGAATATATTAAAATATTTAACAATTATTCTGTATAAATATAGTTTGTTTGGATATTTGTGTATATAGAAAATAAAACATGACATTTCGAGAATCCGGATCAACTAATGAAAGCTAGGACTAAGTTGGAAACTAAAGCTAAAACTAGACCTAGTAAAAGAAGCAAGAACTAAAACTAGGCTGAGTGGTCAAAATAACTAAAACTACATTCTCCTTTTAAAGTTATTTGATAATAATTGGTTGTTCCTATTAATAATATGGTTTAATCAGACATTTAATAAATACAAAAAATTGTATTTACAGTATTAAGTGTAAATATGATAGGTAGTATATTGGCGAGACGAAAAAAAAGTCTAAATAAATAGGAATTAGTGAATATGAAAAGAATGTCATTAGACACAACGGATAAATTTTATACTTAATTTATACTTATATAAATATATAAATTTTATAATTTTATACTCCTTGATGCTATAATAAGCTTTTGTTAGAAGAAATACCTTCAGTGACCTCTAAAAAACTCTATACTTATAAAACCAACAGTTTTTGATGCAATATTTTAGCAACTTTAACGTTATTTTTTTGCCCCTGTATGTATTTAACCTTTTTTTCCTTGGTCATGTACCTCATTATAATTTTTTATAATTATTTTTATTAAACAAAATGGACTCTAGAATATATATAAATGGAAGTGTCAATATTCCCAACTTCTTAAACAGAAGTTTACAAGAAATAGTTTTTTAAAAAGGACATACAGCGAATTTTTCTTCTCTGTTTTAAAAATTGCATTAACACCTGTTGCACAACCTGTATTAAGTTTCTTACAGAGTATGTTTATTATATTTTCCAGTTTAAAATCATGTCTAAATGAAGCCTCAAAAATGTTATTTATATAGAAATATGTTCTTTACCACCAAAATCAAAATTTAGCCCTATTGGTTGTCTATTCTGGCAGGTTAGGAATTTAATAATTTGGGTATTTTTTCTATTCAATTTTAAAACCATTTGAAGCAAACCTGTCTGAAAGTTCAAATATAGCCTTTTGAGTTAGGGTTTGAAGTTCTTTCAAATTCTCTACTCTAATAATAGCAGTATTATCGTCTGCATAAACAAGACTAGGGCTTCTGCTGAAAGCTAAACCATAAACATACAATTGACCCTTGAGAAACACAACCTTTTACCTCATTTCAGTTAGAAATGTATTTTATGTCATTTTAAATACAATTGTTCTCTGCTTTCGCCCAAACAAATATGACTTAACCCATGTTATTGCATTAACTGAAAAATTGTAATAGGCAACTTTATCCAACAAAATGTTATGTATAACACAATGAAATGGCAGCATTAAGCCCATGATCCATCAATACACTCTATTATCTGTCCGATCACTATATTTATAGTATTAAATGTGAATGTGATAAGCCTTAAAGAAAAAAAACTTCTAAATATAAGAATTAGTGAACACATCTTTAGGAATAGTAGATTGAATCAGAAATAGCTGAACGTATGTGGTCCGAAAATTATAAATTTAGTTAAGAAGAGGTAAAGGCAATATAATACACCAAGAAAAAACTTATATAAATGAAAAATAAATCCAACATCATAGATAAAAAGCTAAGAGATAATCCTATCAACCTAACCAGTGTAAAAATAAGGCTGCTTCTATTGAAAATAAAAATTCTTCTACTTTCATTTAAGGAAGATATTTTTTCAGCTGATTCAGCACAAGGCATAACTACAAGGTCTCATCTTATCCTGAGTAAGGGGACAAAATGTTGTTCACTACAATAAAAGTATTAGGTAACCATTTATGTGGGTACATAATATATAGTGTTTGGACTTGTGGTTTTTCTGATCACATTTGTATACAAGTTGATTGAAACAGGTGTGATTGCTGTTTTATTCGATAAACCCAAAAATTACAAAAAATATTAAAAGGTAAGTCATCAGGATTTTTTTATTTAAAACTATATTCTAAATTTCCCTTGATAACGAGTGTTGATCCATATTTTTTTTGCAACTGTATATTAATTTTTATTTAAATACAAGTGATGGCAAATGTTCGAATATGAACAATCCATCATTATCTATTAATTTAAAATCTATAAATAATATCTACTGTACTTATTTACTTGTCTCAAAATGCGGGGAAGTTTATAAAATCAAACTAATCTAAGCAACATAACCTAAAAACCTAACCTAAACTTTCAAAGGAAATCAATTACGTGATTAAATTATATTTTAGGATAATTCAAGCTTGCTGTCAGGACTTATAGGGTTCCAAAAATACTTTGAAGTCATTAATTTACCCATTCACTTGAATTAAATAACGTATTTGACAAAAAATAAAAGAAAGTACTGACCACTGATATTGAACTCTTTAAGTTTTGTGTTGATAATTTCTTCAATTGCATGCAATAGGCGAATATCATTTGGAGTAACTAATGAAATTGCAGAACCAATACGTCCAGCGCGAGCAGTTCTACCAACTCGATGGATATAATCTTTGGGCACGCTGGGAATGTTATGATTTATGACAAGTTCTATAGCTGGTATATCCAAACCTAAAATTTTTAAATATTAAGTTACTTTGACATCCAAAACAATTACAAATGATATCATTATATTTAATAAATATTCTATTATACTAAATAAAATGCTTTATACACATTTTAAAACATTATATTTTTATAATTTTGTTTAATACAAAAAGTAGCAAAATATTATTTAATTCATATTCTATTAAGTAATTTATTATATAAATTGTTATAATTTAGGAAGAATTTTTCCTTTGATTATTAAGCCTGAAGTGTAATACGCCTATAATCAAACCATAATTTCATTTTTAGCAACAATAACCAAAAATTCAAATAAAAAATAATAATTTTTATTTGCATAGTATCTAACCTCCCTAAAACAAATTTAAACAATTTTACTGAAAAACAGAGAATAGACAGAGCACCAGACAAAGATGCACTAATAACAACTATTTTAAACTCTGAAATTATCAAAACATATATTTATTCAATTATTAAATCTACGGCTTCACATATTTTCCATAACTGTATTTGAAAATGTCAATAAAAATGGTCATTGATGAGATTGTGAAAAGAATAAAACCAATTTCTAAAGTATATTTCTTAAACTTTATATTTTCATTTTCAACAGAGTAATTACTTGTGTCGGAAATTTGGCTTAAGTGTACTTTAACGCATGATCTTAATTATTCAATTTAATTGTTAGGTTATGTTTAAATAATATACCATTGTTAAAACAAATGTAAACAATTTCTGCACAGTACTAGCTACTTAAATCTAAATATTATTAATGTTAAGGATCCTTTTTAACATATAGTTTCATTATACGAAATTGACAGGGAAATAAAATGTAGATTCTCTGTAAAAATTATTTAAAGACATCAATAAATTTAAAATACCTCTGCTTGCAACATCAGTTGCTATAAGAATGCATATAACATTTGACTTGAACTTTGCAAGTGCTGCAAGTCGTTCTCTTTGTGGAATCATTGAATGTAAAGCTACATTCTCAAAGCCCACTTCATTTAATGTTACTGACAACAGCTGACAGTTCCTAAACAGAAAAATGTTTTACTACCTATAACTAATGCTTATAAACAGAAACCAGAATTACCGTAATATTATCGATCTTTGAGCATATAGAATGAGAAAAATAAGAATTGGGATACACCTTGCAATGGGGAGTTCTGCAAGATTAAAATCCACCTTTTGGGAGCCACTTGCAATGGACAATTTTCGCTTTATATGTATGAACGAAAATGAACTTTTAACACTTAAGCAAGAATTCAATCCTTTCACTTTAGGATTGGATTCTTATTTATTTTTTGAAACTTGATTCTTCTAATGTTTCTTAAAATTGATTTTAACTAGCTCTTGTTTTTGATTCTTTTGTATGTTAAAAAACTCTCTCTAGGGGAGTGTCATTTGAAAGAGTTCCTTGCAAAATACATATATATTATTTATTTATTATTTGAGCACACTCAATTGAAATATTAATATTTTGAAATTAACTCATATGATTGTAATCATATTAAAACACAACACAAAGAATCGTTTATGTTTTGTAAATTTCAAAATAAAAGTTACATAAAAAGAAATTTTTGAAAATAGTAATTAACTATTTATTAGAAAACAAAATTAAATCAAGATATATATATTATATTAAAACATTTTACACTTTTAAATTATTTAAACTTGACCAAAGAAGCAAGATAAAACATAGAAGTTTGTTTAAAGTTGATTAGATTGAATTGAAGTTCTATTATTATTAATGATTTTTACTCTGTGTTGTATTACTTTGAAATCAGCGTATTCGATGACTTACTTTTAGTTATTCATTTAAATCGATGTTAGTCTTACAGCCTAATTCTATCTCCATTTAACCTGTCCTGAATTTAATCAAATACTATGTCATAGTATGAAGTTGTAGAATTTACTTTTTTCTTGAAAATTATCTAAGTCGAATAAAATCTTTTGTAGTAATTTAGCTCTTCAAAAACGCCTATCTAGGTCGAAGAAATTGTTAAGAGTATTTTACCTTGGCAGTTTAACTAACCAAGTAAACTATGTTTTGATAAAGTGGGAATATTCCCTCATAATATTCCACCTTCCTCCCTTCATTTAGTGTTTTCCACTGTTAGTTCGGGATGTTTCATCTATTTTGACTTACTATGTACTGTAGAATTTATTGCAATTATTTTGTTATCAATTTGCCTTCTAATTGGTCTTTAATTGAATTTGTAATCTATTCAATATTTCTCTCCTGCGATCTGTGTTTTGGTATCGCTAGAACATCTGATGCTTACGCTGAGCATATGATATGTCTTGTAAAATCATGAAAATTTTTGATTCAATTTATAAACTTGATAATTTATTCGCTGTAACTTTTGTTCCTGTACGATTTTTCTAATTCTGCAAACGTAGTCCTCTCTACCCATTTACAGGTTCTTCTGGAAACTAGAATGAATGTTCTATGACAGTAACTTTCAGAGTTATTTTACTTTGAAGTTTTCGAATTATTTCTTTAATCAACTTTGGATCCTTTTGGTTTTTCTTCTGATTTATTATAGCTCTGTATTTGGAACGAAAGAATCTGTTGATATTTTCTTCATGTTCCTGTGGTTGTCGAGTTGCGCATAGTTCAAGGTCTCGTTTTATTCTGAGTAAAAACCCACCATTTTACCTTTTATTGTGCTTTATTTTGTAATACATTCATACACATATACCTTCTTAAGCTACACATATCAAATAATCTTTCCAATCTTATATATTTTGTTCATACTTTGAATTGGAAGATTCTAACTCCTTTTAGTTTTTTTTCGAAAACGGTTTATTGGCTTTTGTTCAAAAGCTCCAATTAAGTTTTTTCTCACTCTTGAATCTATATCTAGTTTAAGTTTTGAAAACTAATTTTAGTTCTTCTGACAATCTAATTGATTTTTTTATAAATTTACTGGATTTTCCGATTCAAATTAATTATTTATTTCTTTATTTTTTTTATTGATAATTACTTATAATCTTAATTTCCTTGGAATTAGTTTTTTAAAATTTGTTTTATTTAAAATTTTAACTTTTTCATCAAAAGTTTTTCGCTTGTAACTTTTACATTTTAAAATTTATTAAATTTCTTTATATACAAATTTTTCTTATATTTACATTCTTTATCCTAATATCTAGAAATATTTTATTTTATGTAACTTTGAAAATTGTGTTAGTTTGGATTTACAAGACTGAAAAAGTTTGCTTGCTTGTGCCTACGTCACAGCTCTTGTCGCATCATGAAACTTTCACCTTACGCTAGGCATAAATATTATACATATTATTTCATTATTAATTATTTTAATTTTGAAATTTTTGTGACTTAAAACATTTTGCAATAAAGCGGGTTTAATTAAAATTTTCAAATGTAAATCTATATTTTTGATTACAAGATTTCAAATAAAATCACATTTTATGATTTTGTTCTTGGTAGTTTTTATTTTTAATGTCCAACTCTTTAGGAAATAGTAGCTCTGAAAATGTGTTGAAATTATAGAATGTTACTAGAATTAAAACTAAGACTCTAATTAATTGAACAAATTTTGAGAGACTAAAATGCATTCAAAAACATTAATTAATACAGTCAAAAGTTAAATTTTGTGAAATAAATGCATGAACAAGGAAAAATTGCAGTTGTATTCAATCAATTTATCTAATTTAAGAGAGTTTAAAGTGAAAATTTATTCTCATTCAGTGTTTACTGTATGCCCAGATTAAACATGAATTAAAAATGTATATGAACCTTGTTTATTAAGGACACTTACCTGCAAGTATCAGTAAATATCATTATTGAAGCATCACTATGCTGTTCTTTGAATGTACGAACAGTTTCCACGAGGTAGCCATCTTTAACAGCAACAGGACAAATCACATAAAACTGCTCTAACTGATCAACAGTTGCAACTTCAGCTTTGGCTTCCCACAACAAAACCTTCAAAATACATGTTCAAAATTTTCTGTGAAAGAGAAAGAAGCAAATTTACAAGGTTTGTGAATAAAATATACAATTTTAATTTTTCCCACAGAAACAAATAACACGGGGTACCCTCTGGTCCCATGGTGGAGTTTGCCCACAGATCTGGTCTCATTTGCCATATAACATCACGGAGGCAATGAAAGACCTCCAAGTATGTACACTTTGGTAATAATTAGATATTTTAGAGCGTAGTTGTGATGCATCACTCTATAGGAGTCAAAGAAATCTATTAACATCACTTTGATGTTGCTACACACCTGACATTTTTTTTGCTTCAATATTCTACCTTGATTCTAGGGTCATATTTGTAATCTCATGATGCATCACCAGTAATCCTGGTCTTCAGAAAACTGGAGTTCTTATTTCAGAGTTCAGCATGTCCAGCAAGACATTTCGCGCAGTTTCATTAGCTATTTCATTACCAGTTTCATTAGCAGTTTCAGCACGAATTTCACAGTTTCCATAGGCAAAATTCTCATTTAAAATTAAATGTTCCAAGCAGTGTATCACCGCCTTATCCACAGGTTCGGACAATGACCTACATGACCAAAGTTTGCACTTAGACCTTATCGTTTCAGCTTGTTAAGAGGCCACTGGAACGCAAGTTGTTTAATTTTTGTATGAGTTTAAGGCCTGGTATGAAGAATATCTTTTCGATAGTCTTTTAGAAAAACATGGTCATTCTGTTGTGAGACTACCTCCGTATCACCCAGAACTAAACCCGATTGAAGTTATTTGGGCAGGAGTAAAAAATGCAGTAGCAGTTTCTAATGTAAATAACAATATTACAATTATTATGTAGTCGAACAATTAGTGAAACAAAAGTTTTCAGAATTTACTGTAGAAGTGTTGTGAGGACTCAAAAAATGGGAAGAAAATTATTTTACATCAGGACAGAATAATTGATTTTCAAACGGAAGTACTAATAATTATAAGTGTGGGCAATAGTGACGTTAGTGACAGTGAAACTAATTCTTCAGAAACTCCGATAACCCTGACTGTATTAGTGGAATTGAGCCATTGGAGTGAAAAAAGTCTTTACATTCTTAGGATCATTGGAGAGGTATGTAATTGTTTTTAAATATCAGTTAATATCCAATAATCAATTAATTTTTTACTATATATACTGTGTACTGTATTCGGTTTAAGAAGATAAATATTCTCCTTCACGCAGTGATGTATCTACTAACAGCCTATTTACCCCACTACATGCCCCTCATTTCCCCAACCTGAGCGAGACATAATCGAAGTTAATTTTGTTGTACTATACTTTGTTGATATATAATTGTTCAAATCATTCACCTTGTTAACTTTTACGAATCTCCTATTATATTTCAAAATATAAATAAATTTTATTGTTCAAAATAAACTTATTTTTTTTTACTAATAGACTACTCTATTTCAACTTTTGATGTAATTAGTATAAATAAATTAATTGATACTATAAAGTATAGTATACTTTAATTTCTCCCTTCAAATGATTAGATAAGTTCTTACTATTTTTATAAAATAGCCTATGTCTTCCTTTTCTTCATATCACAATTATTATTAATTTGTTACTTCTTGATTATGAACAGTTTTTATGAAAATTAAATACTTTACAAATTTTTATTCAAAATAAATTAGCAACACAAACTTCTTCCATGGAATAACAAAATTGAATTCCATTCTAATTCTACATATTTATGTGATATTCATGTATATCCTTATTTCGTACCCTTTGGTGCTACCCTTTCACTATAGCAACAAGCTAACTGTTTATTTTAACAATACTATAATGTTTTATGTATTTCCTTCATCTTACTGTAATTTATATAATTTTTTGAATTTTATTTATCCTTAGTAAAAAATACTGCAGTGACATATACTAAATTATATAGAACCGATATATAAAATACCAAGTATAAAGAACCAAGTAAATATCCTACACCATTTTTAGGATTCACATTATTTTGTTTAATTTATCTCTAATTGATTTTAAAATTAAATATTTCCCCCGTATATCCAGTATATTTCAAATAATGTATTATGACTTGTTATTCATTTGAAACAGTTTCCACACTTCTATGTAATTAGAAATCAAGTGAATGACTAAATATCAAGTGGATTGAAGATATCTGTGAGTTTCAACCAGCTGGCCTGTCCTAAAGTTCAATGAACCTGGCTCCTATTTTTCCATACAAATAATGTGTTTTAAATCTCCCCAACCCCAAATTTATTTTTATTATTTTATTCTGTTCCTAATTTCCATTATTATTTTAATATACTGTATATGTCCTTCTATTCCTCATTATGTCCATAGGATGTCTTATGTTAAATATGTATTTGCATTTGCTGACCTATTTTGCTTTAAACTCCCAGGTTGGTCTTTTATTTGTTTTAGATCTGTTCACTTAATTCTAAGTTAATTATTATTAACATTATTTAAACTATATGTAACTTTTATTTACATCTGATCTTGATTTAAGTTGTGTTTACTTTATATTCAGGCCTAAGCCATAATTTGTTTGATTTAGGCTAGTAACAACCAAATAAACATATTTGAATGTTTTAAAGTCAATTTAACCAAATTTAATAATTCTTCTATATTTATACGGTGGTATTATTATTCATAAACTATTAGAACCTTTTTTACTTTTTTTATCCTCTAGAGCTCTTTCCTTTAGTTATTTAAAATTCCTATTATTTTGTCCTAACCTAACCCAATCTTTACACTTTCATTTCCCAGAAAATGAAGCTACCCACCACCTCCACTCAAGATATCACCTCCCATACTTCATTTGTTTCTGCGGGGAAAATTCTGATCGATATTTTCTGAACATAACTTTTTTTAATATTTTTGCTGAAAAATATACTTAAACAATAATTATTTAAATACTAACCTTATTTTCTCTCTTGTGACGTATTTTGATGTTTTATAAAACGATTACGTGTTTTGGGATTTATATCCCATCATCAGAATAGTTTCACTCCTTGGAGATCGTCAGAACATTACGAACACATATATTTATCATAATACAATACACGAGACGGGTGCGCACCACGGCATTTGAGGAACGACTGGAGTTCAGATTACATATCAGAGATTAGGCTTACATGGTCCATCCTTATCTTGTATTTTCATGGTTGTGTCATACAAGGAGTTGGATTTAAATTTGAGTTGATCGTTCAACAAATTATCTTGACTGTTTATATTAAATTCCTCCATGGCACTCATATATCCGCCTTTCTTGCATAGGTGTAATGGAATACAATTTTGTTCAAAATTAACATATGTGTGATTGTTCTGCATAAGATCTTGTATTAATGCAGTAATTTTTAGGCAAATGTTCCTTAAAATGCTTATTGACCTGTTTGACCTATATAAAAACTATCACAATCTCCACGTGTTAATTTATATATTCCTGTATTAGACTCTATAAGTCTTGTAAGTTTAGGTTGCAGTACTCTGAGGACATTGTTTCTAGGATTGAAAGCTATTTTTATGTTTATTTTATTGAGGGTGTTGGTAAGGATATTCGATAGAATATTTCCGTACTCAGTTGATCTATAGGCTAGGTTTTTTTAATTTTCTTCCCCTTTAACCTCTTTTTCTTTTTTAAATGTTGCCTGTGTAGCTGGTTGATCCTAGCACTTTTAAAACTAAGTCACAAGACGGAAAATAAGGTTAGTATTTTAGTAATACTTTTTGACTTGGATACACGTTTACTATGACTTTTAAAATAACTCTTTAAGTATATTCGGGTTTTGTTAGATTTTATCTTTCACTGTGCTATTTTACTCGAAGAAATTAAGATAATATAAAATGCATCAAGAATCGACACCACCTAAAACGGGTATTATATTATTATAATGTATAAGTGGATTCAAAGACAGAACTTACTTCATTTGTAGCAACCTCTTTGACTGTTTCTAGGGTATCATTAATTGTAGCACTAAACAATAAGGTCTGTTTCTTTTTAGGAAGTGCTTCAAATATAGTTTTCAGTTGTTCATCAAACAGACCACTCAACATCCTGTCAGCCTCATCTATAACTAGAAACTGAATGTGTTTCAGTGAAAAAGTATTGCAGCTTTCTAAATGGTCAGCTAACCTATAAAATAAAATAAATTACTAAATATTAATGTTTATAAATTAAACATTACACTATCAAAGTATTTATTTTTGTTATAATTGTGAACATGAAAATATGGATAATAATTATGTTCTGCACAGGTTTTCTACTATTCTATTAAAATACCAAGTCAATAAAAAACTTTAGCTTATGCTCACGTTTGTATAAAAATAATACTATTGCAACTTGCAGACAAAGGAAATTAATTTTTAAAATCACATATTTAACAGACATCTCACCTAAAAATGAAGCTTTTTGACAAAATAGAAACTTTAAATTCTATTAAAAAACCACATACAGTGGAAACTCGATTTTCTATCACCCCTTTAACTGTCAGTTTCTATTAACCGTCATGTCAGCGAAAAATAAATATTGTTTTATGACAATATATTTCATTGACCACATAAGAGAATGAAATGAAAAATTTAATAAATATTAAAGTAATTGTTAATATAATAATAATAAGTATATAATAATAAGTAATCGTTATAAAAATAACAAAAAAGTAGCTTCAAAACAAATTCTTGACTGTGTACTGAATGCGTTTCATGAGGCAGATGCAACCCAGCTATTACTGCTACGCAGAATACAAGAAATGGTTGCAATAAATGCCAGTGGTTTACAAAGAAAGATAATTGACTTTTTTAATTAGACTAAGTTTTACCAAGTGTTTTATTTTTCTTTATTATTTACTGGTTTAAATGACAATTTTAATAGATTGGCGTTATAAAAAATAGAGTATGTAAATTATTTATTTGTATTGCAAATATTTCAGTCAATAGAATTTTATTACATGCCCATTTCTCTTAAAACAATTTATCAAAAAATATTTATACTAATATTTAAATGCCTTAAAAAGAAGTAAAATGATGCTTTTGTGTTACCTTACAAAAATGGTTGACATTCTTTGAATTTTATTGAAGTATTACAGAACAGTATGTACTCTTTTCTTTTGATAAATTTTTTAAATAATTATTAGCACATAAATGATTAAATTTTGAAAAGAAAATGTTATTATATATGCAAACATGTAAAGAGAGCAAAAACTATAAAACAAAAAACTAAGTTTTTAAAAATAGCACGTTCTAATCACTCAACCTTACATCACCGCAAAGGAAGGCAGATATATCTGTTATCCCTCTATTCTCTCGACCATCATCTGTAATGACAGTCCCAAGACGGAGGGATAATCAAGTCTCTACCGTATGTTTCACTAAATTTATATTTTTAATTCTGTTGTATGTGAGCAAGTAAAAAATGTGTATATTTAAGACAATAAATGCTGTATATTATTATTGTTTACAATACTGTCTACTTCTTTGTAAGTTAAAGTAATATTTACCAACTACACCAAGTACTATTTACCTTCCTGGTGTAGCAACAACAATGTGAGGTTTCTTGGAAAGCTCCCGGCCTTGTGTAACCATGTCTATTCCTCCAACTATAACACATTGTCTCAAATTAATTGCCTTTCCAATCACTGCAAATGAGTCACTGATCTATAAAACATTTACACACAAAATATATAAGGTAAAAATATGTTTTTGGTAAAATTTATTTGGACATTTGTCTATACAAATAATACATACAATGCTTTGAGAGTATGAATCAACTCTCATCTGATGAAACTAAGGTCCTAGGCTTAAGTTATGAACTAAAATAAGGAATCATGGATATCTAATGAAGTAATGCTGAGCAGTGAAAATAACTAAAACTATAACATATGTGATTTAGTTAATTGAATTACACACTGTGCACTGTTTAGTTTTAAAACAGTAGCAAACCATTCTTCCTTTTTTAAACAGTTTAGCCCCATTATCTTTTAATCACACCCCATAGAAAATTAATGGAAAAACATCCGGCCTTTCTTAAAGAAAAGAATTTCTATATTCAATTTTTATTTATGGGAGTCCAAAAAAACCTTATTTATAGAGTGTTATGTTGATAAACATTTTCCGTTAGTTTTATACAAAAGCTTTTTTAAATTTATCTTGTTAAGTGGTTTCTAACAAGATTGTGGATAATAAATTTTAATAGACACAATATTTCATGAGTTAAAGCATATAATTTATTTTGGCCAAGTCAATTTTCAAAAAACACACCTTTACTGGTATGTCAAAAACTGTAACGTTCTTATTTCTGCTTAACTACCAACTGAAAATTAAGAACTAAATAAGTTTTAATTATTCAAATTATTCGCCTAATATTTTTTAATATCACAGTGAAAACTGATATTTATTTTTATTCCTAAATAATAGATGGAATTGTAGAAATAATAAGGTCATTGGCATTAAATATGATCATGTTATAAAATGTCCAAATAAATAATATATAGATGCAGAAGGAAATCATTTATGATAAATTAGGCTAATTTTAAAATGTTATAAATTTCTGTATTATGATACTAAGATAAATAACATTTTTTCTCAAACATTTAGATATGTAATAAACTAGTAGGCTATTGGATTTATGAGACACATTCTGGTGTAAGACATTAGTTAATTTTAATATGCCTTTTATTTTTAATGATTCAAAATTGTTAATGTAATAGAATGCATAGTATGAAATGTGGCTTAGTTATTTTTTAAAAAAACACTAAAAATTACCTGAAACGCAAGTTCTCTTGTAGGCGTTAAAACAACTGCAAATATTCCATAAGGATCCTCACAAAGCTTCTGTAAAATTGGTAAAGCAAAAGCTAGAGTTTTACCACTTCCTGTCTTAGCACATCCAATACAGTCTCCGCCATTTAAAATATGAGGAATACAATTTTCTTGAATAGGTGTTGGATGACGAATTCCTAAAAATGGAACATCATCTTAAATATGAAATTCATAATAAAAGCAAGACTACAATACAGTGGGTTCATAAAGACATGTGGGGTTTTCAAATTGTTATGGTTCCTTGGAAACATTGTGGCTGCATGAAAAAGCTGTTTATTTAGGTAATTTATAATTGGGTAACCATTGTTGTACCATTTAATGTATGATGCATTTCATATAAAAAATAAACATGACCACCATTCAAAAAAAGTCGAGTGTGGATTGCATAATTCAAATTTGTAACTATGGTGCACCGTGAAAATCGGTATGTGTTTCATGATGAACCTCCAAATGAGAATAACATTCATAGATGGGGAAAAAATCGTAACATGATTGTTCAGCAAGATAGGGCACTATACTAATGTTGTTTGTGAATTATGAAAAAATTCCTCAATTTTGAATTGGAAGACTTACACACATGGACTTTTATTTATGGCGTATGTTTTAAAAAAATGCCTACAGTAAAAGAATTCGAGAATATCGAACATCTGACAATGCCTTCAAGAACCAGTGGAATAACTCCAGATGTTCTAAGCCAGTGGGAAAAATTGGAATATCATAGGTAAAAGATGTATCCATTGGCTCACTTAGAACCGCATTAACAAGAAAACAACTTTATGATCTGTGTTATATTTTTAATCCTCATGTTTCATATTTCCAAAATGTATACTTTTGTAAAAACCCTACACATGAATTTATGGATACATAGTACTTTTGTAAATAGTATCCTACTTTTGTAAAATAGTATCTGTAACTACAGATACAGATATCTTTCATAAATCTTCATAAATCAGATTCCATTATCTGTCCGCCACTATTTTATCAATTCTTTTATCTGTCCACCACTAGCAAATTGTTGAAGTAGTATATCTTATCTCTAGTTATTTATAACTCTAAACTGATTTGTAAGTTGTGGTACACTTACATTTTATTTATAAAATTGTGATTTAAGAACTAGGCCTATAGTGCATATGCCACATTGGAATATGTGTGTTTGAAATGTGCCACTTAAGTTTAGTAGCCTATGTAAGAGGTAAAAACACAGTTTCGTTAATAAAAAATAAGCCTACACATCTTATGAGTACATGTGCAGTTTATATACCATTGCGATTTAATATAGAAATTTCATGTATGATGTTTTACATACCTCATTATTAAACAATTGGATCATCCTTAAGCTGGAAAGACCCTTTTCAACTTACCAGAACTTTATATATATATATATATATATATATATATATATATATATATATATATATAAAAAGTTACCTTACCAGACCTTTAGTTTCCTTTACTAGGTCTGGCTAGGGGTGCTATACATATTTCATGAGACCTAGTTCACAATTTTAAAATCATACAGCGTAGTTGTAGTTATATTTACATGTTAGAATTGACAGTTAATGAGCATACATCTAAAGACACGTTGTTCTATTAGCTATGAAACGTAGAAACATAGCCTCACTGTGTATTCTGAACATCAAATGCAAACTTTTAAATTGCTTATTTATGACAGATATAATAGATTTTGATACTGGAAAAGGGCCTTCCCAGCTTATTCCAATTAGCCTATTTAATAATGAGGTATGTAAAACAAAATTTCTATATTAAATCCCAATGCGGTATTAACTGGACATTTACCATCTGACCTGTATTTCGTACTATTATACTTCTTATTTTTTACTAAACTAATGTATTTTGGTACTTCAAAAATGATCTCATTTTTTCCAAAATAAGGTAGATATTAAACGACTTCAGAAATTTTCTCAATGAAATTTTAAGGCAAACTTCAATACATTCTAACCTTTGGAATCTGATGTAGGTTAGAATAACTACTGGGTTTGACTTTGATATTACAACTATTATCTATCAAATAATCATACTTCATGAAAAACTGACAAATGATATATATATATATATATATATATATATAGCTAAAATTAATAAAATTTACTAAATCGACTGATGTTTACAAAATATTCCAGTGCCATTTAGGTTTTCATAGGCCTAGGCAAACAACTATTAAAACTGTGAATTTCTTCAGGCACAAAATATTTATGCATAATTTAGCAGCGTTAACGGAACTTTTACAAAATAAAAATAATAATAAAATAAAACTTCTACTAAAGGGTAAATATGGATTGTACATGGTAATTGGATTTTATAATTACAAATTGTACATATTTACCTACTAGAGCACATAACCTATATTCACTTACCAATTGTTTGGCATTGTCGTACAATCCAGTTATTTAATTTTAAATCAGAGAATGTCTTATTCATTTTGCCTCATATTTAAGAATTAATTAAATAATATAAAAACTAGAATCTGACTTGTCCTAGGTTTAATATACTCAATTACTTCAATCTATCTTCGCTTAGGCTAACCTAATAAACTTGTACAAACTAAAAAGTAACATTCAGATTTCAGCTGTTCAGCACGAGACTATGACATTAGTCAGTATTACAGTCTTCATTGCCATTCAAATCGTAGATAAATTCATGTAGAAATATAATTATGTACTGTACATTTATATATTTTCACAGTTTGCCGATTGGCAGACTTAAAATATATCCGTGTAGACATATTATACACTGTTGCTAATTTTCAATCCACTAAGTCTACAATGGAGGTTTTGGAAAAAGAGTTTGAACCGAGTAAGCAGACTTGTAGCAGGTGGCACACCAAGTAGTAGGGGCTAAATTGTTTCGGACTCAAAATGGCGGATTTGTGCAAATTTGAGCAAATCCTGGGACATCCTATCCGAGCTGACTGATCTGAGATAAAACGTATCCTTTCATCTTATGCTATATTGAAAGATTGTTCTGTACTAGACATACTTTGGAACCATTTGTGCTTCAGTAATCAGTACATGTTCTAAATAAATTATAAGAAGTAGTCCTTCATTCTAATTTACGTAAACACATATCTAAAAAGTAAATACGACCAGACAAGAACGAATGAAACTGCTGATTATCGTTTAGTTATGAACACTAAATAAATAATAATATAATAAAGTGGTAACAAAACAACATAAAAAGCATGAACAGTAAAATTTGTTCAAACATCTGCTGAGGTGCATTTAATGTATAAGTATAAATATGCGAGGTAGAAGGTCTCTTTTTATAAGTTAGAGACAAGGTACTACATATTAATAAACTTGGTATATCTTAGTTCTAAATGAACTTTCCTTAAGCATGAAATACATTAATGTCAATTTTAATCTCTTTGTAAGTTACAAACCACCAACAATAGAACAGCTGATTTGAACAATTATTATACAGTATATTTATTTTCATACACACATACACACACACAACACACACCAAGGAACCAACATGTCATCCTTACACACAGTCATAAGTGGTCTTTCTAGTAAGGTAAATAATTGCTTTATTGTTTTCTATAATTTGTTAGTTTATGAAAACTTAAAGATTCAATTTATTCTTCAATATATTTTAATTAATTGTAATTTTTGTGTAGTAACAAAATGCCTTCCAAGCCTAGAAAATTTAAGGTTAAGGAATTTGGTCTTTAATAGTAAGTAGGCTACTAAAAAACTTTGAGTAGTATTAATATTTCGAAGTTAATAGCTAAACCTTATTTCAAAATACTAATCAAAATTTATTTATTTAAGTTATTGTTTATGTTCCTTCTCTTTTTTCTTTTGTAAATACTTAGTTACTACAAAGTGTCCTTAATTTAAAACAATATAGAAAATATATAAATGTTCTCCAAAAAATTAAGTATTAAACTTATTACTACATAATATTGGTGGAAAAATGTATGTACTTTAACTTGATTAAATCTGCCATCTTTTGAATACACTTAAAAAAAATAACTCATTGGGATTTCCATATATTATCTTAACCTAGGTGTTTAATCTTTAACAAAACAGAACATGTATTCATAGTTTAATAGAGGATATTTCATTTGTTTGATTGTATTTTGTAAAACAAAATGATACATGGCAAAACTATGTACCGGTATGTGTTTGTTTGTGTATGTGTTTTAATTGTGTGGCTGTGGGTGTATTTGTGTAAATTAATTTAACTAAAACAACATAATGTAATCTAAAATAATTGAACACTAACTATAATGATAAAACAAAGTATCAACCTCTTCTTAGTTCATGAGCACATTTTAATATTTTTTGAAAAAGAAATTTGATTGCTGCAAACCTTTGATGCATCAGGTAAAATTTTGAATAACTTTGAAATGAAGGAATAAAAATGTCTAAAATAAGTTAAATTTAGTTTTGGAATTTATGGTATATTTTGATCGTAGGGACACTTTATAACCATTCGGTTTATTTGGTAAATACAGCTTTTCCTGAAGAAAATATTGATCACCTTATAAACCTACAAATATGAGTTGCTAAATTTCTAGCTTTTGGAATTTTGATGACTTGATCTGGCTCTTTTTCTGAAACAAACAAAAATTGTTTTGTACAAGTAGAACCAAATACAAAGTGGATAAGTTGATGCCAATAAGATATTCCATATTCCAATCACCTCTGAACAAATGAAATATAATTTTCTGAATAACTCAGTAGAAGTAATGTTCCTCAAAAATAGAAACTGCTTACTACAGAATTTATTTAAAAATTTAGAAGTATGGATTTTCCAAGAAAGATTGTTACCCAAATAAACTCCTAAATGTTTTACTGAACTCCCTCTCTCAACTATAGAAAGCATCTAAGGCATTCGTTTTGTTAATTTAAGCAACTTAGCCATTTATAAAATATAATTATATTTCAAAGCGAAAAATTTACAGAATTATTTTGCTCTGGCGTTTGATTTGTTGACAATCTCAGCTTCAGCAAATCTTCTTCTGAAACTGATTTATTATCAAACCATGTGCTATTGGAATAAATAAAAATTATATCATCTGCAAAAGAAATGACTTTTCTTTTAAAGTTGCTTTTACTCCAACTGTTTATGTAAAAAAAAATAGTTTGACCAAACACTGTTTCCTGGAGGACTCTGTAAGGTAATTTGATTGACTATGATAGGCTATAATTATAGGTCCTGTAGCCCATATTGATATTTTGTTGTTGTAGGCTTAGCTTAAGCAAAATATGTTATTTTGAATATTGATTTAGTTTAATCAGACATTACCATCATATATTATTAGAAAACTAATATACAGAGTTTTGAAAGTATAAATCAACTCCCGTTGTCAAGTGATAACCCTAGAATATGAAAAAAGTTGAAGCAATAAAACTAGTATAGGCTACTAAGATACTAAGAAAGTTACTCAGTGGTAAAGCTAGGCCTGAGCAATCAAAATATCAGAGATATAACTAACAAATTAGCTAAGTATAAAATGTGATCTGGAAAATCACAAGTTACAAAACTACACAACACAAGGAATTTTATAAATACCATGTTACCACTAGAGCCTATACTGGTCAATTGTTTTAACATACAATTTTTGAAGTTTTGGTTTTTATAAAAAATCATTTTTCAAGGTATATTGTACGCAATACAGTATTTTTACATTGGCGAAGAAATGGTTTTAATTATTAACATTGTTTAATCGGATATTTTGCCATAATTTGTGTGGAGAAAATTAATACACAAAGTTTCAAGAATAAAAGTCAACACTTTTTATCAAATGTGAAACTAGAACATAAAAGAGAAAAACACCAATATGTAGTATAGCTTTAGAAGGAATCCCCAAACCGCAAAAACTTTTAAAAATTATACCAGTACTATAATACAAACATGATCAGATAAAACCACAACACACAGGCCTTCACTACACAAAGGTTGGCAAGCAACTGATTGTAAGGGGTGGTGAAAGTTGTTCTGTTAATTGGGGTGAACAAACTTTATCCCTCTCTTTCAAGAATTTAGTCTTTGATCGTGTCATGAATCCCATTTTTGGAATAAACAGAAAAATGTCAGCTTTATATAAAGTAGAAAAGTTTTTATCTCTGATTTTTAATCGTTTAAAATAATAATGGGATTGTTATTATATTTCTAAAATAGTTTGGCTGATAGGATTTTCTGATAGCTTTATAAATGAGGCTTTAATTTTCCCCAGTGTATTATTTTTGTCTCTCCCCAATTAAATTTGTGATTTTCGGATGGAATACCTTCAGCTATTTTCTAACATAGGGCCAGAATATGAGGAAAGCTATGATGCAATGTAATTTATTGTTATTATTTTTTTTTCTTTACTTTGGATTTTTTTTTACATTCCATTTCTTTTTTTTTTTGTACACCTTTTTCAATATTCTCTTGTATAAAAAAAAAAAAAAAGTAAATGCATGTGGTGTTAGAGAAGAAATGTCACTTCACACAAATTATAGATATGTACTTAGAGTAGGTATGTAAATGAATTTACCTCAATATTATTAGCAGTCTCTCATCAAAGCTTATACATTCCCTCGTTTTTTGTTAACACTAAATTATTTATGACAAGAGTAATCATCTTCATTAATGGTTGATAAATCTCCTTCCTCATTCTCTAGAAAACGATAAATTTGGAATATGATTCCTGCAATTCTTTGGTCACAATAAATAATGTGCGATGGGTATTATTTTCAGCGTATGGATGGACCCACAATTGTCTTGTTTTCTCCTTCAGTAATACATGATAATGATATCATCTTCATCACTTCTAGAATCACTGCATATCTGACTTGATTATTCATCCCGGTTCACTGTACTGAAAGGTAAGGAGGTGAAATGGACACTGCGTCATTTTACTCCAAACTCTTGGTTTTAAAAATTTTCATTAGCACTGTGTGAGGAAGAAAGAGCAACTCAAATCATTCAACTGTCGAGTGAACTAGTTTCTAGACTACTTCAGTATCCATGAGTGAGGAAGATCTTAGTTTCACAAATAACTATTGTAACACGTTAGAGGACTTACCTAGTGTTTATAAATAGGTTTTAAAATATAGATTACACATTTTGAAAACAAAAATGTAATGATCAAAATCGTTGCACAAACTTTGTTACTTACACATTGTCAAAATAAAACAAAACTATTCTTACAAAAATATCAGTTTGGTAGTTGTAGTGGAAAAAAACCGTTGAACAAATATTTGTACATTCAAATAGGCACAAATTTACAATGCTTGTGCCATAAATGAGACCTCAAAAAAATGTTTGATTACAATAAAAAACAAATAATTTTGGAAAATTATGTTTTTATAACAGCCCCATAAGCCAATTGTTTTATTTATTCCAACAAACCGGTATATTAGAAGAATAGCGATCAATACACTTCGTTTGGGTCCTTAGAGCGAAAATTGATGAAAAACTTTAGAGGCAATTTTGTGTATTTTTCTTATGGCAATTACCACTAAATTTTTAGTTATAATAAAAATGAATAATGTCCCGAAATATGGCCAAAATATACCCACATAGCAAATTAAATTAAAATCGGTCTATGTGTTTGGAGCTTACCGCACGTTATAAAAAAATCAACAAAGTAATTTGATTTAATATTTTAATTTATCTATCTAACCATATTGTGTAGCAAACTTTTATATTTAGACTTACTTTCTATATACTATGAAACAATCAGAGACTAGTTTATATTTACAATACTTTATTCATTTAATCATACAGAATATAAAATTTACAAATTGTTTGAGATCTCTTGCTCCTCAGGATTTCTATGGGTCAAGTTTTATTTCAATATACTTGCATATATTTGGTTATGTTTGCTAAGTAAATGAATATGAACAACAATATGCAAATAAACAAAACATTAAACAACTAATTCTACAGCATCTAAATATCTATTTTGGGTCAGAAATTTGTTACAACAAAATAATATCATTCCCAGAAAACCACCCTTTGCATTCACAGGACTTCAAATCAGACATATCTGCAAAAAACTTGACATTGATTACCCATCACTTAACTTTTTGTGTAAAAAATTAAAATGAGACTTAGTCTGCAGATTTTGCCATTCACCACTAGACCAAAACTGATTTTTTGTCTATTGTTACTGTAGAACATCTAAAAATGTACATTATTAGTCTATTTTAATTAATGTAATTATAGTAATATTTCTTTTTTAGATCAGCAGTACAAGCACTTTAGGACTAAGTAGGTTATTTTCCACAACTTCTATTTCTAAGTCATCATGCAGAGGACCTCAGGGTAAATGTGGCATTCCACCTTTAGCAAAAAGAAAAGAAATAATATACAAAGAAAAAGAAGAAGAAAAATTTCCAGAACATCTAATTGTTCCTCCCTGTATACCTCGTGGAAGAATTGGTCGTTACCCTCCACTTTGTTCATCAAAACTTGCTTATGTATGTCCGAGGGTACCAATACGCTACAAATATCCTGCGTATTCAGAGTGCATGAGAAGGCCACATAAAGTACGCCGTTTGAAGGAATGCTGCTATTACCCACCACCACCATGTAATGTGGAATTAATCAAACCTACAAAGTGAGATTGTTCCACTATACTCATACATTAATACAAATAAAAGGATGACAAAACAACGAAATAAATTTTCAGTCACATCATGTAAGATTTAATTTATTTACTTTAATTTTTAAATTACTTAAATAATCAAAATTCATGTAACAGAGTATTATGAAATTTAGACTAGTTTGTATAATTTTAAAATATTTATATTCAATACTTTTGTTAAATAATTAAAAGTAAACTTTCTCACTCACCCATCATCAAAATCAAACAAAACTCTCGTCACAAAAGTTAGTTTGGTAGTTGTCAGTCTAAAAGTGAACATGAACCATTGACTCTATCATTGAAAAAAATATTTACTTATTTAAATAGGGCATAAAATTCGTTTCACTAGTGCCATAAATGTGTCCGCAACATAAATCATATTTGATTAAAATTGAGCTTTCAATAACGGCGATCAAGTTTCATTTTGATTTTTGTCATTTATTGGCTACACTTGAGCAAAATTTAATAAAATTTGTTATAGCTGATTTTGAAAAAAAAAAAAAATTTTTGTTTGTTTTTCTTATTCCAAATAGATGGATATCAGAGGATCTAAAACACATACCAGTAACAAAAATGACATAGATTTTTTGATCCATCATAACTTTCTCTATGCTTCATATATTTATTATATGTGAGAAAGCAAAAAACAGTCAATGAATCTAGATAGATATAAGATGGCATGTGGAAAGTTTACTATTTTACAAGTTAAATTATTAAAAACTAGCAACAGAACTAGGTTTAGGATTTTGTATTGTAACATTATATTTTTATTTCAATGTATTTCCAAGATGTTGAATGAAGCTCACTATTAGTAACAATCTAGAGCAATTAATTTCACTTCATCCTGGATAACTGTCTTCAATTCATCTTTGTTATGAATACAATTCACATTGACTTGGTATTTAGATATTCCCATAGAAAAAAGTTGCAATAGGGATCTGTCAGGGGATCTGCCAGATATCGAATATCTCTAATATGAGACGTCAAGTTGTTTGGAAACTATTCACATAAAATTTGTTTACTTAGTTGTACAGTAGCTCTATTTTTCTTACAATATGCATTTGCAAATTGCTTTTGGTTGAATTTATAAATCGAATATATTCTCAACATTTCCACGTAGTTCCTTCATTTGATTAAAGCTTGTTCATTAGCTTCTTCAAAGAATTATGACCTAATTATACCTGTTGAACTGACTGATTGATAATCAATCAAAAACGTTTATGATTGATATTAAATTGTGTGTTTTTTTTTACGAAATCATTGAGATAAAATTACTTTGTCTTACTTGAGCAACTTACCTTATCTACCACCCTCCTTGTCTCTACAAACCTTTACAATTCTTCTTCTCTTACTACTCTCCTTGATGGTACTTTGTCTTCTTCACAATCAGGCTCCAAACATTTGTTCCCTTGTGCTTTACTTTTCATAATCCTAATGCTGGCAGCAACGCCAATCATTCATTTAAGTCTTGATTTGATTTTTCTTCTTGTGTGGTGAAACACTTCTTACAACATTCTTCTGGACAACCAATCTTCCACCATTATTTTTAAATGTTCAAACCAATTTATTCTCTAAGCATTCAAAAACCGAATCATGTACTGACTTCCATTATATTTCATTCTCTTTTATATGGGTTTACCTTTTTTACGTCACCCAAACACTCTGAAGGTATTTCCGTATGATACATGCTCCTAGTCTCTGAATAAAAGGTGAGACATTGTTACGCCAGTGTTGTATATATTTTGATCTTTATATTTTTCTAACAAGTTGATTTCTAAACTACCTATTTGAATAATATGTATGATTCCCATGACTAACCTTTTCTTTATTCCTATACTAATGTCTGCCTGGATGACTGTATCTGCATGTTGTACATCAGTGGTCATGTATTTTTCCTTCAATGTAAGATATCAATTGCCTTGCTATTATATCTAAGAGGTAATCTCTTCTGTCATGTCTGAAAATGGTCTACTAATAATGTATACATCATCAGTATAGTTCAGAATTTGTAAATAGTGCTCCTCATTTGAAATTTGACATATTTATTGACATCTCTGCACCACGAAATTAAAATGTGTACCGGTACCTAGTCTCTACTTGTTTATGTATTTTACAGGCCTAATTTTGTTTATGCAATACATCCAAGACATGTTTTGATATATATGCATTTTACGTGATTTCCAATTGATTTTATGTCCTGAATTGTATTCTCTAGCATATTCTCTCTTTTGTATATTCCAAATGAACCATGATACATGAAATCCTAATTCTATATGCAATATTGCATAACATTCTTTTAAATTTAAGTTTAATAAAAGTAACTACTAGCAATTAAAAAGGAATATGAATTATTAAAAAAAAAATTATGTTAAAACTATTTTTTGCTTACATGAATGTGTGGAAAAGTGTGTTAGCGACTACATGAAACATTTTGTTCCAAGTTATTTCTCTAATATTTAAAATATGGATGTGTTTTTTGCAGAACCATATCAAGACACAATCGGGAAATAGCAGCAATTTGACAGATTCATGAAATCACTTAACATCACTCGCCAGAAAACATCACTGCCTGCCAAGAGAAAACAAGATACACACAATAACAGCTATATTATTTTTCTCTTATAAGAGAAGTAATGAATCTGTCAAAACCTTCATTCACACACACACACAAACACACACATACATATACACACAAACATAGAAACTTGTTACACATTACATAGACAAAATATAACACTTATATTATGATTATGTATCACAAAAATGTAAAAAAAATAAGCAAAAGATAAATTAATATGTACTATACACAAATTACTTTTACAATCTGTTATTTATATTTTTAGAAGTATGTTTTTCTTGATTGAGTAGAGAGAAAATGAAAAGATGAATTATTTTATAATTTTTTTTTGTAGACTGTGGAACGTATTCTCTCTCTCTCTCTCTCTCTCTCTCTCTCTCTCTCTCTCTCTCTCTCTCTCTCTCTCTCTCTCTCTCTCTCTCTCTCTCTATTTTTAACTGGCACTAATACTTGCCAGTAGGCGGTACTAAGCCCTCCACTAGGCGGAACTTATAATTATAACTTATAATATGATCTGATTCAAACAAAATTTCATGAAATCGTAAAAGTTGAAAGTTTTTTTCCGAAGTTCTATGTTGCATTTCTAAACTGTCTAAAGTTTACAGAACTCATTTAGTGATGAAGCTAAAGGAGTTTTTAGGCAAATATACTAGTCATGTAAAGTCTTTAAAAGTGTCATACAGACTGAAAGGAAACAAGAAACAAGATACGCCTAATTTGAATAATGACAAAGAAAACAGTGAGGATGATGATTAAGAATTGCAAGTAAAGGATTATGTGTCTAACCTATTGTTTATGAATATAGAACTAGACCTATTTGTTAATTTAGATAAGAATACAATTATAGATTAATTAGTAATAAATGAAGAATTAGGAGAAAGTTACTAGGTTAATGCAATGTTATATTTAGGCTAAAGATTATTTAGGCATACAGTGTTAAAGTATGTATTTTTCAATTGCTTGCACATAACACCTAAACACCCATTAAGTGTTGAGATGCAGGGCCCTTTAACTGGTTCTAGCTGAGAGCCCCCAAGGATGCTAGTTCACCTCTGTACAAGATACTGTCTGTAACATGGGTTTGTAAAGAAGTAAATGAATGGACTGGTTGTAGATAGGTTAGGAGCTTATGAGAAGGAGGAGTCTATGTGACGGGCCCTTTGCTGCAGGCTCCAACTTAGAGTTGAGACACGCCAGGGCGATGGCATGTCTCTGGTTGTCTGTTGAGATCCTTATGCGCTCATTGCTGCACGTTCGAATGGTTGTCATGGCATCGAAATGGCAGGTGGCATAATTTCTTCGAAATTGGCTCGGGTGAGAAATAAAAGGTAAACCATGTATATTTAAATTAAACTATCTTTTATTACTGCATTTTACCTTACACAGGTTCTAGTAACTCCTCGGGCTACATACTTGGGGGATAAAAACAAGAACTCGGAGGTCTGGCTCTGTTCACAGTTCTAGCCAGACTCTACTCCTTCAGGTCTGTTGCAGAAGTATCCAGCATCAGAGTGTCCCACCCTTCTTTTCCAAAATCATGACTGTTGTATTTCCTAATATACCCTTTTCAGTGTATAAGGAGTCTTATTATGCTTTCCTGTCATTATATAAATGTATGTTATCATGTTCATAATATAGGGTGATTAATATAAGATACAGAGAACCTGTCACATCTAAAGGAAGTTACTGATGATTGGTCTTATAATCCTTTAACAGACATCTCCTCATAATAGCTAAGAGTCATGACTCATCTTGTAATTCAAAAGAGTCACAGGTGAGTTTGAGCGAAGGTAATAAGTGGTTTTTATTATTAAGCAGTAAAAAGGACAAATGATTGTAAAAGGACTGTGTGGTTAATTTCACCTGCTATAAATGAAATAATAAAATTTAGATAAATCAAACATACTCTGCAAATATTATATGAAATTTTAATATGATTGTCATAAATTTGATTTATGGTTTCATGTCAACCTTTCTTTTTGCTAATTTTGACTTTGAAACCTACAGATAGAAAGAACAAAAAATATAGAGTCTAACCAACATATACATTAAACGATATGAATTAAACAACATCTTAAACTATATAATATATTATACTATTACTATAATTAAAATAGGCTTATAAATCAAATTTTATTTAATTTTTAGGTTATTTTAAAACTTTGTAACTATCACCTATCTCAAAATGAGTTTTTGTAGAGAGTTAGTAGCTTGTTGGCATCTAAAAAATCAACAAAAAGAACTGTCATATTGTTTTGATCATAAAAATATTTCTAAAAAATGTGGTCTACCAAAAAATACTATTTTTCTTTGTGTGTATTTGAAATAAATAAACATGAATATATTTGTGTGTGTGTGTGTGTGTGTGTGTGTGTGTGTGTGTGTGTGTGTGTGGATGGGTGTGTGTGTGTGTGTGAAAAGTTTGTGCAATACTTTTACCAGATTATAAGTTTTTGCATTTATGTGAGAGAAAGGTTATGCAATATTTTTGACCGATTATTAGTTTTAGTATGTGTGTGTGAGAAAGTATTTACATACATACATATTATATAGTGGAGCGTACGGGACAATCAAGTTTGATTCTTAGAGTCTTATCTCACCTCAAAATATTTGTGTGCTTATGTATGAATTATTAATATTGTATGGATTATGGAAGATGTATGGACAAGAAAGACAAAAGAAAAAATAACAATATCGACAACAAAAGATAAATACTTGATGGGGTCAAGTCATTTCGATAACTTGCATTTAAAACCGATTTAAATAAATATAAATTATAATAGTGAAGCATAACGTTTACAACTTGTAATACCGTAGCTTTCCTGTACCAGGTGTGCCTAAAGAAGTTTATACTTAAGAAATGTTCTCTATAATTGGATTATACTGATAGTCAAAATATAGCTATTTTAATCAAAATTGGACCAATTATTATCACTCACCTTTTATGATCAAACTCTGATCAAATTGTGAAACAACACTTCACATCAAACTACATTGTTGGTCATTTAGATTATAATTAAGATCTTATTTCATCCATTTGACTCCATCTGGAGGCAAAAGATTAAGTTTAAAGTAATGTCAAGTTTGAACTTAGAGCTCTAATAATACATATAATTTACGAGCTTCATCAAAATCTGTTATCTAACAAATTTCCGAAAATTTTAAGAACAATCCCTGTTTTGATTCAATCACAATTAAACCTACTTCGCACAATGTGATCACTCAGTGTAGACAATTTATCTTTAACTTATTTTTATTCTAACCTTTTAAATGATGAAACTATTTTATCCAAATTTAATAACTTCACTTCATATGGAGATAAAAAATTTTGTTCTTGGGGTAATTTGTGATGGAAATAAAGTGAGATAAAAGATGAAAGGACAGATATCAAATTTTGAAATGAGCCTATGTGGGACGGAGTTTATAAAAAGTTAAGAAATTTTAAAAACGCCATTCTCTTCTGTGAAGATTATCATACAAGAAGTTAACTGCATGTAATTTTTTTTAAATTAAATTTTATAGGAGAGGTGTAAGCATTTATTTAAAGAATAGTTTACAATTTTGATACTAGGTGCAGCACCTCCTGTACTATAAATTCCTTATTATTTTTTAAATTTCTTAGGTTTTATAAAAATTTCAAAAGTTTTCAAAAAATACTGTAGGTAACAGCACCTCTTGGATAACAAAATTCCTTACATTTAAATTTTATATATTAATTTAATTTAATTTTTAATTTGGTAGGTGAGGTAATCTTCAGACAAAGGGAAACATGTAATCTTTGCAATAGTTGATTCTTACTCCCTAAAAACCACAATTATTTATTTACGAGTTTGTAAAATTTATTCTAGATAGCAGCACATTGCCGAACATGATCGGGAGAAAATAAATCAGCATAAAAGTTAGAGTGGACTCGCAAAGATAATGTTATTTGTTGACTAAAACATGTCCCGGCTTGCTGAAAAAAAGTCGATAAGTATAATTGTAGATTTATTATGTAAATTATTTTAACAAGTTTCGTGTTCCAATAGTTCACAAAAATGGCAATACCAAGTACATACTCATATATTTTAATTAAAGTTTTCTCAGCGAGATGGTACAAAAGATAAATTTTTTGTACAGACTTAATTTAGGTGTATAATTACTTGTAAGATTCTACCATCTGGTGGAAAATTTTATGAACTAAAGTAACGTTAGTCTGTAAGGTGCTGCTGTCTTACAGAAAAAATTTAATGTCGCTTCAGGTCTAGCAATCTCTTCTCCAATGATTTTTTTTTTAAAAAAGGAATAGGTTTGAAGAAATTATAATCTGTGGGTTCTTGTTTAGACACAAAAATAAAACGAGATAATAATGAATGAAATAGTTTAAGGATATTTTGTGTTTTAGATAACTAAAAAACAGTGTTATGATAGCAAACCTATCTTAATCAAATTGAAAATTATAACGACAAATACACCTAAGTAGGCCTAATTGAGGTATAATTAAAACATTATACGGTATTATACAAATTTAATAACTCTAGTTAAAAAAAATAAACAAAATGCAGTAGCAAGAAGAAATGGGTAAATTTTGTTTGGCTTTCTTAAGTTTTGAAAAATGTATAAAGTTACTTAAAAATATTGCGAACAGATTATGAAATATTGTTTTCTATTGTCTGTCTGTCTGTCTATGTGACTGTTTTTTTGTACTTCTTTACGACCGGTACGGCAATTTTTGTGGTGCAGTGAAGTCGAATTGAAAGGAACGAAAAAGTGTAACGGAAATAAGAAATTGTTGTGTAATGATAATTCATGTGCCAAAATAAACTAAGCAATAGCTTTCTCAGTTAAAAACCATTTGTATTATAAGTAATATATTACTGCCTTTTACCAAAATAAACTTCTATACACGTACTGGAGCAAGAACAAAATTAGTAAGATTAGGAAAAATCTCACTGACATCTCTGGGGTCGAAAGCGACAAATATAAAATATCTAGCTGTAGTAAATGTGTATCTATCAGAATACTTCTTCTTCTCCTCCTTATTTTACTAAGTTACACTTTTATCCCGTGTAGGGGCTTACGTATCAGTTTTTTTTTTTTTTTTTTTTTTTTAAGTGAAAACTTCCTTTGGCGCGCTTTTGCTGAGGAGTGTACCGTCATGCTCGGGCCGGTTACGCTGAATCGGGTTTACTCGGCATCAAGGGCGCTCGGGTTGGTGACGCACTGAATCGTCTATACTCGGCTCTAGTCGTCATCAGCCACGTTTACTGTCCGACAAGAAGTTCATCAATTCAATGTTATTGTAGGCCTATATGATTAGTGTAATATTTAAAGTGTTTACAATTTGTGCTGCATTTTATTAATAGTGAAAAATTTATTTCGCATCAAGGTAACTTCTTGCATTTCTCCAATAATATGAAGAACAAGACATCAATTATTATAAGTTAATAATATTAATAAATTTCTCGCAGAAACACATAATAAGTACAATAGTTTTTTTAAGTAAAAATTTCATTCACACTTTTCCCTGTGAAATTTTCTTTTTCTTTATTTAAATATTACTATTATTTATATATATTTACACATTGATAAAATAAATCTGTGTGAACTTTAATGTACATATATTTATTTATTGCTTTTCGTGGCATAAGGTTTCCTAACCTTAAATTATTATACGGTGTCATATAAGTTATATAAACATATATATTATATAATCTATATAAGTAATTTACATATAAATATCCTAAAGTAATTATGGTTGTATATTTTGTAAGTAATATAACTTTATGAGTACAGACATAAGAGTAAATAATTTTATATGACAATATTAATATCACATTGTTTTTAAATTCAATATAATATTAAAATTGGAAAATTAGAAGTTTTCACTTCTATCGTGTGGCCATAACCGTGGTCGTAACCCGGAAATTTTTTTAGCAGTTACTGAGCAGATTTGAATCAAACTGAATGCATCTATTCTAGGGATGTGACATGTGAGGTTACCAGTAAAAGTTATTCATAGTTAACTTAAAAGTTTTCTATGTAAATTTGTTAACCCAAATGAATAAAACAACAGTCACAATTCGTATTCACAGGGACAACTTTTACCTGTGGCTTGATTCAAAAGTCTTCACATTTGATTAAAAATTGATTGACTCTATTGCCAAATCGATATGCCCTACAAAAGTGGTCCTACAAATTTCCAGTGTAAGATAGCATCTGAAGGCATAAACAAAACATCTCCCCCAAAATCCCATTTCAGTAGTTTTTGTGAATTCACCTACTACCTACCTATTGCATGCTCGCACATACACTATTTGTCTTTTAATATTTACATTTCTATTTACACAAATTTGAAGGTAGGTCTGAGCTATAGTGACATTTTGTATTTATCATTCGGCCTATTGAATTGTAGTTTGTTAATATTTTTTATTAGCAAATTAACAAATGAATGCTTGTTACCAGGGGACTTAAATTAAACAAAAGGCGGAACCAAATGGTAACAATGTTTGAAAATTAAAAAAAAAGACAAAGACAAATTTAATAATTAACAAGGCTCAAATTTATTAAACAGAAAAAAAGAAATTTCGACGGTTCAGATTTTATCATTTACAAAGCAAAAAACATCCTGAGATAGACTATCATAAGCACAGCTTAATAATTAACAAGATTATAATTAATCAAAAAGAAGTTATACGCCCTTAATGTAAAATATAATAATTAAAAAAAAGATGAATAGATTCTGAAAATTTATCCCCCCTTTTTAGTTTATATAAACAGTTACAAAATTTAACAATAAAAAAAAAATTATGAGCACAGCTTAATAATTAACAGGATTATAATTAATCCTAAAAAAAAGGTTATACGCCCTTAATGTAAAATTACAATATAAAAAAAATTGATGAAAAGATTCTGATATTTATTCCCCCCCCTTTTAGTTTATTAAATAATAGTTTTTTAAAACAGTTACAGAATTTAACAATGAAAAGATTCTATAAATGAGGTTGATATTTTAAATTCAAAAAAAATTATATTAATTCTAACAAGTTCATTATTAGATTAAATGTTACATAATATGATTTGTTTGTTAAATTTCTTAAATACTAAATTGGCCAATATACATATATATTTTAAATAAAAGAATTTGTTATAATATGAAAAGTTTATGAAAAAAAAAGGAAATGAAAATTTTGAATACTGAAGTTTTATAAATTGACGTCAATTTTTATTAATTTAGAAAATAACCTCTTGGAGGCTGTAAGGACCGAAAAGTTTGCATGCAGGCACCACCCAATTATTTTTCTTTTAAATTACAAATAGCTATACAAGATTACATTTAAATGACAGTTTTAAGAACACATTTCACTAAACCAAATTAGGTACATGTACAATATAAATTTAAACAAAGTTTTGTAGAGTCAGTTTTCAAAAAAGGTCACTTTTGTCCACTTGGAAGTTTTTTTTGATTTATTGTAAAAAAAAAAACATGTTTTAAAACCAGGCAGAAACATGCTATGCACTTTTGCTGGAGTATGCAAAATGAAACAAGATTTGGTGTGTTTCTCCGACCAGCGTTTTAGCTAAAGCAAAAAACACGTTTACTAGCATCTGTGCAAATTCAGACATGTTGTAGCATTAATGTTCTTTATTAAAAATATCTGGTTATTTGTCAAAATTAGAGAATATTGATTACATCACAGAAATTCTTTAAGCTTATAATTAAATGCTTCTTAGATGGTTAGAAAGCTATATATATATATATTTGGTTTTGTTTAAAACAAAGCTTATATGAAACTTGAAAAATCTGTAAAATCTGTAAAACGAATATTCTGATCTAGAAGAGATCTCTTTAATAGTTTTATATTTGACATGTTTAATAAGATATTCTGATTACTTAAAGTTTGTTACCAGTTTGTACTAATTTCACATAATTGCTCAAAACTTAAAATCTGACTGCTTAAGGTTTTGTAAACTATGTTTTAAGAAATAAAAAAAAAAATTTTATAATCATTTAGTTACTGAAAAACATTGAATATTAAATAAAACATGAAATACATATTTTAATGAATAAATTTTAAAAGATTAACAAAATTTATGATATGATAAAATCTGTAAATTTAGTTACCTGGAGTCCTGTTGAAAATTCACGTGAACATGTGCCGTGAAAAGAAAAACTACACAACTACTTATTAGCAAACCAAAAGAACACATCACTGAATTGTAAAACTGTTATTACATTTTCTCTATGAAGCTAAAGTGTTATTTGTCATGATGTAACTTTAATGAAATTTTAACGGAGCGATGAAGGTTTTGTACATGTTGAAATGCAGAGACAGAGTCACTGCCGGTTTTATTCAGGTAAGCTGGCCAGCCGTTGTACTTTGTATCTTACATGCATCACGCGATACTTTTTAGAAAGGGCTGCTACGCGGCAGCACCTGTCAAGGTACGGAAGCACGGCGGTAGGAACTATTATTTATGAATTTAGAATGCTACAGCTCTCCCCCCCCCCGAAAGACGGAGTTAGGGTGGAAAAGAAAAAGGGGCAGAAGGGCCTCCCGCAAAATTTTGAAAAAGGAGAGAGAGAGAGTGAGCGTGAAGAGGTGAAGAGAAAAGAAAAAAAAAATTCTCTCAGACAGGTGTTTTAGACCTCGAGATAAAAAAAAAACAACTTAAGACTAACATGCATAGCGAGTGCCACATTAACTATATGTAGTTCGACAGAACCGGTCAGTATACCTTCACCAAGATAAACAACAAAGAACAAATACACCAAACTTAACTATTAAGGAAATGGACTCACTATGTCCTCGTCCGAAGACGTTATTGTGACGAAGAAACAGAAGAGTTCATGACGCTCTCTATATTCTCGTCGCATCGATTACACCCGCGGAGTGCTCGATGTTAAGATATGTCTAGATAGGGAAACATGTCAGGTACATGTAGCGGCCATTGCCGTAAAGAGGAACCTCATAGTTGATCAGACTATGGGTTGAAAAGCGTCAAGTCCGGGAAACAGTGAGATATATCACTGGACAAGGAAAATCAAGATCTCTTCGCCTGCAAACATCTATACAGATTACGGCACGGAGGGGCTCTAGGAGAGCTCAACCTAGTGATGTCCAAACATACAGATGCGCATTTGGCTTAGAGGAAATACGGCTTGGTTCCGTATTTTGTTATGTTCTGCAGTGCACGGAAAGAAGACTACCAGATGACAATTTGTGCGGGCCAAGAAAGATCAGAAAGAAAAATAAATCGTAAAGGAGAAGGTTATAGATATTTTGTTAATATTTAATTTATATGATGAGGTTTGAGTTGCTCGACGTGTGCTTTTTTAATGAAACGAGGTGAATTGGCGAAAGAAAGCGCAACGGTAACCGGAGTAAGAAAATCAATGATCCGGAAGGGGCCGGACCATCGAGGCATCAATTTAGCAGCTCGCTTATCTATGGCGGAGCTCAGAGGGTGTGTTTTACACCAGACAAGATCGTTGATTTTATACAGATGAGGCTTCCTGAATTTGTTATAGGTCTTTTCGACCTTTTGGTGCGCTTTCATTATATTGTCTTTGGCCTGGCGCCAAATTTGTGATGGATTAGTATTAGGTTTTGGAAGGAGATCATGTATGTTCCAGCTGAGACTCAGTGGTGTATTGGGGAGAAAATTAAAAAGAATACTAAAAGGTGTTGCTTTAAGAGTCTCATGATGTGCGAAATTGAAGGCCAGCTGAAGCCAGCAAAGGGAGTCGTCCCAAGAGGATTGATTTTTGGAGTGATAGGCGATGAGGGCTGCCTTAAGGTTTCTGTTGAGTCTTTCCGCATTATTAGGTTGGGGGTGATAAGGGGATAAAGTTGCATGTTTAATACCGGGAGAAAAACAAAAGTTGCGGAAGACATGTGATACAAAACATTGTGCATTGTCAGAGATTATTATCTTTGGAAAACCGAAATTTTGAAAAATGTTTTGGCTTAAGGCCTTAATTGTACTGTGGGAAGTTGCATCTCTGACAGGCATGAGCCAGGTGAATTTTGAGAACTGGTCAACTGCGACCAGTATCATGTTATAGCCCTGTTTTGTCCTAGGAAGCTGTCCGACGTAGTCAATATGTAATTTTTCCATGGGACGATTGGGGACCGTTGAGGCAAGGTATCCTAATTTGGAATTGTGAGCGGGTTTGCTTACAGCGCACACCGAACAAGCTCGCACTTTAGAAGTGACATCCTGTTTTAAAGTTGGCCAATAAAAATTCTCCTTTACCTTTAACAAAGTTTTAAGTATTCCAAGATGACCACCCACAACGGAGTCGTGATGGTAATTAATTACCAGGTCGACTAAGGACTGAGGTAAATAAATTCTGGTGGGCTTTTCCAAATGATTTTTCAGGCAAAGTACACCTTTACTTAAACAGTACTTCTCCGAAGAGATGTTCTGTTCAAGGTCGGCAATGATATTTTTCAAAACAGGGTCGGCCTTCTGATGAGTCTGGATGTCATGAAAAGCTAGAGGAAAATTTGTGAGGAGACTGGTACACGAAAAGGTGGCATTTTCTTCGTTGAAATTTTCTGGTTCGAACATGCGCGAGAGGGAGTCTGCTATGATATTTTGAGTTCCTCTTATGTGCGCTACCTTAAATTTCAATGAAGTCAACTTGGCAATCCATCGGCCTAATTTACCAAGTTGACGAGGACGTGCTAAAAGCCAAGAAAGGGCTTGGTTGTCGGTTTCTAATAGGAATTCCCGATGTTCTAGATATTGCCTAAATTTCTCCACTCCAAAAACCACTGCTAGGCATTCGGCTTCATATGCAGATGAGGCTTTTCTTTCTGCAGGTGTTAAAGTACGTGAAGCGTACGCTATGGGCTGTCGTGAGCCGTCAATTTCTTGGAGTAGAACTGCTCCAAGGGCCACCGAGCTCGCATCCGTTTGCAGGATGAATGGTTTGGCGAAATCGGCCATCCGGAGAACCGGAGGCTGTGTTATTGCCTCCCGAAGATGTTTAAAAGCTTTCTCTTGTTCAGCTTGCCAAGAGAATTTTTGGCCCTTCCTTCGAAGCAGATTTAGAGGCGCAGCGTGCACCGCGAAATTAGGAATGAATTTAGCAAAGAAGTTGACCATTCCAATAAATCTGGAAACGGCCTTAGGGTTCTTGGGTTGCGGAAAATTTCTAACTGCCTTAGTTCTAGATGGGTCGATTTGCACGCCACGAGAAGAAACTAGGTGTCCTAAAAAGCTTATCTCATTCACAGCGAAACGGACCTTATCTGGGTTAACAGTCAAGCCAGCCCGCCGCAAACGAGTAAGGACTTCCCGAAGATGTTTTTGATGCTCTTCCCAAGTTTTGGAGTAGATGACTAGGTCATCCAGATAATTAAAAATGAATTTAAATTTGATGTCATGGAAGACCTGATCCAGAAGTCTAGTAAGCACTTGGGCACCAGTACAGAGTCCGAAAGGGACTCGAGTGAATTGGTAGAGCATCCAAGGAGTACAAAAGCTGGTAATTTGTTTGGACTTTTGAGACAAAGGGATTTGATGATAAGCTGAATTTAGATCGAATACTGTGAAATATTTGGCACCGACAAACCAGTTAAAACTTTGGTGTAAATTAGGAAGCGGCACCGCTTCGACGACGATGTTTTGATTGAGTCTCCGATAATCAATCACCATCCTTGTTTTCTTTTCGGGATGTTGAACCAGAAAAACAGGGGACGCATATGCCGAACGGCTAGGTTCTACTACTCCTGAATCTAACAATTCGTTAATGTGTTCACGGAGGTATTCCATTTTTGGGGGTGCCAATTGGTATGGAGAACACTTGACTGGAGTGTTATCCTTCAGTTGAATATCGTATTCAACTAGATGTGTTAGTCCTAACCTTTTAGTGAGTACCTGAGGAAAATCATTAATTATTTTTAAAACGGCGTTTTTATCATTCTTTTGAAGATGACCTAAAGGATCAGGAGCAGTAGCTTCAGATGTTGAAGACACTATGGGTTTATAAGCAGAATTACTGAAATTACAGAGAGGAAAAACAATAGACCTTGAAAATTTAAAATAGAAGATTTTTGCTGAAAGATCAAGTACCAGTCCCGTTTTAGAGATGAAATCTGACCCGAGGATCAGAGGACACGACAACTTATGCGCCACCAGAAAATCTACATTCCAACTACAATGTTCCATTTTAAGATGAAGGAGACAAGAGTAGGAAATGGGCAACCTTTTTCCAGAAGCCGTGACACAATCAGCCTTCACCCTGGTTATGGATTTAAATGCTTTGGTGTTCTTTAATTTCTTAAAAAGGGCTTTAGATATGACGCATCTTACTGAACCGGAGTCCAGCAAAGCCTTAACTTTAATTTGCCCAAAAGCTACTTCCACCAAAGGCAAAAACTGATCGTTCAGACCCCTAGATTTAAGAGAAATATTATTTTTTTTTTGAAGTTTGTAGTTGGAAAGCTTGGAGCTGGAATAGGTCTGCCTGCGCCTATTCCGTAAAGAGAAGAATTTACAACCCCAGATATAATGACCGGGCATGCCACAATGATAACAAATGGGAGTTAAGTAATTTTGAAGTTTATTGCCGAAATTGTTTCTTCTTTGATGGGAAATTGAATTTAAATTTTGAAAGGTTTGTTTATTAGTGAAGTGTGAGTTGAAGTTATATCTAAATCCGATGTGGTTGGTTTTAAGACGGGAGGCTGGCCTGGAGCTACCAACTAGACTCCAAACCTGCCTCCGTTTTTTTGGAGGGTATTGCCTTGTTGGAGGCCGGTTTCGACACTCTGGGCTTCTATGTCCCGGCTGACCGCAACTGTAACAGACTACAGGTCTTGTAGGTCTAAAATCAGGACTTTGTAACTCGGGTCTCTTTAATGGAGCCCTTTGCCTGTCAGTATACATAATATTGTTTACGTGAGCGCAGAGTCGATCTAGATCTGCAAAATGTTTAGGCTTGGTAACAAAAACTAAGCAGTTGCGGACTTCCGGAGACAGTCCCTGCAGAATGACGTCCGTGACCTCCAATTCGGACTTATCTAAGTTAAGGGTTTCTGCAGCCTCTTTAATTTGATTAACAAAAATGTGCACAGCCTCGTTAGTCTTCTGGGGCCTATAAAATAACTCCTGCACTAGAGAAGCCAACCTTTTGGATGGTATAAAAAGACTTAAGGCCTCTTTGTGAAATGTATTAAATGCCTGATGTCTAATCAGACATGAATTTAATGGTCCCTGTGCATAGGGCATCAGAACATTGTTGATATTGGAAGCTACATCTGGATAAGTTTTTACAATTTTCAATGCTATTCTAAAAAAATTTAGTAATTTATCGAGGTCGAACCCATCTGTCTGAGGAATGGTTTTAATAATCTGTTCAGCAGGATGGCTTAGTTTTCCGTATAAGGAAACATATGAACAGCCTTTTGAACTGCTGGGAGTTGGTTGCTGAGGATAGGCCTGCGGCGTGTCCGAAATGAGATTAGGCCCATTAGAGCGAGATGGCTCTGCGGAGCTGGCTTTAGTGGTTCCCCCAGAGGGCGTTAGCGGGATGCTTACGTTCAATTTTAAAGGAGCTATGGTTTGCTCGAAAGCTTTAAATTTTTCTTTGAGTGTTGCAAAATTGTTCTGTAGTTCGGCCAGATCCCGTGGCACGTTGTTATCTGCAACTTTTAGTTGCTCAGTATGCACCCGAGTTAGGAACTCTAGTCGTCTCCCGAAAACGTTCATGCGTGCACGAACTCGAATCATTTTGATTCCTCTTTCGGAATCTAGGTTCTCCAGGTCGTCTTGTAAGACAAACAAGGAGTTCCGGGCTAACGATATCTGTTGCAAGAGGATCTCTTCGGTAAAGTTTCCCATTTCGGGCTCAACGCTATTCTGTAGAAGGGACCTAAGAGAGGTTCGCATTTTAGCTACAGTGTCTTTCTCACCACCTCTAGCTACGACCTCAAAGGCAAGCTCAGTGTTCTTTAGTGAGTCTACTAATCTCAGCAAGTCCACTGCCATTTTAACTATTGCTGATAAAAATTAACAAAGTGATTTAAAAAAAAAAAAATATTTTTTTTTAAGATGATACAAAAATCAAGTGAAAGGACCAATAGATGACTCGAGAATTATATGTTGTGTAATTGTTGTGTATATGTGTGTGTGTAAGTATGAATTAATACAGACAAGCAAAGTAAACTCGAGAAAATTTTAAGAAATTTTGAATATTTTTTTTGTTTTTTTTTGTTTCTATCTATTTTTGGGTTTTATTATTTATTTAATTTTTTTTTTTTGGAATTCCCGAATGAGCCCGGTGTCTGGATCAAATTCAGTGAATGACTAGAGTGTGCAATGTATGTATATATAAAAAAATTTATTTAAGCAGAGAAAAATAAAGGAAAACAAATTTTATCAAAATTGGTTTGGAAGTTTTTGTGTAAAGTGTTTATATTAAAAATAAATAAAAAAGGAGACTAATAAATTTATATAGATTTAAATATAAAAAAAAAAAATTCATCAGCAATAGTTGTACAGTATTCGAAAAAGCTGCAAAACATAAAAATTGAGCCTTGTTTAACAAAAGAGGTTTTTTTTTTTTTTTTTTTTTTTTTAAGAATTTAAATTTATATGGTTCCAAAACAAAATTTTGAAAATTAACTACGGTTCCAGAATTTAAAATTAACCACTCTATAATTTAGAGAAAACCACGCTCTGCTACCAGAAACATGTTACCAGGGGACTTAAATTAAACAAAAGGCGGAACCAAATGGTAACAATGTTTGAAAATTAAAAAAAAAGACAAAGACAAATTTAATAATTAACAAGGCTCAAATTTATTAAACAGAAAAAAAGAAATTTCGACGGTTCAGATTTTATCATTTACAAAGCAAAAAACATCCTGAGATAGACTATCATAAGCACAGCTTAATAATTAACAAGATTATAATTAATCAAAAAGAAGTTATACGCCCTTAATGTAAAATATAATAATTAAAAAAAAGATGAATAGATTCTGAAAATTTATCCCCCCTTTTTAGTTTATATAAACAGTTACAAAATTTAACAATAAAAAAAAATTATGAGCACAGCTTAATAATTAACAGGATTATAATTAATCCTAAAAAAAAAGGATATACGCCCTTAATGTAAAATTACAATATAAAAAAAATTGATGAAATGATTCTGATATTTATTCCCCCCCCCCTTTTAGTTTATTAAATAATAGTTTTTTAAAACAGTTACAGAATTTAACAATGAAAAGATTCTATAAATGAGGTTGATATTTTAAATTCAAAAAAAATTATATTAATTCATAAAGTTCATTATTAGATTAAATGTTACATAATATGATTTGTTTGTTAAATTTCTTAAATACTAAATTGGCCAATATACATATATATTTTAAATAAAAGAATTTGTTATAATTTGAAAAGTTTATGAAAAAAAAAAGGAAATGAAAATTTTGAATACTGAAGTTTTATAAATTGACGTCAATTTTTATTAATTTAGAAAATAACCTCTTGGAGGCTGTAAGGACCGAAAAGTTTGCATGCAGGCACCACCCAATTATTTTTCTTTTAAATTACAAATAGCTATACAAGATTACATTTAAATGACAGTTTTAAGAACACATTTTACTAAACCAAATTAGGTACATGTACAATATAAATTTAAACAAAGTTTTGTAGAGTCAGTTTTCAAAAAAGGTCACTTTTGTCCACTTGGAAGTTTTTTTTGATTTATTGTAAAAAAAAAAAAACATGTTTTAAAACCAGGCAGAAACATGCTATGCACTTTTGCTGGAGTATGCAAAATGAAACAAGATTTGGTGTGTTTCTCCGACCAGCGTTTTAGCTAAAGCAAAAAACACGTTTACTAGCATCTGTGCAAATTCAGACATGTTGTAGCATTAATGTTCTTTATTAAAAATATCTGGTTATTTGTCAAAATTAGAGAATATTGATTACATCACAGAAATTCTTTAAGCTTATAATTAAATGCTTCTTAGATGGTTAGAAAGCTATATATATATATTTGGTTTTGTTTAAAACAAAGCTTATATGAAACTTGAAAAATCTGTAAAATCTGTAAAACGAATATTCTGATCTAGAAGAGATCTCTTTAATAGTTTTATATTTGACATGTTTAATAAGATATTCTGATTACTTAAAGTTTGTTACCAGTTTGTACTAATTTCACATAATTGCTCAAAACTTAAAATCTGACTGCTTAAGGTTTTGTAAACTATGTTTTAAGAAATAAAAAAAAAAATTTTATAATCATTTAGTTACTGAAAAACATTGAATATTAAATAAAACATGAAATACATATTTTAATGAATAAATTTTAAAAGATTAACAAAATTTATGATATGATAAAATCTGTAAATTTAGTTACCTGGAGTCCTGTTGAAAATTCACGTGAACATGTGCCGTGAAAAGAAAAACTACACAACTACTTATTAGCAAACCAAAAGAACACATCACTGAATTGTAAAACTGTTATTACATTTTCTCTATGAAGCTAAAGTGTTATTTGTCATGATGTAACTTTAATGAAATTTTAACGGAGCGATGAAGGTTTTGTACATGTTGAAATGCAGAGACAGAGTCACTGCCGGTTTTATTCAGGTAAGCTGGCCAGCCGTTGTACTTTGTATCTTACATGCATCACGCGATACTTTTTAGAAAGGGCTGCTACGCGGCAGCACCTGTCAAGGTACGGAAGCACGGCGGTAGGAACTATTATTTATGAATTTAGAATGCTACATGCTAATCGAGTTACCGGTAATGTATTCTTTGTGTTAAACCAGTATTTAGGTTGCTTACAGTACAAAAGTTTTGTATTAGAAATTCTTATTGAGCTTTAAGACATATTTTAAAAATCTTAATAAAATATTAAGCGATTCAGCAATTTATAAATCATTTGTTTGTCTTTTGGTGGCATTAAACCTACAAATAGTAACTTTCTTGAAAGTAGAAGTGGTTATTGACATTCATTATGTACTTTTTTATTTCATTTGCCTTTTCAGGAGTGCTCTTGTCATAAATTAGCTTTGATTAGTGAAGATTTCTACTCGACTGAGTAAAAAAAAAAAAAAAAAAATCATTAATATTTTTAAACACGGCAATTAATATATATAAAATGAGAAAGTAAAATTTTTTCTGTGTATGAAATTTTTGATATGCGTAAATGCAAAAGGCTACATTCATAATCTGTGCGTTCATAAGTAGCGCCCTATCTTTATGCTCACTTATTGTAGCACTGTATAGCACCATAATGTTTTCTCTTGCTTGTTTCTTTTACAAGTAGAGGCTGTATATACATTCTATACTTTTCACCTGGTATTGAAATCAGTCTGGGAGTTGTAGGCCGATTCTGACTTGGTATATAATGAATGTCCAATAGTTATCTTATGAGGTTTATTAAAAAATTCATAAAAGATTGTTTTTCCATTTCCAATCTTCTTCCATTACTTTGCAGAACTTCTTACATGACACTGTTAACTTCTGTTGCTAAGCAACGAGTAGTTGGAATTCAATCACTGGTTTTATTGTTCTAATTCAAGTAAAGTTGCTGAGTGAACGAACATTAAGTACTTTCAAACATTATGCTTAACAATAAATCTGAATCTAATATTGAAAGTAAGCTTTGCGTCAATTTCACTAGCATACAAGAGATTTTGCAATTTTATTTCTAATTTGAGGTTATTTGGTTTAAAATTTAAGTGTTTTAGTTTTTTATTATGTATTGTGTAAAACACACGATGAAGATTTTAAAACTAGAAAAAGTAGGTTATTATAATACGAGAAATTATTCTGATAAAATCATTTTTTAAAATAGCAACAAATTTTAAATTTACTTTTTCTGATTAGTAAAATTGCCTAATGATTCATTAAACCCTAAATACCACCAAATTTCTAAATTTAAACAAAATTAGACGTTAATTTAACCTCTAGGCCATTTAATAACAAAATATACTTTTATTTATCTATATATCTACACACAAATATATATATACATTAATTCAGTTTACTCCTATCAGTAAAAACAGAGGATGTTTCACAGTTTCAAATATTTTCGCTTCTATTATGGAGATAATTCATAAAGTTTCAATTATAATACCCTCATAGGTAAAATGAAATAAATAAATTGAATAAATATGAATAATAATAATCATCTTAACTATATTACTTTACATTTAGGTAAATAAATCAACAAACATTCATTGTACTCTAACTGTAACCCTTCTCACAAAAAGTAAACACATTATTAAAAGTTCTGCTTGAATTATTCTTCATGCCTACTTCTCTTCGCCAACTTCCTACCGTCATCAACTTCATATGTAGCTTTTGTCTTATACACTGTTATAGATCTAGATGCGTTACGAGTATCTGGATAAACAGAAATAATAAACAATCATGTAAAAATATTAATGTTCTAATAAAAGTAATAACAGCTCTGTTTCTTAAGCATTTTGTAACTTTTTTGTACTTTTGATATAGGATGTAAAAATAAACTGAAATATAAAGTATTCAAACAAACATCTTAAATAAAAAAAAATACTAATATGAATGTGTTGTTGTAGTACATTCTCCCCCCCGTTGTTTAAAGGCGAAAAAACACTGAACATCATCGTCTTCTGCTTTATAAAATAAGGAAGAAAGACACATAAAATACCCCCAGCTTTGAATACTCTATTAGAGTCAGAGAGAGAGAGAGATAATGTTGCTCAAGAGAGACCTGATAGGAAAGATGAAAGTGAGTGTTCTTCATGAGAGCCATTTCTTCATCTTTGAAAGTGAAAGAAGTTGCAAGGAGCTAAATCTGAAAAATAAGCTAAATGCGGTAGCCTTAGTGCAATTCAACGTTTTTATCTATGACATTTGCAAATGTGTGAGCAGGTACATTGTCTTAATAGAAGAGAATTTACGGGGTTATCACAGTTTTTAGCGCACCGTAAGACCCTTGGGTCAAAGACCCAGCCCAATCTGGCCTAGTGTGCCATTATTTGGGTGGAGTACTTCAGGATAAATTACTTACAAATACCTTAATCTAAATACTTGTGGGTGGAGCTGTGCCCTGGTCCAATCTCGTTGGGTTCTGCACTATAACTGTGTTCTTTGTTGAACCACTTCGGTGCATGCCAACTAGCAGGGGGAGGGGGGAAGTCTAAATAGACTAGGGTTATAGGTACAATAATCTGTAACCTGGTATGCGGCAACCCGCAATGTCACGGAACCCCAAGGTCTACTGCACCCGGGATTGAAGGGGCAAACGGTGGTGTATAAAACACCACAATTATAATTGATCAAAGTTACGCCTTATCAAGCAGGCGTAACTGGCACCCTTGTAGGTGCATATTATCTGAGGATATGAATAACTCTTACTCAATGAAAGAAGATGACAGTTGCAGAAACAATTTAGTTTGTACGACATTCACTGTATGGATGTAAAATATCTTACTGATATTTCGTCAGTTGTGCTACATCATTCAATTTATTGTATAAAAAAAATAAACTGATTAAAATCATATTTACCTGTTCCTTTGAATGTTTTATGACATATCATTACAGAATTAGTTAAAGCAGCTCTTGTCTCTAGAAAAACAAAACAAAACAATGTTATGTTGCAATATGAAATATAATAATGTATAATATTTGTTGAGTTTTATTTAAAGTTAGTATAAAATAAAAGATTAAGGAAGATAGATGTGATTAATAAAATACCATTTTGTATGTTTCAGAATAATACAATTTCTTAGTAGCAGTATGCAAGAGTTTTCCAGCCAATGCTGCTTATACAGTATGTTATTTGGTAACATAACGCCAATAGTCTTGATGGTGTTTGATATGTCTAGGGTGACAAGTGTGACTGCTGCAATAACGAGATTAAATTGTGAGATCTTTATAATTTAATCAATCATGTTTTGGTTTTAAAGTTATCCGATAATGATGGATTGTTCATGTTACTAATACAGATTAATCAAACATTTGTGTATCCAAAATTAATACACAACATTTTGAGAGTATAAATCAACTCAAGTGATAAATTTAGAACATAAAAAACGTTGGCTAAATCTCCTCTAAGATTGATGACTAGGTCATGCGTTTAACCTTAGAAAGAGAGGATAAAAAGTAGTTAACACATATTAACAGTTAGGTTACTACTCCATTGGCACCAACTCCTGACCATTAGTTAGCTGACAGTTTTTTTTAGTCTTTTTTTTTATGCAATGCAGTTCAGTATTTAGTTTGTTATTTTAACTCTTCAGGCCTAACTAATGATTCAACAATACACAAACGTCTGATTACAACATAAAAACCAATTATGCTTTGAAAAGATGAATAAAAAGCACACTTGGATTAGGACTTTTATAAGTTGTAGGAAGCAATTAGAGTTTTTGTCAAGACTTTTGCAACTTGCAGATGAGAACTCATATCGTATTAGAATAACTTTAAAATATTACTTACAAATTTAGAAAACTTAATAAGTAGTTTTCCAATTATAAGAATAAAAATACTAAGCTGAGAGAATGTGTTCAACATAGAACTAAATCATTGCTTTAAGATAGTTGCAACAACAAACTGCTTTGAATCTTTTGGTTTTTTTTTCCAAGTACCATACAATATAGTTTTGACTTTTTACCTGATATCATCTACAAAGTTTTGCAAAAATACACTAAAGTAATACATAAAATTTCTCTAAACTTAGCTACTAATCCATAATCACATCTTGATTGACTAAGTGAGTACTTTTTCCACTAAATGTTTTTTATTCTGTATTCTGAAGAAAGAAATATGCTATTTTAAAAGTAAACTGTTTTAATGTTTTTTAAATTTGTATTTTAGATTTAAATTATAACATTTAAAACAAACTATTATTAAAAATCATATATTCAAAATTTGATATTATTTCAGATCCTGGAAAATAATAAATCCTTGGTGCAACAGCACATGTCGATCGAGTGATGTGTGGACAGCAAATAGAGGTTCTTTTGTAATTATACCCAGAATTCCTTACTAATAAAGATTCCCCACTTTGTCTCACACTGTTGAGTTAAGACCATAGATTTGTTAGTGCTAATCTGGAACCTCTTGCAAACAAAATGAAATCACTAGTTATTAGTAACCAGACATTCAAATACTGATAATCTACTGAAAGCTGTTGAGTATATATTTGTGTCGTGTCATTTAGCCAATATTATTGTTCTTAAGAGAAAGTACAGTTACTGAGATTTCGTTCCTGCTGAGGGCTGTTTTGACATGATCAGAGGACTTCATTTGCTGAAACAGATGTTTTTGTTGAAAGCCACAGCGGTTATAAGTTACTATACTATCACTCAAATAAGAGAACATGACATTGGTGCGTCACGTACGACAGTCACACTGTTTTACTGTATTCGTAAGACTTATTCTGCAATATTTTAATGTTTCTGAATTTCTTATGAAGTTGTGAATGTTTTCTAAATTTGTATCATATCGATTTTCAGTATCAAATATGGTTAAGTGTGCAATAATATATTTCAGAATCATATTGTTAGGAGTTTTTTTCCTTTGTAAAACACAGTGGTAGCATCCCTTATCTCTGCATCAATCGGAAATGATACAATCTATATAAGAAAACTTTTCTATAGGATGTTTTTGACTGGTGTTTTTATATCATTTGAATTTATTTAATGTTATATTTTACTAGATTTATTACGCACAACAATATTTATTTAAAATCTTTTTTATATTATAAAATTTGATGACACTTTGATAACTTGACAAAGAATTGTGATAAACTTGTGTAGTAAGAGGTAGATGACAGAGCTGGAAGGGGGGGTACCCTCCAAAGCTTTAAGGGGTCATACTATTGATTTTACATATAAAATAGACAAGTTATATCAATGTTATAGTTTGAAGCTCAGAAAAGGCTTTATTGCAGCGGGGGGGGGGGTACCCCCCAAAGCTTTAAAGGGTCATACTATTGATTTTACATATAAAATAGACAAGTTATATCAATGTTATAGTTTGAAGCTCAGAAAAGACTTTATTGCTGTCACCTTTTGGCCCATTTTGACAGCAAACCGCATTGTACCCTCCAACTCCTCCAAAACTAGCAGAGGGTAAACTTTGGAAAAGACCCATCTTTTGTTGCTCAAGTTAAAAATGTCGAATAATAATGGTTGTAACATGTCAATAGTTTTAGCGCAACAAACAAATGTCCCTGTCAGTGTAGAATTGATTTTTCTGGACTCACAATAATAAATGTAAATATAATTTTACTGTTACTTAATTATTTTATTCAATTATGATGTGTGTACTTTATTAAAACAAATGAGTATACAAGACAATAATGTTTCTCATTAAAGTTATAATTCATGTTAAAATCATTAACAGAAAGCAAACACATTTAATTAACACACTTGCTGTAAACTCAATATGTTCATATTTGATCATTAGGCTCAACTGTTTGTAATGTAGGAAACAATAAACTCAATGTTTGCTATTGAGAACGATATTGACGAACGCTTTATTGCAAATACATTATTATGTCGATACAATCTCCTCTAGATATTTAGATTTTGATTTATTACACTTTGTAATAGAGAGACCTAGTTTTATTTTTACATTGTGTGTTTTGTGTAAGTGCAGCTTTCGAGGACTGACTTATAGTAGGCATGGGTGTGGTAATTCGGAGATAGTTGGATCTACACTTTTCTTCATCTTGTTTTGATTTAAATCCCTCTCTTTTATCATTCCCATGATTTCCCTTTTGATCAACTCTTGTTCTTTTCCGTCTCTGACACAATTAAAATATTCGAAGGCTAGAGGTTTCTATTTATGTATTTCTTTTGCACGGATCGGCTTATTTTAGTAAAATCTGGACATAACTGATCCGAATCTGTGTACAAAATTGCAAGTAATAAAACATTACGTTTTAAAAACAATTAAAAAAAAGTAACCTTGATCCTTGTCATTAAAAACTTTTTTGAATCCAATATTATTCCCACCGAAGAATTGTTTATGGGACAAGTGAAGTAAGTTTATACCCTATTTAAAAACAAAGATGTATTTTTAAAGATGGCATCCTTGGTAATGTTATTTTAGTGAGTAACAATTACCGAACTGACATTTTTGGTTTTGGGGTTGGTAATAGTGGAATATAGGCTACTATTATAGGCCTAACAACAAAAGAGAAATTCTTGACTGTAAATCAATTTCTCACAAGCTCTATAAATATCACTGTAATGTTAACTTCATTGAGAGATATACCAAAAGGTTTTTTCTTCAAATAGAACAGAATTAGTAAACTGTACATAATCATTGCACACATTTTATCACTCATGCAATGCATAGTTTAGGGAAAAACATATTTTATACCGTGAGTTAGGTTAACCTATTTTGCTATTAACTTGGAATACGTGTTGCCCACACCCGACAATGTCTTAATTTATCTTACCTCTGCTTGACTCCACATCGCTCTTGGATAACCAGCTTATTAAATAAGTAATCTACACTAAATAATGTTTCGAACTTAATTATTAAATAATAAATAACTGCTCACAACACCAAATTCACAGGTGGACAAAATAGTTCTACGGCCTACTAAAAACCTCTCACTTGTCGAAACATAATTTAATTTCACGGACCAAAATGATTCAGCGGCTTTCCCGAGATATCGGGAACGCCATTGATCGCCGTTTACCCGATATTTTAATTTATAAAATCATTCAAATAAATTATAAAAGAATTCGTCTATGACTACTACGACCATCTGTACAGTCCCACATCCACTAACCACACTTGTCTTCTCTCTAACCACGTCATAGGTCTCCTACTCACAAAGAGATTAGAGATCACCACTGCCATCATGATACTGCCGCAATGGAGATTCCAATCCGAAACCGAAGAATCAACCACGGTAATCCCCAGTCGCATTCTTGGTAACCGTGCCTCCGAACACTACACAACTCATCCCCAAAACTAAAATTATTCGTCACCAAAAATGACAGTTCGTTAGTTGTTAGTAAAAAAGCGAAAATGAACCGTAGACGCCATCATGGAAGTAATATTTATATATTGAAATAGGGTCTGAACCTGATATATAAACACACCCTCAGCGTAAGTCATATTTGATTAAAATAGATCTTCTAATGACGCCGTCAAGGTTTAATTTTTTGGTCAAATATTCCTGAACTGTCTAATGCGATTTTGCATACAGGTTTGGGTCATTAATTTTCACATTTGACAATAATTTGAACAAAATCCGTACTGCTAATTTTGAGAAATTATATATTTTTCAACAGTTCAACGTTCAACTTTTGGTTTTTACTGATAAGTCATAAACCGAAATTTAAGGAGAGATGGTTTTGTTCTACGTTTAGTTTCACCCCTTAAAGGGTACATTTGAGTAAAATTGTGTTTTGAATTTAGCGTACCTCAAAATGGATACATCAGGAAAAATTACTAGAATGATCCAGAAAATTTATATTTTTGAAAGTAAAAATGTTACGAAAGTTTTTCTCAAAGTTTTGAACTTAATTCGTATTTGTATTTGTGTATAGCTGTGATATTCAGTTCGTGCAATGTTGTTCACAGTAACATTATAAAGTAGGTATTGATAATATTTTGTTATGTTCTTTTTCAATATATATTTTTTAAATGTCCCATATTATCTTTGTTTACTTTAAAAAGATTAATTACTTTGTTTTAAAGTAAATTTTCCTACGGAGTAATCTCGCCAACGAGAGAAAAAAGTAGGAAATTATTTTTAATCAAAAGTTTAGTTAAATAAGAATCGCCTTACCTGAGTTTGAATAATCACTTTCACTAGATCTTCTTTGAGGAGTTGGAGAAGGACTCTTGCCACAGCAAACTGAAATCAATAAAAGTATTTTAGTTTTCTTTATTAATCTAAAGAAAGTTAGTTGTTATAGATGGAGTAACAATTAGAGATTATGTGAACATAGGTCTAACATCTTGATGGAAGCTTAAATATCTGACTACTGTTTATAATTTACTCCAATTCATTGACGCAAAATACACAAGTTTAACGAATTTTATATCATGTTTTGAGGAAAACTATAGTATAATTGTAACGTAAATAAATAATTTGTTTGCTATTTTAGTTAATCTATGAATTTTGAAAAAAAAAAAATAAAAAAAAAAAAGTAAGTCAGTAACGTTTTAGAAAAATGTTCAAATTTCCTTTCTTATTTGTAGTTTATTTTTAAAACTGCTCATTTTTTCTCGTTCACAGTATTATTTATTACACCGAAGCATACGTATTAAATTTAGTTGGAGCACCTGCGTTCATACTTTGGAATAGCTCAGGACTGTTTTGAATGGCAACCATTGGTATAAAATAATATATTTCATCACTAGGACCAAAAGTGAAGCTTTTCGATACAACTCAAGTTTAACGGAAATTAAGCCAGGATCGAAAAGCTTCTTTTGGTCCAAGTGATGAACTATAATTTTCGTTATACTGCAAACAATATAGAAAAACAATTTTAAAACAAACTATAATGTTATAACCTATTTACTTTCAAATCGATGGTAAAAGCTGTTTTATCGGTTATTTACAAACGAGAGAATCAGTTGTTTTTATAGATGCTTTACAATCGTTAATTAATTATAAACAAAGTAACAGCTGATGACCTCGACCTCAGCTGATGTTTTTAGGTTCTAGGACTAAAAAGAACAACTTTAGCATCTCAATGCATGTGTTGGAAACAGCTGTTTTTGAAGCAGTATGACGAAAATAACCTTATAGATACATCAATAGTTCTAGGTACAAAGAAACTTTATCGTAAATTTCACACCGATTGGTAAACACATGGCAGTAACTACGTCACAGACAAATGTTCTGACAATAGTGACAGCAACTAAAAACATCAACAAGGCAGTGGCCTAACGCCAGTAAACAAACTTCTATTTGAGTTACACCTCTTTACTGCAAGACACAACTTCAATTATTTATGATTTTATAAATAAAATTCTTTCAATTTAAAATATTCGTTTGCTAAAAACATCCTTAAAATTACGGAACTGTGATTTTTTTGTCTACAATTTAAAGAAAATAAGCTTTCCAAAGATCACTTATATGTAAGTAGGTTATAACCTAAATACATTCAGAACAAATAACTTATTAAGTTCAAGATATTAATAAGTATTATGATATATATGAAGTTCTACTAATTTAAAGTAGTCTACTACTAGCCTAAGTAAGTATTTATTCTACTTTAATAGAAATACTTAAAACTTACGTCCCATGGGATACTATTTTAGGCCTAGTATAAAAGCAAATTTATAACTCCAAAATAGACTTAGTTATGTGTGAGATTTCATTTTGATACTGTTTCAAATTTTACAGCTGATTAATAGTATGACAATATTCATATGTTTAATTGTCTAAGCCCAAATTTCATTACAAATTGTACATAAAACATAACCCTTAAGAAAAAAAGTTTTCATTTGTATAGGCCTAATTAAATCATAAGTGTAGATTAAGATTCTGACAAATGGAGTAAAGGATTGAAATTCTTGTCTTATCCTTAGTGAGAGTAGGCCTATATTTGACTAAGTTTTGTCATAAAAAATAAAAAGAATAGGCATATATGTGACACAGAAATAATATAAAGAGTGTTTTATATAAAAATGATTTCAAAATACAATGTTACTGTCTGGCCAGTTTCGGATGGCGTGTGTCGGATTAGTAGAACCTTCGCTCTCGAACGCGCAGGGACGCACCGCCAGACAATAGCTGTCACTCATAGCAAGACGCCTAGCATGCTACTAAGATTTTTTACAAATTTTAGAATTGTTTTGTTACGATTATATTATCGGTTAGTACATGAAATTACAAGAAAAATAAGATCAAACTCGACCATATTACTGCAAAGTAAGGAATAAATATAAAAAACTTCCTCTTTGCTTTTCGAAGCTTATTCAACGCTTCTTTTGCAGGCTTGAGACTGCCAACGGCCTCATTAAAAGTAGGTGTGTGATTTTCGTAGGGGTGACTTTGTCAGAACAAGATCTATTTATAACATTTACAACTTTATTACAAAAACTTTTCTGTTGTTTAGTTTTTTAATTAAGAAATATCAAATCATGCAATATTTTAAACAGAGATGAACTTCCACCGGTGTAAAGTCGAGCCTCACGCAGAGAAACCCGTAGTTTTCTTGAAGTTGGAACTTCTTTACCTTTGTAATAGTTCAGAACATGTCAACGAATTACTTCTTTGTCAAAAGAATCAACTTTCGTTACTGGCCTCTTCCTCTTGGTTCTAAAACTCCTCCGAGTTCAAATGACGAGACTCTCTTCATCAGCAACTGCAGCAAGCGTTGTGTCGTCTCCGCTTTCCAGGATTACAGAATCTTCACCGCAGTTATTTCCATTCGTTTCTATAAATTGCTTGATTTCTGCTTAATCCACTGCACTGTCCTGAATGAAATTCCACTTGCATCCGATACCTGTTGTAAGAGTTTTCTCACACCAAGAAGGGGATCTCTATTGTTCTTATCTTTTTCGAAGTAACTTAAGAGAGAAGCTATAATCGTCTTCGCTTCCGTGTACAGAATTTGACGGTTTTTTTTGGCACACTTATAATAAAAAACAGTACTACAATAAAGCTCCTTGATATTATTTAGCAAAATTACTATCAATATGAAATAACTACAACACCACAATCGGGCCCGTTAGGAGATTTAGCTAATACTGTAATGGCAGAATTTGTATTTGTGAAATGGTTTTAAAGGGGAAGGTTTATTTGTCACTAATCCTTTTCCAATAACCACTGTAATATCTATTGACTTATTTACAAACGGATGTAGAAAGGCGGATGTGACAAACCGAGGAGAATGTGGATATTTCGGTGGATTATGTAAATATTGTAAATCTTGTTGACGGTGCAATAACTCGTTTGGATACAACGTTAAACGTTATATAGGCCTGCATAATGTTCCAGTATCTCGCTATTTATTAATGACGTTTACAATATATATATATATATATATATATATATATATTCATCATTATATAATTATATGTTTCAATAATAATTGTATACTTTGTCAAGTTCAGGTTGGCGGGTGGACCCGGGACTACCTGAAGCCACCCCTATAATCCCTCGCCGCGTCTGTCTGAGCTGTCCGTTGCTTAGGCGATGAGTCACCTACTGGCTGTGTTTATACAAAGATACACTTTCTTAACAGAATAATAATTCAACATTTTTAAAAGTATATTTGAAATCTAATAAAAAAGTTATGTAAAATGATACCAAACTCGACCTAGGTATTAGAACATTTAATAAGGACTTTATTAAGAATTGTTTACATTGTGACTGCGACTTTTTATTTAGACAATTTAGAAGGCAAGTTTTAAGCTGTAATGAATATTAAAAGCTTTACTTAGTTCAGACCGCTGTAGGTTTAATAGTTAATAAACTATTGTGTAGTATTGTATTTTTATTGTTGTGTAGGATTTGTATTGTATAGTATTATAATATTCCATTGTATATAGCATATTGGGTATATAACTTTTTCTCTGTATGTTATTGTAATTTGTATTAAACACATTATATCTCAGTAAAAGATTTACTATTATTAACAAATTCTACGGTCAATTTACTTTTACCCAAACAGTCCCTAAGTAAAGCTTTTAATATTCATTACAGCTTAAAACTTGCCTTCTAAATTGTCTAAATAAAAAGTCGCAGTCACAATGTAAACAATTCTTAATAAAGTTCGTATTAAATGTTCTAATACCTAGGTCGAGTTTGGTATCATTTTTCATAACGTTTTTATTAGATTTCAAATATCTTTTAAACATGTTAAATTATTATTCTGTTAAGAAAGTGTACCTTTGTATAAACACAGCCAGTAGGTGACTCATCGCCTAGGCAGCAGACAGCTCAGGCGGACGCGGCGAGGGATTATAGGGGTGGCTTCAGGTAGTCCCGGGTCCACCCGCCAACCTGAACTTGACAAAGTATAGTTATTCTTTACTTTGCAGTAATATGGTCGAGTTTGGACTTATTTTTCTTGTAATTTCATGTACAAGCCGGTAATATAATCGCAACAAAACAATTATAAAACTTGTGAAAATTCTTAGTAGCATACTAGGCGTCTTGTTATGAGTGACAGGTAGCTCGCCCAGCTATTGTCGGCGATGCGTCCCTGCGCGTGCGAGAGCGAAGGGTCTACTAATCCGATACACGCCATCCGAGACTGGCCAGACTCGTTGTGTTACTGCACTTTGTGTAGTGCAGTCTTATGTGTGTAAGTTTTATCTGATCATGTATTTATAGCAGCCTCAAAGGTTCCTGGCGGCTGAGAGCTTAGTACGGTTGGTCGAGCATCACCATCCCAATTAGCCCTCGCCCGACCGCTCCCGAGTTCACCAACTGGCCTATAGGTACAGCCAGAACAACTTTTTACAATAATTCGAAGTATTAGTCATACAAATATTATTTTCTTAATCTGCATCATACCACAAGAAATAGTCTTAGTTTTGTTTGCTTACGCATAAATTAAGGCTTGAGTTTATTTTCTTAGGTTATAGATACCGACATGCCCATATGAGCTAATCACACATTCCCCGTATTCAAAACCGTATATCTGGTGTTTATCGGACCATCTTCCAGCGTGTTTTTACTACATGTATATCCTTTAATTTCAACTTAATTTTCGAACTAATCTGCTTTGAAATATTTTACTATATTAAGTATTTGTAATTTTAACCCCGTGCAATGCAGTTTATAGACTTTGCTATTAACTTAACATCAAACAATCAATTTAAGCATAAAAGCTTTTATAGAATAATCTGTATCAATCATTGTTGCCATGGTTACGAATTAACAAGTCTGTTACTAAGTTAAATTTTATCAGTTAAAGCATTCATTGTGTTTCAAGCGGAAATTAGAGTTTGTTATTTTTGTAATTAATTGTTTGAAAGTAAATTATTATAATAACAGTTAATTTGCTTGTTCAAATGTTTTTTGTCACGCGTTTTTAATTTCTCATATTATAAGTTGTAGTAAAAACCTATAGCCTATAGCAAAAACTATACGATTGTTAAAAAACGATTTTTTAATTAATTATTTTCTTGTTTGCTATACAAAAACAGCAAGCCTGCAGTACACATAAGAATTGTCATTCTATATATCATACACAAGTTCTCCTTCTTAAAAATACAGCAAATTTATAAAAAATGAAATATTTCAGTTTTTCTAGACATGATTTGACTCATAATTAATATTTAATTTTTGGAATTGTGTCTCTCTGTCATCTGTACCGCGTTTTACAGAGCACACAGGTGGAACGATTTAATTAAAATTTGGTATATAAGCTCCATTTGTTTGAAATTTCAAAATTTTGGGGTAACTGTCTCATAACATCAAAATACAAAATTTCGATATGATCAATAACTTTTCTATCCAACGGGGTAAAAGTAAGACAAAATTGACCAACATGGCAAACGTTAGTTTCTCGAAAGTTTACTAAAGCTAAGGTTTCCAAGATCACGCCAGCGTGATGTCCGTTGGCGGTAATTCCGTCCAGCGGATGTCCGTTCAAGCTCGGCGTGAGAGTGGTTTGCAAGAAAATGGCTTTCCCGATTATTTTACTTGGGAAATGATCTAGTTGTCAGTTTGTATCAGCATGGACGTCGTTACTGTTGCTCTGCTACTGGAAGAAGAAGAGGAGGAAGAATGTATGTTACTGGAAGGTTTTGTTAGAGAGGATCCACACATGATGTTTAAAAAAAGGCAAGATGAGGATTTCTTCAGGATTTTAATTTCACGATATTTGATGGACAACGAGAAAAAAATTTGTGAATATTTTAGAGTCAGTATAGAACTATTCAATAGTTTCAAACTATTCTTACATTTATTGATGCCGATATTTCTAAAGAGGCTTGCAATCGTGTCAACACTCCTACAGTATTTCATCAACAGAAAAGCTGTGTATCACTCTAAGGTAAGTAAAACAGATATATTGTAAAATACACAGTAGAACCTAATACCCGTCACCGTTGTTTGTTAAAATAAAAACAAAACATTCCCCTTAAAAGTTGACTCTTATTAAAATCACATTGCAAGTGTCAAAAAACAATACAGATTGATTATTACAGTCTGATAATAGTGTTTGACACATCAAGTGTCGGTTCGGAACCTTCATGTTGTAAGGCGTTTGGTGAGTTGTACTGACTGGATGATGAAGTAGTACCGCTGCTGATGCTGTTGGTATGCGTATGTATTCTGATGTTAGATGGCAAATTGTTGCACTCAGTCAGTAAATTCGGGAGACCAGATGTAATAGCAGGGGGGGGGGCAGTTTGTTGTATGGCACGAAATTCTAGCTCGCTTACTAGCTGACAAACTTTCATTCTAGCCTCCGCGATGAGGAGAGGTGGGAAAGTCTTAACTACTTCAGCCATACTAGAAATATATATATACATCCACAGCGTGTTCTTTGACTGGATGTTGAAGTTTATTCTGTTTAGCTGCCACCATAAACATAATCACAAACTTAATCTGTTTAGACAAAATCATAAATTTTTAATACGAACTGTGTATCAACGGAAACTTATTTAAAATATATAACAATTTGTATCCTATTATAGACATGTTACTTAAATACAAACTCTACCATGTAGGACTAGATTACAACTTACTAAATAAATAAGTTTTTCATCCAGTTCTAATGAAAATACTTTTGACTCCATTATTAAAATAAATAAACTTTACACAAACTAACGAAATTGGTATTTATCATACAAAATATTCACGTTCATCACAGTGTCCTACACCTGTCCGCTCTGCGTGGCACGCCGAATTTGACTGGCGATCAAGTTGAGCGTGCCGCGATGAGGACTCACGCCGGACAGATGGCGGGAAATCTCTTGTCCAGCGTGTCCTCACCCGCTTGAAAACCGCGCCCATGCAGAAGCCCGGCTTCAAATTGAATTCGATTACGTCATCACGTTTGTCCACTCACGCTGTCCGTCCGGCGTGTTCTTGGAAACCTTAGCTTTAAGGCTTTAAAGTTACTTATAAAATTGTTAAAATTTTGAATCTTAACACATTTTATTTTGGAATAACCTTGTTATTACCTCTGGTTGGTTTGATTGTTGTCGAAAGACTGGCCAAGAGTCTTCAAGGATCATCCCCACCTTATATTTACGCGATTAATCAAATTAGCTTTGGATTTTATAGGTTAATATTCGCGGGCTTTTTCTGATTGGATTTTCCTTTTTTTCTGCAATTGTGTCTATAACCGTTGAAACTATTTGAGTTCGCAGAGGCCAATTCTTAGGTTTTCAGTATAGTTTGTTAATTTCCTTGGGAACCTCAAGTTGAATAAACTGTAGTGTCTTAAACATGTGATTAGGCCTATTATAATTTGAAAGTGTTCTGCATTACTGTAACTTATTTTGTATTAAAGTTAATTTTATTTCTCTTCTACAATAGATATTTAGTTTTGAAGGTATCTAACGAGTTTTAACCAACGACATTTTAAATAGATTAAATATTTTTATAAAAGATATCGCAGTCCTAATTTTTTAATACTTACTAATAGGATAAAACTTTTTGTAAAATTTGACATAGGTATCTTAGTGCGTTCTGGAGTTATATCTTGTTTTTGATAAAAGACAGATGGAGGGTAAATTAAGTATTTTGCACTTTTGATCTATAGAAACCACTTAATTTATTTTGATGTTCAAAATCATTATAAAAAATTTCGCACGTAATTACTACACTCTTTACATATAAAATACTGTAGTTTTAGTCATAATATTCATACTTATTATTATTGCAAAACATACTTATACTTATTATTAATACTTATCAATAACATAACAAAATAAATATTATTTAAACATTTCAAAGTTTTAAATTGTAGATCATATAACTGAAATAAATAGGCTACAAGGAACAAACCAGTTGATTAAAATCCTACATAAATCGTTAATGGATTTTCGGACATACGCTTATAGAAATCTTTTTGCTTTATTTTGATGTTCAAAATCATTACCAAAAATTGCACAAGTAATTAATAAACACCATGTATATTTAAAATACTGTAGTTCATATTATAATTTTCGTACTTATTTTACCTAAATGTAATATGTTTTTGGTTTGTTAGGTTATTGACTGCAATTACACTTGAGTCAATAACTCAAATAAACCAAAAAATGGTAAACATTTCATTAGTTTCAAATTGTAGCCTATATTACTTCAATACAAACAAGGATTAAATCAATTGATTAAAAATCCTACACAAATCTCTAATGGATGGTGGCGCTATACAGTCATATATCGGGTACAATAAAACCCTTTTACAGTCTGTAAAGGGTCTTTTAAAGTAAAGACTCAAATACAATTATTAATTCCTACATACTCGTACATTGAGAGGAAACTTTCAGAAATAAATCACTATCAATCGATTATTATAGTTCAATCGACATACAGTAAAGATTTATAGCTCTCATGGATGAGTTGTTTATCAATAAAGTTGATTCATCATTGATCGTTATCCCAATGCCGTGTGTCGTAACATGTGTTTACTTCTTTTGGCTGAGGTTACAAAAGTGAGCTTTTTACTTTGGTTGATGATAATGTAATACAGAGATTAAGATTTTTCGTGTAAAGCTGGACTAGATCGGCATTGTGATGTTTATGTGAGTCTGTGCAAGCAACTTGGATGGGATACTCTCTGGCATGGTCTTCATCGATTGGCTAGATCGGACTTTCCTAAGGGTCACTCATCAATAAGATAAGGGTGAAGTTCTGGACTTTTCGACTGGTTCACATCGTGATTATCCATGCCTTGTCATGATTTAGCTTTCATAGACTGTGGGACATACAAGGCTTTATTAGGGTTACTGGATGTTGCTCAGCTTATGATGTGGATTTTCCCATGGTACGGGTAACACGCAGGCTAGCTGGAGTGGATGACGTCACGGTGGACCCATCGTCTTGCTCGCACAGATTAGTCATACATAGTGCACTCATGTATTGTAATATTCCTTGATGAATTAAACCAATAATTTTGAAATATAAATGACATATTTTGATTAGTCCAAAGTTAGAGTTATTATCTCAGCTTATTTAATATGTTTAACCCATATTCGTGCTGTTTATCTGGATATTTTATTTTAATTCTCTTTATCAAAACAGTGAAAACTCCTTTATTTTTATTTATAAGTTACAATTTTCGATGCTATTCAACGGATCTTGAAGTATTTTATTATCTTCTTTTCGTACACGTCGCTCTTACATTTCTTTCAATGCAAACCAAACTGTTTAAATTAGCTGAAGTAGAAGTTAACGGTAATCTTTAAATGTGGTAATCTTAAACTGCATCAGTTTTTAGTTTGAGTTTTTTAAGGCAAATTTAGAAGTTCACTTTTCAGGTCTTTTTCATAATCGGATTCTTCAAAATGAACAGAATACACCCGAGCTACGTTAGCAGAAAGAGTATCGCCACGTTTACATGCGTTAATCCACTTTGATTTGGTTTGGCTATTAGTAGGAAACTTATGAAAAGAAATATTCAACTGTTTTATGTGACGAGAATGGTTGGTACAACTGGCGATAGCACAACACCATATATTATATCCTCTCACAAAACAACAATTAATGCTATTTATAAGTACAAGAAACACGTGTAACAAAGATCGCGTCTACTGTGCAGTATTCTTAGTGACCTTGTGGCGCCGCAGAACTGTCTGGGTCCACGCTGACGTCATGTGCTCAGTTTGCTACTGCGCACAGCGCTGGTGACCCCTACCGTATTAAATAGTCCAGTAACCGTGGATTTTTCCTTAGGCTGATCTCTTAAAGCTCACTACTCTTTCAGTGATGATTAATTAAGCAAGTAATCCAGTTAGTGCGGGTTAATATCCCTAACGTGCAAGAAGCAGCCAGGAGTGATTTATCTGGTCCCAAGTTAAGAAGCTCTTTCCATTGTTAATTGGACGATAGTGAAATGAAGCAGGACGGTTAGTGTCGCATTAAGAGTGCATCATTCGTGGTTTATTGAGCCTTTATAGGAATGGTCTTCCGAGTCAAAATTTAGGATTTACTAATTAAAATAGAGTTAGTTGGTTATAAGAAAATCCAAATTTTGTGTTTTAGTCCTTGAAACAATTATTCTCAAATGTTGAAAAATTGAAAATTATTTTCAAAATGTGCCCAAAATTTTCCCACATACTAAATTTGATGGAAATAACACTCTTCATTTGTGCTGTACAGAGTAGAGATAGATATAATTCCAAAACCATTTTTATGAGATGAATTTCAGTTACATCGGAACTTAATTTTCATAAGAAACTCAACATTGATTTTTGTCCTAATAACATGTTTAAAATAAAGTAAAATGTCTCCTGTTGAATGTTAATACGCACATAATTATTCAGATCACATACACTTAAATACATTGAACAAAATTAATGGAAAATTCGTAGCCAATAAAATTGCAAAATATTCTAATTTCTACAAGAAGAAAACACTTCAACAAGTCATTTTTATTTACAGTAATCTGCTATTTTTGTTTTGGTAGAAAGCTGAAAATACTTAAAATCATGTATTTTCAGTAGTTTGAGCTATTTGCTTACTAAAAAATCGTCTCCTCTTTGTTACTCCTCCTATCGGATACAAGGTTTTAGGAATAGTTTTCTATATATCACTCTGATAAGTTCTTTAATGGACAGAAGATAAAAAATATGAAAAACGTCAGAACGTTATGTATCCACGCAAGGTAAGAATCTAGCCGGGACAGAGTCCACTCAGGGAAAACCTCCCCCATGCAGGATCACATGTTTTGGTGGATTTGCATGCAAAATGAAGGATAAAAAATTAGAAGAACCTAATAAAGAATGGTGGCCAGTTGAATTATAATAACTCTATTAATAATGAAGCGTAATAACACGTCGAGAATGATGATTTAGTTATTTAACGTCGCCTTTTGGTGATTGCAGTTTTTCATTAATTATTGGTATGTTACTGTTTCAAATGAAAGGAATTTCATGCTCACAGTTCTTACTTATATCGATTGAACGTCCGAAGTAGTTTATTTGTTACCTGATACCAAGGCGACCTAGATTACATCTACAGAACCTTGAAGCTATAACTCTTTTATTACTAAACTTTAATTGTTTGCACAGCTTTATTTCCTTTGACTTAAATTATTCTGGAGTAGTTTTCCTCCAATCAGTGCGGTACAATGCAAGACCTGTTCACAATGTATTGTGCAATCATTCGGCCAAAGTATGAGGTCATAAAGTTTCAAGCGCCTTCTGAATTTTTGTTAATAAAGGAATTTAATAAATCCTAACCTATAATAAGTTTAAGATCTTGATTTTAATCAAATACGATTTACGTTGACGACATTTTTATGACACAAGCGAAGCAAGTTTAGGTTCTTATTTAAATATATTAAGACGGCGTCCATGTTTTATTTTCCCTTATTGGTTGACAGCTACTGAACATACAATTTTATTGACGAATTATTAGATTTGGGTGAGAAAGTTTATGCAATTTGTTTACCATTTATATTTGAGTGATATTGTTGGTGTCAAATAGTTTTATTGTTAGTATTTTCATTGTCAATGGGTGTGTGGGAAAGTTTGTGCAATGTTTTTGCGCAGTTTATTTAATAAAATAACGTTTTTTACTCCCTAATTGCGTTGAGGAACAACTATTATTTTGAGGTTAAGTTAGGTTAGGTTAGGTTCCGGGATAAAGGGGGTGTGGTGCATAATTTCACATTCTTGATGAGTGGATAAACTAAAACGTCAATCAGTAGAGCCAATCCAAAATGGCGTCAGGGAAATTTTTTAACTGAGTTTTGTAAATGAATTTTGCTTATATGACCCCTATAAGTTTTTACAAATAAATTATTATATTTAATATTTTATTTTCTGAGTAGTTGCGTTATACAATAGTGATTTGGAAGTCACGATAATAATTTGAAATTATACAAATATTATAAAATGAACAAATATTTTATATGGCTTTATTTCAGTAAGAAAGACAAAATATATTATAATTGTTAATGATAAGACAGTAGACAAAAACTGCTCCTGGTCTAAGCCACGTCATTGCTGATTACATGTTTGCACTCCAGCAGTCATCATTTTTGTACATTTTAATTACATAGTTTGTTAAGTTTGTTAACAAGAAATAGGGTTGAAACAGTTTCAAAATGGTGTTGGTAAGAATTATAACTCTTATCAACTTCTTTTCCTATAATAGAATAATAATGATTTCACTGTAGTTATTTTCCAAGCTGTAGCTACCCTATACCGCCCTCTGTGCCACCGTACAGGAACTAATTAGGCCAGCTTTATAACCAAGTTACTGCTTCTTCAGCTGGAGTTTTAATTGACTTATATCCTCATCCAGAACCCAATGAATTCTCCCCCTTTCAGTTAATTATTTCCTTGTTATCGTACTTCGTTTGAAAATATAATTATCTTAGGATTGCTCATCACAAAGACTTGAGAACATCAACTGTATCCCAGGGGATTTTAAAAGAAATATAAAGTAATTATTAATTGATTATACTAAATTTTAACAAAAAGTTTTAAAATTTAATATTTACAAAGCATAATATGGTTACAATTAAGAATTTGCTCTGAAATGTTTTCCTAAGCATATTGTTAAGGAATGATCAAATTTTGATAATTCAGTTTTAGTTTACAAAACATATTGTTAGGCTAAATGAGTTGTAACACAGTCTAAATTTCATCTTTATTGAAAAATGTTGTTTAAAGAACTTGAAACATATCTTGAAAGTGTCAAATATTTATTTTTTAAATTTTATGAGTTTATCCCGGGACATTTCGCACGTCCGGTGAGTAATTTAATTCCACTTCTGTAGCGTAAATGTTGCAAGGAGGCTGTCAAAATAAACCCAGCTGATATATGGAGTCTATCAAAGATCGGTTCTAGAGCCGGTGTTGTTTATAATTTATATTAATAACCCATCATCTTCAGTGTATACAGATAGGATAATTTAATTTGCTGACACAATTTTCAGTTTCCAAGCATACTTAGTTCAAAATTTAGAACATAAGGTTTTCCTACAAGCCAATATTTGTTGAAAATAATTTGACCATAAATTCAAAGTACATGTTTTTTAAACTTAAAATATAACTCAAATCAGGCACCAAGTGTCATACTGGACGAGAATGTACTTGAAGAGGTCAACAGTGCAAAGTTTTTAGGGTTTTGTATTGACAACAAGTTGACATGGGTTGATCACATATCAAATATTTGTGGTAGAGTCGGCAAGGGAATATTTATTTGTACTTAGAAAATTGAGTTTGTATTGCAATCATGCGATTCTACTAACAACCTACTATGGTATTGTGTATCCGCATCTGAAAAGTGGAACTCACCTTTGGGGAGATTTGTCAGCTCGGAATATGTGAAGAGTTTTTGTCCTGCAAGAAAAAGTTATAAGGCTTATAGCAGGTAAAAAAACTGAGTCATTTAGGGTTGTGTTTAAAGAGTTTGTAGTTCTTACACTCCCGAGTATATACAGGGTGTTCGAAAAATGTGGGGCAATAATTTACGTAGTGATTTCTTGTGTCAAAATAAGCAAAAAAGTTTATATAGACATAATATATGTCCTATCTCGTTTCGTTTAGCGTCTGTCTGTCTGTATGTGTTTTTTACAAAAAATTCATAACTCCTTAACGGTTTGAGTTAGAGCGTTGAGATTCTGCACAAATGTTCATCTTATTGGCCGTTATCTTTGTGCAAAATATGAATAATTTTTTTAACTGTTTCAAAATGGCGGCTATTTTAATATTTGACGGCAAATTTCACGAAAACCGTTAATTTTACAAAAAAATTGCAAGATACATAAAATGTAGTAAGTTTTATGGAGATTCCAACGATATCTTATTAAGCTTATTTTGGACGAAGAATAACAGAGAAATTAATTTCTTCTTTGCTATACCTAGTTTTCTCCATTTAAACAATGTTAAAACTGTAACAAATATCATAAAATCACAACTTATCACTACATAAATATTATTTTATTTTCAAACATGTACAAAATGAACACTTTTTTTTAAAGAAACACAACTTTTGTGATTTTAAACACATACAGTCAGACAGACGCTAAACGAATCGAGATAGGACATATGTCTATATAAACATTTTTGCTTATTTTGACCCAAGAAATCACTACGTAAATTATTGCCCCACATTTTTCGAACACCCTGTATATATATATACTTGAGGTGATACTCTAATACAGTCATATGTTAGAATATCCAAAATAAAGATATACTTTATTTATAGCACCAGACAAGTTATTAATTATCGTGCTGGACAGCACAGATTGAATTTATATTGCAAACTTCCTTCACAAGCTGGTGCTAGACTGATCAAACAAAGCATTAAAAACCATCAGGATTTTTTACCATTTAAAAACAGCGTTAGACGACTATTGTCCAGATCGTTTTAATCTGTGGAGGAGTTTGTGCACTGTATGCCGAGCCTTTGATATGATGGATGTGCTCTCTTTCTCTCCTTTGTATCTAAATTTATATATAGAACTGACTGTAATATTGTAATTATACTTAAATGTGTCTGTATTGTGTACGTTAATATTATATCCGTCACTATTTTGTTTTTTGGTTAATTGATTATTGGAATTAATTTGTGACATGTTGTTTTTGTTTTGTCTAGTGTGCATTGGACTGACTGTTGAACATTTTTTGTTGATTATTTGTAGTATTGTTTGTGTAATATTTGAAATTGATTAGGGCTATGCAATTGTATTTTGTCTACCACCATAAAAATAAAATAAATAATGTTTAGTTTTGCGAAGGAGTTTAAAATTCCTTAAAGTTCGGTGTAACGTCATTAGGGACACAAACGTAAATGTTAAACGTAATTACATTTTAAAGATAAAAGAGCTCCACAACATTCTGGAGCCTTTGCAAGAGATTGGGGTTAGTTTATCTCCACTATTCAATGCTGAAACGACTCCCACGAGATCTGATTTTCTGGAGAACTGCAGGACTTTGTTGATGTCTTTTATTCAGGGTTGGTACAGGTTTTATTTTTGTCATTATCACAATTCTTTTAGTCTTATTGTCCCGGGTACGTTTATAAACTGACGGATCAAGAATTGATGAAGAAACGTTAGTTGAAATAGATTGTAGCCACTTCTCGTACTACTTTACATTGAGTAACAATTCAACAGTTTTTGTAGTAGAATTACAAGACATAAATGAAGCTCTTCAATAGATAATTGTAAGGTCATGAATGAAAAAAAAAATTGTTATCCAAGTTATTTAAATCTAAATACAAAAAGTTATATGATTAATCGAAAAATTGACATATCTGTTTTGAGATCACCTGAGTATAAAAAAGTGATTTTTCGAGTTCAAAAATTGTAATGATCTGTCTGTCTGATATTTAACGATCAACACTCTACAGCCCAAACGTGTTGAATTGATTGATTTTAATGAAATTTGGTGTATGGGAAAATTTACGGCATATCTGGGGATATTTGGATAACTTATAATTTGGGGGTAACTACAGTAAACAAAATTAGGATTTTTATCAAATTTCGGCCTCTAACGGGCCTTATTGATTATATTAAAAAGTCTCCACTCGCTTCGCTCGCTCAATGTCCCTAGTGAGCTTCATAGTTGTACATAGTGAAATGTGAAGGAGTCTGTGTCAGTGATTCGGTCGTATATCTTGGGAAGTCGCTGTTCAAAATTACACTTTTGACTTCTTATATTTGTCAAAGTAAGGAGATAGGGTTGTAGAATTGTAATATACAAATATTATTTAATTTAGTGTGTTGTTAGTTGAATAACATGAGGTGTTTTACCGCCATTTTTATTATTTTGAATTATGATTATCTAAATTTAAATAGAATTCTGTATCAGCACACTATAGTCTCCTATAGTAAATTATGTTATGTTTGTATCTAAATTTTTGCGGCAGCTATAGCGTTAACGTAGAGGGGACAACTCTGGCGGCAGCTATAGCGTTAACGTAGAGGGGACAACTCTGGCGGCAGCTATAGCGTTTACGTAGAGGGGACAACTCTGGCGGCAGCCATAACGTTTACGTAGAGGGGACAACTCTGGCGGCAGCTATAGCGTTTACGTAGAGGGGACAACTCTGGCGGCAGCTATAACGTTTACGTAGAGGGGACAACTCTGGCGGCAGCTTTAGCGTTTACGTAGAGGAGACAACTCTGGCGGCAGCTATAGCGTTTACGTAGAGGGGACAACTCTGGCGGCAGCTATAGCGTTTACATAGAGGGGACAACTCTGGCGGCAGCTATAGCGTTTACATAGAGGGGACAACTCTGGCGGCAGCTATAGCGTTTACGTAGAGGGGACAACTCTGGCGGCAGCTATAGCGTTTACGTAGAGGGGACAACTCTGGTGGCAGCTATAGCGTTTACATAGAGGGGACAACTCTGGCGGCAGCTATAGCGTTTACGTAGAGGGGACAACTCTGGCGGCAGCTATAGCGTTTACATAGAGGGGACAACTCTGGCGGCAGCTATAGCGTTTACGTAGATAGGATAACTCTGGCGGCAGCTATAGCGTTTACGTAGAGGGGACAACTCTGGTGGCAGCTATAGCGTTTACGTAGAGGGGACAACTCTGGCGGCAGCTATAGCGTTTACGTAGAGGGGACAACTCTGGTGGCAGCTATAGCGTTTACATAGAGGGGACAACTCTGGCGGCAGCTATAGCGTTTACGTAGAGGGGACAACTCTGGCGGCAGCTATAGCGTTTACATAGAGGGGACAACTCTGGCGGCAGCTATAGCGTTTACGTAGATAGGATAACTCTGGCGGCAGCTATAGCGTTTACATAGAGGGGACAACTCTGGCGGCAGCTATAGCGTTTACGTAGAGGGGACAACTCTGGCGGCAGCTATAGCGTTTACATAGAGGGGACAACTCTGGCGGCAGCTATAGCGTTTACGTAGATAGGATAACTCTGGCGTCAACGATGACGGACGGAAGGCAAGTCGAATATAACCATTTCTGTTTCCTGAGGCTTTGAAATGTGAAGATCGGTAAAAAACGGATGTTTATATATATTTTTTATGATTAATTAATTTATCCTATACTTAATGTAGGCCTACTTGGTAAGTAAAGAGTGAACAGATCTAATTACAATTTGTTGCTATATACAACATTGTTGAGCCTCGTACCCCTCCTCCATTTCTTCCGCCACTGTGCAGACCCCTACCACTGTGCAACACACCCTAAAACTTTTCGAAGCTATGGGATTTTATCATATTCGGTGCTGTGGAACTGTTATAAAATTCGATCTTGTATATATTAGATCCTATAAGAAACATATATTTTTCGGAGTTGTTAAACTAACTCACTTTTCGTTGCTATGAGATTCGGTGTGACGTCATCACAACTTCTTAATCTCGTGATTAAAAAGTTCAACAGTCCTTAACTTCTGCTTTGGCTATTTTTACAACATTTTTGGGTGTACAAAATAATTAAAGCTTAACATTATGAAAACTTAATCTAAAGAATTTAGATGTTTAATATCTTGTAATGTAGGATGTGTGATGGAAGTGGATAAATGATTGGTGGTTATGATACAAAAATAATGATAGATTGTGTTTCTAAAAAAATGATATTTATATTGCTTTCGTTTATAGATTTGAGTTTGTTTCCTTTAATGAACTTTGACTTTGAGTGAGTTGTAATTTTTTTGAACAATGTCTGGATGAATTTGGTCTGAAAGGTGAATTCACAATGTTGAATCAATGATAAATAAATTTGTATTTTCACTCACCAATGGTTCTGAGCTAGAATATAATATATTAGTAACTGCACTAAATTTTATCACTATGCTTTTATACAAAACACTTAAACAGCTTACTGGATCTATAATGTGAAGTTTTAAATAGAGTTGCTGAAACTTTATAACTTTTTTAACGTAGAGACTTCCTTTTCCTCCCAAGTGGTAGTACTTCTTTCATTGTTTTACTTAATGTTCTCTTTCTCTAATTTAAAATAAAAACTCATTAAATATAATGTTAATTCTATCACTGTTCATGTTGCACAAATTGTTTTGGGTTTTGATGAAATGAGTTATAATTTTGGTTGTTGATAGTAAATATGTTTAATTTGACAATTTTTCTGCCATGCATATAGGTATATTCTTATAATTGTGAAATTTTGGTAGCGTTACATTGCCCTTTTTGATTTTCAGAAAACTCAAATAGTTGTTCTGGAATCAAAAATAAGATATTGGATTGCCAAAAGCTTTTCTTTTTTCACCATAGAGACTTCCTTTTCATCCCAAGTAGTATTTTTCTTTCTCTCTTTTACTTAATATTTCGTTTTATCTTTTTTAAACTCGTTACATATAGTGTGTTCTAAAAGTCCCAGACTGGTTCAATAAGTTGAAAACCAAAAAAAGATATTTTATATGTGCCTTCTGGTGGTAAAAAACTACTTTTGTTTTTACAAATGAGACATTTTTATCTGTCCCCAAATATGGAGGTTTAGGGGAATCTCAGTAATCTTAAATGGTAACAACCATCGAATAACCCTCATGTTGAAGGGTTTATTTAGTAAAGTACAACTGAGCAAACTAGAGAGGTCGATATCTTGGTCTTATCTAAAATGGAGGTCGTTCACATATTTGAAACGGCTATTTCATATTTTACTTTTATTATTTTATTTGATGATGAATACAGGATGAAAATGTATTAACAACATTGGTTGTAATCATTGTTACTATTTTTTTAATATTAAAAATAGTATGAATTCCTATTGCAGGGTGTAAAAAAGTGGTATGTAAGTTAATGTAATTTTAATAAAAGTTTTACACAATGTTTATGGTACTGACAACAAATTAAATCACCTGATGATACCTGGTTTTATCTAGAGCAAGTGTTGGAAATGATGCCCCTCAAGAGTTATGCAATGTGCCAGTCTGTAGTAGCAGGTCTGTATCACATTCTGTAGAGTACGTAATAGCTCCTCTTCGGTAATACGTTGTGGAAAGTTCATTTATTAAATATAAGTAATTATGGTTACAACATTACATTGATCCCATATTATCGCCTTCTTAATTAATTGGGAAATAAAAAAAATAATAAAATAGCCGTTTCAAATATTTGTACTTCCGCATTTTAGATATCGACCTATATTTTACGCAGTTATATTGAACTAAATAAGCCCTAGGGTCACTGATGGAGGCTACCATTTAGGATTATTGATTTGCCCCCAAAACCTTCAATTTTATGCGAAGGGTAAAACTGTTTCATTTCCCAAAGAAATAGTTTTTTATCACTAAAAGGCGCATTTAAATATATTTTGTGGTTATAAAGTCATTGAATCGGACTTTTGGGAGGTATGGGGTTTGCTGGAATGCGTTATGTTTATGGCAGGTGATAATGAATATTTGAATTGTGTGATTGTCTTGTTATGTATCTACAATGTTATTATTTAAGAATTTCGGTATAGTTACAATATATTTTCGTTTACAAAGGAGGTTTTATCATTGGAACTTATCTCGTAATAAATTAAAATTTACAATCAAGTCACGTATTGAGTATCAAGTCAATGCAACTGCGTATCACTACTCCATAGTCTGTCGCTGAGATTTCAATACTCCATTCAGTTGTCCAATTATAGAATCTAAAAATAAATGTTTAACATGGGGATAAAAAAACTAAACATTAAATCTAATTTTGAAGATAAAATGACCTATAATAACTTTCTTCAGCTGTTGTAAAGATATTGGGTTTAGTTTATCTGCACTATCCTACAGTGAAACGACTCCCATGAGATCTGACCTTCATAAAATATACAAGAACTTCAGTACCTTGCTGCTGCCTTTTTTATTTTACAAGATGGAACTAGTTTTATTTTTGTCATCATCGTAATTGTTTTGGTCTTGTATATTGAACATTGTTAAGTCAAAAGGGGATGTTAAGGGGTTGATTTCCATACTTTATAATATTATAAACGGATAATCAATATGGGTGAAACAAGGAAATTTGTTTTGAAGAATAATATTTCTATTTATTAATAATATTAAGAAATTACAATTATTAGAACAATTCTATTTTCTCGACGGCTACCATTTTCTTTTACTTTCTGAAATATTATTATATTTTTTAAATTTATCACAATGTAAAAGATGTTTTTAAAAAGATTTCTAGTCCAAGTCAATTCTTCATATTACAAGAAATTAAAGGAATCTTATAACGATTAACCAATAACTATCACAATTAAAATACTTAAACTCAATAGATGATTGATTTCTGAATGTTGGGATTATAAGATACCTTTTACAAATACTAAATAATTAATCGATGGGTTAAGGTTTATTAGAAATTCAGTATTGTTTTTCTGTTTGGAAATTTTGAAATTATGAGTTATCCAAGTTAAATTATTGCGACTTTTGAAGTTAAAATATGTTGAACTCCTTATACTAACAATTGTGAGATTATAGTAATTTTAATTATTTGATTTTTCGCTTATACGTTTTTTATTAGCAAATATTGAATTTACAATAATATTTCAAGTGAAAAATATACGACCTAGACTGGGAATCGAACCCAGGACCTTTGGCTTTACGCGCCAATGCTCTACCATTGAGCTATCCTAGTCGCTTCCCAGTACAGGGCGCAGACTTCTCACTTGACTTTTAATTAATTGGATCACTTGAATAATTAATTGGAAACTCAAAATTGCAGCAACTAAAGTCAAGTGAGAAGTCTGCGCCCTGTACTGGGAAGCGACTAGGATAGCTCAATGGTAGAGCATTGGCGCGTAAAGCCAAAGGTCCTGGGTTCGATTCCCAGTCTAGGTCGTATATTTTTCACTTGAAATATTATTGTAAATTGTGAGATTAATGTAAATTGTAATGTATATTGTCTCATTACAGATATGACATAGTTATCAGTTCTTATTCAGTGGAAATTAAATATTTCTATTTTATTCTAAGATATTATGGGATCCAAATTTTTAAAACAGACAACATACATTTTCTTTATTAGAATTAATTTTTGTTCATAGCCTTTTAGTTTTCAACACTCTAACTACCCTTTTTCTTACTCCATCTTTTATTTACAAAAATGTCATTTATCACGTTACAATTTATATATTAAAATTATGATGGTGTATGATACGAAATAATGATTTTATGTTAATGAATCATACAGTATGAAATAGGATTCTTTAAAATTTTATTTTTATGTAAGATGTGGTTTTATTTATTTACATTATTTATCATTTTATAACTGTGGAATTTCGGATTGTCGTAAGCTTTAGAATAGTACTGAGTTTCGATTCCAAACACGGTTTTATTATCTGGATTCCCTTTGTCAATATGAAACCCACAATATTTTATCATCTTTGATTTAAGCTTACCATCACTACTTGATCCCTTTCGTCTGTATCGGAATACAATAACGGCTACAAACATTAAGATAAGATCATAAAATTTAGTACTTAGGTTCATATAGAACCGTAATGAAATTAAGAAAAATCGATTTGAAAATATCAAAACGGCGGTAATTTTAAACGGGTTTTATTCAAGTTATAACACACTAAATTTGATAAATATGTGCAGATTTCAATTCTGAATTGAATGGTTTCAACCCCACATCTCTTCAATATCAGATAAGCTATTGTAAAAAATGTAATTTCTGACCTTCCCTGAAAATATAGTCAACGTGTTGTTACGATATTCAATTAAAAATCTACATATCTACCCAATCGCCATATCGATTCAGAAATTTATTATATCTAGTGACAAGGTTTTCAACTCCTTTACTAAAAAAAAATCTAAAACTTATGACAACAATTTTCTTACTGCATTTTTACTTTTTCATCATTTCCGAATAACTTTTTAGGTAGAGCTTCTTTCATGGGACCGAACACTTCAAAATCACAATGTCTGGACAATACGGAGAGTGTTCCCACTCTTCCCATTGGAACTTCTGCCTTATATGAATTGCATTTGTGACTGCATTGTCAAGGAGATTTTCATTGTTGCGCCTTAATAGTTTTCTTAGACGACAATCCTTATTTGCCTTTCCTAGTCTGTTCAAGGCTTCACAGTAAGCTGTTGCATTAGTTATTGTTCCCATTGACATGAAATCAGAATGCACTACACCTTGATTTTCGAAGAATAGAGTGAACATCACTTTCAATATCTGATGGAATCTGTCGATTTTTTTCGAAGAGGGAGATTGAGCATGTCTCCATTCGTGTGAACTACGTTTTGTTTCAGGAGTGAAATGATGGACTCAGATTTCATCTCCAGTCACAATTCTGTTCGAAAATTAATTGCATCCCATGTCATGATGAAGCAAGAACTGTGGAACCGATGAAAACGCTTCTCTTTGTGTTCTGCAGTGAGTAAGCGAGGTATCAACGACCGCGCACTTTTTAATGCTCAGAGATGTGAACACGTCCTTGATAAATATTCATATTAGTTGCTATTTTGTCCTCCGTGATTTTTCTGTATGCAAGAATCAGTTGTCGAACACGTTGAACATTGCCACCCATGACCGAGTCGATCGCTTTCGAAGCCTACATTCACCCTCAATCTCACTGCGGACATTTTCAAATAATTCGTACGGTTTTGCAATGGCCTATCGACCAAACCGTAAACTTCATTTAGCTGTCGATGAATTTCACTGGGATTAGCCTACACTTTTCAGCCTATAGAAAACGAGATTTCTAATTTGGATCCAACTTTCAAGTGGCGCGACTTTATTATTCGTATTTGTTAACAACGGGATCATAAACATTTTACAGCTGGTTTTATAGAAGTTTAAACATTGTTACCAACAGCTGTAATCAAAATTTACCTTTAACAAAGAGCAATGCAACCTACTTTTTGACTGCCCTTCGTATAATACTATAGAGTTTCCTTAGAAACGGTTTAAAACTAAAAGTTGATCACTAGGTTAGGTATTGTTGACACGTTTCTATGGATACAAACATTAGTAATTAATAAGTATAATTTATTAAATTTTGTAAGTCATAATATATTTCTCAATTTCGTATTTTAACAATTTATAAATACTCGTCATGTAGCTAATTAGTTGACAAAACATTACAGACATACATTTCTTTTGATTCTTTTATACATCCGTTTGTTTGTTTATCTCGTCCCAACGTCCGCCATTTTGAAATTTTGTTTCATTGTTGCAGTGAAATTAAACAAGTATAACCGAGTTTATATGGTTAATTTAAATTAAGTGAAGTTATGTTAATTTATAATTTTGAGGTTATATTTATAAGAATTTGTTTTTTGTAATAATAACTTTTGTACTTTGAGTCGTAAAAAATACTTTTGGGTATCTTTGGAAGCAGATTGTAAGGATACAAAAAACACGATAAGGCGAGATTGGAAAATATGTGGAAACAAAATATTTTTAAAAAACGTTTAACTGTTTTTGAAATTTCTAAGTAGGTATGTTTTTAAAACATTTATTAAGTGGTTACCGAATTTTCACAAACACACGTGTATATGTCATTCATTTTTTTGTACTTTGGACAAAGATTTTTTAAAGTAAAATTTTAAGACAGTATTTAGATTTTTTGTCTTTTGTGTACAAATAAGTTATTTTTTTATACATTCTAGATTTTATGTCGCTTTGATCTTTCAAATACATGCTGTAGCCTGGAACAAGTGTTTGAGAGAGGTTGAGAGCTTTTGTCTGTGGTAACTAATGCACCATCAAGACCGGACTTAGTGGTGTTTTAAGTAGAAAAATAGATTATCTAATAGCTGTGATTAAGTCCTTAAGGACATGAATACCATTGCTTGAGTTGAGTTTAATCAATCTAAAAAGTTGTTGTATTGCATACATAAAATTTAGGGTCTTCAGATGTTTAAAAAAGCTGTTACACGTAATATTCAGCTTAAAACCAACTCGCCGACACGAAAGGTGGCGATTTATATTTTGGTAATTATACGTATTTGGTATACCGAGTATAGGGTAAGTTTGGTAAATACAAGACATCTTGACTTACGTTTTTTGACTGAACTTTTGATGACCTCAAGAAATGAAAAAGTGATTTTAGACAAGCAGTCCATTCATCACCGTTGTCGCCTGTACGTAAGCGACAGCGGCCACAAAATATAAGATAGAAATTTGGTATAAAGAACTATAGTGTACTCATATAAAATTTTATTGAAATTCCTAAAATATAGAATTGTAAATGTCAAAACGACGTCAGTTTTATACAGTTCATAATTCTTTTGTTATTCAACTTATAACGCACTAAATTGAATAAAATTTGCAGATGAGTCAATGACGATGAGAAATTGTCAAAAGTATAATTTTGAACCATGACCTTCCAAAAAAATGTGATACTTTTATAGTTGCCAAAAACGGTAGTGCAGTTCCACCGACAGGAGCGTACAAGTGAAGGCCCCTTCACATATGTACAGCTTCGATTCCCGTTATAGTCGACACTGACACGAGCGAAGCGAGTCGAGAGATTTTAATATCTACGAGATGCGTTAAAGTTTCACTTATAGTAAACAGTAGTGAAATACACAATTACGAGGTTCGGAAAACGTGCGTAACAACTGTTCTAAACGAACTTGCACGATTGAAGAAGACTCCTTGATATACTATTACTATTTACCAGTTTCTATAGGACTCAAGAAACCAACTTCTGTGCGTTACATTTAGAGAATTTGTTTGTATTGATTGACGACATTGGGTAAGTAGAACGATGGCCCCATCGCTTGTTAGTTTCCTTACCTCGACTTTGTTTAACTTTCGCCATCGTAAAATCTACCACTTAAAATTGATCTGTATAACGAATTTAAATGTCTGCCACTTTCAAAAGGGTTGCTGGATTTTTAATTTTTCTAAGTTATTTATACCAATTAGCGTAGTCATAGTTTGATTATATTAACTCCAGTCTGACGGACAAAAAGAAGAAAAATTTCTCTCCAATTCAGATATTTAAAATTTTTATTTCAATGGTTTTGCTTTCAAAGAATAAGAGGGTAAAATAATTATTTATTTACGAATTGCCGCACAATTTAGAAACTTAAATGGCTTTGAAGAATTCATCTCAATTATTAATGTATGTATCCATAGAAACGATACAACAATATTACTTATTTTTAGTTTTGTTGCTTCGAAGGATAATCTATTGTATTACATTACAATTCCTCATTTGAATTAAAGAAATCAACCGACTGTATAAATAAAATTGAAGCACATCCTCTTGAGTATCATCTTAGAGCCACAGGATTTGCTCTTGACTAGAAAGTGGGAATATAAGTATTTCCTATTCTTTCCTATGAATATCCTCTAAATTATTTTTGTTTTAAAATTAGAGGGTTTAACTGTATGGAAGTCAAACATTATGCGAGAAGGAGAAACAAACACAGGTAGGTTTAACAAAAACCGGAATATAAAGACAATTAATAATGAATACATAATAAAAAAATACAGTAATTTAACAAACCCAATACTACAAGCTGTACAATACTACAAGCTGTACAATACTACAAGCTGTAATAGGAGTAGCAGTCTGGTTAAATATATTGAAAGTTAATATTTCCAGTAGAGCCAAAATTGTACACAGGTTGATTTGAATGATACGGTGTAACAATATTGAAATTCACTGTTTGTAAATAAACATGTGAAAGTCACCTCAGGGCTCATATATCATAAATTTTAAACCCTGACCTCACACAAAACAGCCATGAACGTAGTAATCCATCGCACAGTCAACGTCTTTGCATAAGCCATATCAATCATTTAGTTTTAAGAAAAAAAATGTACAGTGTTGTGAAGTAAAGAAATAAGGGAGGAAGATGAAATCATCAAAACATATTCAAAGAGGCATAGGGGGCTTCAACAATGAGAAATAGGCAATTGGTGCTGGACCACAAATAAGGAATTTTGAAAGCAGTACAAGTGTAAACTATTTTAAGTAATGTCCGTATAAGTAAGGAAAAGGAGAAGAAATAAAGATGAAAAGAGTAGGTGTCAATTGACAATTGAAAGGAAAGAGAAATAAAGAAATTAATTGGTGAGAAAAGATTTTAATAATAAACTTGAATTATCAGATTAACCTGGGATAGCTTCCCTGTGCTATAACCATTTTTGATTTCCAATAGACCATATTATTATAAACTTTTAAAAATTTCAAAACAAAGAACATTCAATGTATCATAAAATCACCCCATAATGTCACCATCACATCACCCATTTCACCAGTGCACCACCATCAATAAATAAACAGAACAAAAACTGTTAGATTCAACTCAGATATGTAATAGATTGAGCTAACCAAATAGTCTGATTTTATAAATAGATTTTCATGTTTATTCTTTCTGTTTAACTACAATCGTCTAGTGGTAAATTATAAAACATTAAGCTATATTGTGTAATAACTTTGAAAGTTTCAGCCTCAACACACAACTCACAAATGAATAATTTTTAGCCGTGACAAGTCTCGTATGTGGAGTACACTTCTAAAATGAGCGGGAATGTTAGTCAAACATTTTTAACTAAAAGTCACGAAATGTGTTTAGTGAAGTAATAAGGGAAGAAGATAAAATCATCAAAACATATTCAAAGAGGCATAGGGGGCTTCAACAATGAGAAATATGCAATTGGTGCTGGACCACCAATAAGGAATTTTGAAAACAGTACAAGTGTAAACTATTTTAAGTAATGTCCGTATAAGTAAGGAAAAGGAGAAGAAATAAAGATCAAAAGAGTAGGTGTCAATTGACAATTGAAAGGAAAGAGTTTCAATTGACAATTGAAAGTTTTATTTGTTTAACAAACTTGTCCGGTATACATGCGGACGCGCCATTTTGCCTAATTATGTTAAAAGTTATTTTATGAAAGCGTAGATCTTTCAAGACCTTTTCGTACTTACCTTAATAAAAATGTAAGTGTTAAGCTTTCTTATAAGGCTTTAAACAAACACACTATAGACCTACCACAAACTAAAGAACAAGCCTGTGTGCAAGACGAGCTACCCCACTTCATTCTTTTACGGTATCCATACGCACTGTTATCATCTTATCAGGTTTGTGTGAAGGGCAGATTTCTTCCCCATACTCTTTTTTTGTTTGTTGCAGACCTATAATAGTTGGAATTTTGACTGATATTTAACAGAAATATGATATTTGTGTTTGAAATTAAAAAAAAATAATTCAACATCCTTCCTTAGGTAGACTTTTCACAGACTTCAGTGTCGTTAAACAAAACATGATTGTATTTAAGCATGTGTTTGTCTTTTTGTACATATGTACGAGTGAAAATATTTATAATGCACAATTAATCACTGCCAAATGGTACGTGAAAGCAATTTTAACTATGTATTTACTGAGTTCTACTTCTACACAATTTTCCATCCTAGATGAAATCTCAGCTGATTGATATTCGCACAAAGTAGAACTGAACAAAAGACGACTAACGACAGAGCATTGTTTACATAAATGAACACCACGAGGCGCTGTTGAGGGGAGTAATGAAGTCTATTGTTCTACTCCTGTCATCAGAAGTTATTCATTATAACTGGTATAGGTGCAAGGCAGAATGGTGAAGGTGGTAATCGTGTTTGAAGTGAAACTACGGAAATATGTAATTATTATATTTCTGGATGGTCAAATTTAAATACAGTGTGGTAAAAAAGTAGGGATAAATTAAAACCTCGTACCAGGTTTGTCTAGATATAAGTGTTTGCTTTCTGAAGACAGCTTGGAATGACAAAGGTCAGAGAGATTCCACGTCATAATCTTAACAACCACTTAATAACTGACTATTATTCTGAAATTACAAATTAAGTTAACTTAATCAATTTCGCCTAACGTAACATAACTTTTAACCTAACCTAATCAAACCAACCTATTTATCAGACCTAACCTATCCAAACTTAATCTAAAGCTATTTAGAATTGTTTTTATTGAGCAGTACGTTTATTGTACGTAATACTAAGTTTTATTTATTACTCTCGTTATAGCTGGCTTGGGATTGATCTCAGTTATTATGTGCAGAAGAGTTTCTCATTAGTTAGCTGTCATTGCGTTGTGAATCATTGACTTTGGGCACCTAATTGTAGTTCCAACAATGTTTCATTTCGTTAAGAACTCATAATACTTTATATTCTCCTAAGTTTTCAATATGAGGCCCCTGTAGGATAAGTGCTCTGGATTGACGAGTAAGATGTTCCAGGTTTAATCCACGGGAGTCCCAAACTTTACTGATTTGGCGCAGTTTTGTGAAGAAAATTGTAAAGCTAAAGTGAGTAGCGAACTCTGTGTGACAAGGCTAGAATAACGGCGACGAGGGTTTCGATGTACTAATCACACTATGACTGAATAGCGGTCTAGCAGGCTAGGTCCTTCATGGGTTGTTCCACGATGGAGTATATACTTTTACGTTTTAAATGTGAAACTTTTTAGACAAGAAAACAATTTATACAAGTAAGGTAATTAAACAACATTATAAATTAATATTAACAACTAATATATATATATATATATATATATATATATATATATATATATATATATATATATATATAGTTCATTGCTAAATATGATAGTTAAATTATTTAATATACAAATTTAATATATTAAAAACAATGTATTAATTTTATTAAATATGATAATTAAATTACATTTAAATATTTGATTGAATTAATTAACTGTATATGTATCTGGGACTATAATTAAATCGAATTACAGTATGTTGGTAATAATTAATTAGGCATATTTTATTCTAGTTATGCAGTATCCCTAGTAACGTTAATAACAATAACCATTTTATGCTTTATATTAATCAATACTTAAAAACATTTAAGCTTCTATTAATTACTACATTTGTATTAATTTAATTAATTTTTGTATTTGTTAAAATAAACTCATAATAATTTTTAATGTAATAAGCATATTTTAAAATAATTTAATTCCTCATAATTTGAAGATACGGATAGTTTGAGCTTTAATAATTTTTACAATAGCAAATTAAAAGAGTTATAACACCAGGAAATGATTTTTTATTATTAACTATTTATCCATAATGAAAGAAAATTCCCCAAAATATCAATAAAACACTACATCACAAATACTGTATAGTTATGTTAATTATACCTTATGTACATTTCAATAGCACTGCTATCATCTTCAGAGGTAACCTTAATAACTACAATAGCAATGCTATTGTACATAAGGAGGAATAAACATAACTATACAGTCTTTGTGTTTTATTTGTGGTTTTGTGGACTTTCTATTCATTGTATATTCACCACTGTGCTTTAGAGATTCATACGATATAAATCCAGTCATATTATTCGTCGTAATATGATTGGTTGTTAATTTATGTTTCTTACTGTCAAACATAAAAAGTTCCTATTAAAAAATTGTACCATATGACAAGATAACATCTCTAGTGAATTTACATATTTGTGAAGATTTGGACAAATTTTATGAATAGTGAGAGTCATAGTATTTCAATTGAACAATAAATTCAGATAAACTGTCGCCTGTGGGGTTCTGTGCAGTTTAAACCAATAAACATATTTTGATGAAATTCGCTATGAACATATTTTTGGTTGTAGCTGCCATAACATCAATACTCAAATTTCTTCATAATAAAATATTGCCAGTTAGTACCTAAACAAAACGCCTTGGTCGCCATCTATCCAACATGGCGTTTGTAAGTAAAAAGGTCATATCTTAAAATTGGGTCTAACGATTTTGATACGTGGAGATTATGACTCAAAACACTACCAAATTAAAAATGGGGGAAAAAACCAGAAGTGATTTCTAAAACAATAAAACGAACCTGTTTAAATTATATTTCACCAAATAAATTTATAGTTTGGACAAGTTTTGCCAAAACAAAGGAAGCTTGATGTAAATATAAAAATATTTTCTAAATTTATCGCACTGAATTGTTTTGGTGTGGAATGGTTTTGTTCGGTTATTATAGGTGATTATATGAGAAAGTTTGTACAATGCTTTTTATCATTTATTTAAGTAAGTTGAACCAATATTTTGGACACAACACATTACGTTCTCTATAATATATTGGTGAAATTCAAACTAGAGAAGTAACGTGACATTATTTAAGACATAATCAAAACATATGGTTAGTGCTGTATTCTTGACTTTAATCAAAATCGTGCTTCTAATATTGTATATGTATTAGTTTTACTTAGACATTTTTATTGGAAATTCGTCAAATTCTTTGAGTCATTTCTGCTCTGAGTTAAAAGTTCAAGAAAAGCTTCAAAACAGTTAGAAATGAATTAGATATCGCCAATTATTGTCGACGTATTTATCACAACACGCGTTCTAGAGGTATAGAAGGATAAAGTCCTTGTAGTTCCCTCCTCCCCCTGTGACACCCTGATTAAACTTTCCCTCCATCCTTCCCTTTCTCTATTGTCATCTTTGTCCTTGTCATTGTCTTTGGTTTTCTGAAACGAAATTAAACACAAAAGAAAAATCCTTATTTTACTTATCTGAACAAAACCTACCCAAGTCAGACAATTACACCTTTTGTCAGTCGTTTACGGTTTTAATAAAATTGACGTCAAGTGTAGTCCCTCACGTAATGAGGAGTTTGTAAAGCTAAATAAGACTAATTTGTTTAAGTATGTTCGCACATTAGCAAATTTACTCGTAGAAAATACGCCAATTTGATGCCTCAAAACAGAAAATAATTATATATTTTTAAATCTCGGTCGCTTAAAGGGATATTCGTTAGAATATGTATAGAATGTTCAGTAAATGTCGTGACATGATTATATGGGTTAAAATGAAAAAAAAAAAATCTATGAATATGTATAATTAATTATGCGTTGTATTTATTATATGTCCGGAATCGCATAGTTTTCCATCCTTCGGGCATTTTGTATTTTATTATTTTAAATAATTATGGATTTTGAAATTATTAAAATTTCAGGTCGAAAATGGTTTTAAAGCTATTCAATTATATTTCAAACAGTCACCATTTCGAAAATTTATGATAACATTTTGATTCTTAACTCACTGATTAAAATGTAGCATGAAAAATTTGTATATCAAATTTCGAGTTGAAATCATAATTATTTAAAAAACAAATGTATATAAAAATTACAATGAAGTGGAAAACAAAGCATTTGCGGATATATGTTTATAGAAATGTCTTTTTTTATTTTGACCCATATAGCCATCACTTAAAATTTGGCACGACATTTTGTGAACACACTGTATAAGATGTCACGAAATTAAAAATTTTACTATTAAACTACATTAATTAAAAATTTCAAGATGCATAACGATGTTTGGAAGATGCACGAGGAAGACCCAGGAAAAAACTTCATTTGCTTGATTTTTAAAGAAACTTATTGATTTTCAAGGTCATTTGTGAAATTGACTATAGGAATAAAAGTGTCGAACTGTATTGAAATTGATCAGTGGTTTTCGAGGAAAATGATCCACTATGGTAAATGGTCAGACGTCTTTTTTTTATCCAGAGTTTTTTTGATTGAAATTGTTTAAAAATCTAATCAAGTTTTATTTTTACTCCAAACATTCTCTTTGTTTACAAAGAAACATAACTATATGGGAATATTATTGTGACTAACTATAAAACACATAATAATACATCTCAATTATTAACATATGTTTCCATAGAAACCTTTCAACAATTTCAGACCCATTGTTAATCAGTTTTATATTGTTATGTTTACAATAATTCATTTCACTTATTCACTATGCGAAAGTAAAGGTAAGTTTGGGAATCTCACACAAATTCGAACTCAGTTTTGTTACTGATCTTCATGATACACTGTCACAGGAAACGGAAAAAGTGATTTTCAACGTCCGTCTGTCCATTGTCTGAACGGAGTGACCTCTGAAATAAAGATAGGAAAATAGAACCTTATTCAAATTCAGAAAAATTTAATTGAAAATTTCAAAATGGTGGTCATTTTAAAGAGTATTTTGTTTTTATCTCGTATGTTATTTAACTTATAACACACTAAATTACCACACAGAAATTTTTTAAATCATTTTTAGCTCTGCTAGGAATGCTATAATTAAAACGAATACATTGTTACGTCTTTCCTAGCTTTGTTAATCTCACTTTTGCTGCGTTTCGGATATACTCCATTTTCAAAACACTTAATAGTACAGTGGAACAGGCCTAAGAAGGCACTTCGCAGATCGGGTGAAAACGCTGTACTATTGTCGAAGTAAACGTTAACCCTAAAACACTACTCATTCGTAAAAATTACGACCCGCCCTTTATAAAATTCGGAGAACTCGTAGACAAAAGACGGACACGCTCTGCCTTTTTGTTTACCTTCCTGCCATTGTGAATAGAGGCCACTGTCTCTTCGGCTAAGCTCAAAGTTGAACCGTTATTACTGTACTCAAGCTCGCGTCGTATATTTTACGAAAGAATAGTGTTTGCGAAAGTTTTAACTATTAGACCCCTAAGTGTTTGAATATTTTTTTTTGTAAATTATTGTTTTTATATTTAGTTTTTAGTGTTGTAAATAGTTTATCGTCTAAATAGTGATTTTAGAGTTAAAAGTGTTTGATTTAGCTACTAAGTGTGTATTAATCACTGCAAGGAATGTGATTCTCAGTGAAGACAGGACTCTAATTTTGGCATTTTTGGCATTCTACCTAATGAACTTATTGTAAATCATTTTTCTCTTTTTATATAAATTAAACACTTATAAATGATGTATTTTATGAATATCCGATTAATTTTTCATATAAAATAATATTTATATTTTTTTCGATTTTTTCCCCAGATTAATTATTTTTTTAAAACGTACTTGTAGTGGTGGTAAAAGACATTTTTTTACAGTTAAAATATGTAGGAGTTTATTGTTAAATATTTTTAAAAACACTTAAAAACAATAAAGGATTTAATATAAAAAATAGTCAACAATGAAGTAAAGTTTAAAAAATAATAATAAAAATAAAAACAGAAAGTAGTAAAATTTACGAATGAGTAGTGATCACGTAACAATGAACTAAGAGTAGTAATCTAGGGTTAAGGGGTGCGAGGAGGGCAAGTCTCATGTAGCTGGCGATTCGGAGGCAAAGTCAATGTTTGTGGAACGGTGTTATTTTCCGACATAATCCACCTCTTCCTCTACCGCCCTGCATCGGGCACAAGTGCCTTCTTAGGGCTGTTGCACTATACTGACCATCCTACGCTTGGCACAACAACTAGCACCTCCCACTTTTCTCACCTCCTATTTTCCTATTGAATTCACACCACAGTTCATCAAAGACCAAACATCACAAACAAGTGGTGTTGCATTACTACAATGCGCCTTATCACACATCAATTTCATTAAACGAGTTTTTTGCAGTAAAACCATTCCTGTGGCACCTTAACCTCCTTATTCACCTGACTTGAGTCTTTGTGACTTATTTTTCTTACAGAGATGGAAAATTCACCTCTAGGGACGTCATTTTGAGACATTCGAAGACATTTACACGTCTGTTTAAAGGCTGTTCTAGTATCCAAGTTCTAATGATTCTAAGCTAGTATGTTATAATATGCAACATGACTTGGCTGTTTTTGATCACTATAGATTTTTATTAAACATTGAATCTTCTTACTAGATCTAAAAAAAGAAAAAAAAAAGTTGCACAAAATATATTATATGGAGATACGAAATATGAATGATATTAAATTTATACACACTGTGGTGTGGGGTTTGATGAAATGGGTTATGTTTTTGGTTGATTATAGTCAATATGTTTAACTGATTTTGATGTTAAGTATGTACAATCTTATGAAAAATTTGGAATTCGGGTATCGTTACACCGTGTAAAGAAAAGGAGAGAAGGCACAAAGTTACTCAACTATTGAATAAAGAACAATTCACAAGAGGTTTTCCTTCATAAAATATACAAGAACTCTAAGACTTTGCTCCCGTCTTTTTTATATTTATTAGAAAAGAAAGGAAGATGTTATTTTGTCATTATGCTAACGGTTTCGGTGGTGTATTTTCCCTTGATGTTTTTTTGGTTTTAAAGGCCAAGGTTAGAAAACAAGTGAATTCTACATGTAACACCTATGGGTTTAAAAAAAAATAATAATTCGGAAACTTTATATAGAGCTTATTATAGCAATAAAGTCGTCAAAGAAAATGGAGATCTTTACTCTAGCAGTATAAAATAATTTTACTATATTTACATCTCATAAACACAAAATATCTTGAACATTTTCACAACAGAAATGTTTTGAAGTCTTAAAACAGCAAAAGAGTCAAGGATTCATATTGTATTACTATTAGATAACTGGTTATGTTTGAAAATTATTTAAAACAATAGATCTTGTATTGTTAACATTTTCTAATTTCGAGCCCTGACTTCGCAAACAAAATAAATGTCATATTCATATAGTTACGAGATCCGACAGGGCTACATAAACATAGCTTGTACTGATTTACATAAGAACAGCTTCGAAGGCTGTCCGAGATGTTACACTGATATGAGTGAAGCGAAAAGATATATTGTAATAGATACAAAGCCTATCTACAAGGTCCATTAGGACTTCGCCGACGTCAAGAAAGAAAGTAGTGATTTTCCGTTAAACATACGTTTCTTTGCGAAAGAAAAAAGATGCTCAATTTTGTTTTGTAATTTTATAATATATATTTTTTGTATTTTAAATTTTAAACACTCTACCCAACTTCTTCAGTGTTCTTTTAAACCTATAATACGACGGTTTTACATTTTTTAATATTTCTCATGTATTTTGACAAATGACATAACTCTAAAGTAATTACACAATTTTAGAAGGATATTTACTTTCCTATCATATGAAGTATAGGGTAAATTTTGTAATCGTTAAAAAATATAACGTCTGTTTTTTAACTGACCTTCATTTTTCATGGCCTCAGGAAACAGGAAAAGTGATTTTAGACATGCCGTTTGTACGTAAGGACGACGTCGGCCACAAAAATGAACATAGAAACATGAAATTTGGTACAGGAGACTCTATAGTGTATGGAATCCTAAAGCAACTTAAAAAAAAAAATCAAATTTAAAATGTTAAAATGTTCTGTAACTAGAATTAACCAAATTTTTTCTGTACAGTGGTCTACCGCGGTCGCCTTTATGAGGTGAGTTTTTAGAGCACTAAACAGAACAAACACGGTAACGGGACCTGAGGGGCTTGTCGCAGTCTGGCCAATAACAGGCCGGTGGGGGTAGCTGCAGTCCAGCTGTTGTCACGTTTTCCACCCCCCAGTCACCATATGAAAGTAACCCACTCCCAGTCACCACCAAACTTGACAACAGCGCAACCAAACTCTCCCCTCCCAACGCTAGACCCAGACCTAAAGCAATATTAAATAGACTTTAATTCTAGTTACATAAACATATGGTCTGTCTGCTACTCAACAAAGAAATCAAAATGTTGGTCACATAAAGAAATTTCTTATTAATATCTCGTATGATATTCAACTTACAACGCTCTAAATTAGATAAAAATATACAGATTTCAATTCTGCAAGTAAGTAGTAGCGGTGTGATGCCGTAACACCGAACCTTATAAAACCGAAAAACAGATGTGTCTTAATGGAATTAACATGAACAAGATCGAATTTTATAACTGTACCACAGCACTGAATATGATAAAATCTCATAGCTCCGAAAAGTTTTAGGATGTGTGGCACATGTCCAAGTTTAGGGGTCTGCACAGTGGCGGAAGAAATGGAGGAGGGGTACGAGCCTCGACATTGGTTGACGTGAGAGAGGTGCTGAAGAAGAGTAACACCCATCGCCACAGAACCTTCGTAACTCTGTGAATCTTTGTCTAGAGATAGCTGAAATAGAACGTTTATAGATCACGTAATGACAACCTATATTTTTATTTATGAATTAATTTCTAACTTTAAAGTAAATCTCAGCATTTCAAAAGTGATTAAGTGGGGGTAATTTAACAATAAATAAGACATAATTATTTATTCATTGCGTCATTCACTACAATCTAAAAAAAAAAAAAGAATGTTTAGACATTACATTTGCCCCATTCACGATCAACGTCTAGTCGAAAATATTGTTATCGTTCAACTAACCTAACCTAAACCATTTTTCCGTTTCTGCGCCCCTAATACTCGGACTATTTTAAAAATGGAAAAATTATGTAAATGGTATATAGTTATAAAAATTACGTTATATTCAGTGGAAGGCTGGGCTTCATGTGATTGGCCTAGCGCCAATCCCTCCCCTCTTACTGTCGCCAAAACCTCTGTCTTGTTCAGAGTTATAAGACAGACGGGTACTTTTTTTAGTGTTGGTGTCATGGCTTAGAAAAAATCCCTTATTTTCCATACATATTTTTTGTATATATAGACTATTGAATTCGGAGGTGTAGTATACCCTAAACAAGGGAACTTATAAAAGGGAATATATTATATTTTCAATATAGGTAATATGGCACACATTCCATTTTCTGTTGAGTTTGAAATTTCTTTGATTCGGAGCTATGGGAGCCCTCGGAAATAGCGATGTTCTTTTGTCAAGAAAGTAATTTCGATTTCTAAAAAGAATGTGTTATTGGAATAGTCACGAGATCCAACAGGGCTACAGGAGCAGAGCGAGTAGCTGCGCCTCAACATAAATACAGCTTCGAGGCCTTCCAGGACCGAGACACTGACACGAGCCAAATGAATGGATATTTTTTAATAAATACACATTTACAAAGTCCGTTAGGTTCTTGCCGACGTCAAGAAAGTTGTGATGTAAACAATAACGGGTTCAGAAAACCTGTATAATAACTGTTTCATACAAACTTACCTTATTGGATCTTCAAACCACAATTTAACATTTCCTATAAGGTCTAAGTAACCATCTATTGTTCAACTATTAACTTGTATGACGGGACTGGGTATGTACGATGATGGCTCGCATACATGTTTTTATATTTTTTTAAATGTATAAGAATAGTGCCGTAAAATATTCCTAAGGAAAATATCTTTAGGAATAAAATGTAAATATTATAACATGTAATTATTTCAATTTGAAGATAGAAGAGGTTACACTTTCTACAGACTATCTAAAAGGTTTCGAGACAAGCTTATCCATCTATTGAACGATGCGACGACTCCCGCGAGATCTTACGTTTATAAAATATTCAACAACTGCCAGGACATTGCTCCTGTCTTTCGTATTTTTATTATTGTATAATGCAAGAGGATTTATTTTCGTCCATTATTTTATTGTATTGATGTATTGTGTGTGTGTGGTGTTAAGTTTACAGTTAAATTTATTTTAAAAGGTCAAGGTCGGCACACAAACCTATCAGGATCTTGCGAATTCTATGTACGACGTCTGTCCTGTTTGTTATCTGTATACAACCGATTCTAACAAAGAGATGTTTGTCAATTATAGATAAGGAGATTTTTACTTCAGTAGAGGCTCAATTAATATCACTATATTTAAGTCACAAATGTTGAAATAACTTTAATGGTACAAAATAAATAAACCGTTTTTAAAAACTACAAACGAACGATGGATTCAAATGGTATTACGATATGCGTCTTATTTTTTAAAACAGTTTAATTTAATTAACAACAGATCCAGTATTGTTGTAAAGGTTACTATGGAAATGTATAATTCAGATGTCTTTTCTCTATTATTGTTAAGGTTATTATTGTCTATTTCGAATTATATTTTCGCAGTGTTATGTATTATCTTCTAGGGAAAATAAATATATGTAATAATAAAATATTTCTCTCCGAAACACCTTTCATAGAATGGCTGTTAAATATACAATAGACTGTTTATAACTGTCACCGTCAACAATCCTTATGAAGTTTTCTTCAAATTTAATTTTTATTAATCAATACATGTTTCGGACATTATTCCTCCATCATCAGGTGATTAAAAGCATTCAATTAGAAAATTAGTTACTATATAACACTGCCACGGTGACATAATTATGTAGAACGGTAAACATTATTAATTGTGCACGAGTGCATATGAATAAAGTTATATTAAAGATAATAAAACACAATTTTTTATTTTGTAACTTCCACTTTTTATTAGTCTAGCCAACCAATGGTTTAGCCTGTTAAGGTATTGACGAGGCTGTATTACAGACTTAATGTTATATTGTTAATTTTTCCAATTGAATGTTTTTATTGGGTGTTTTTAATTACCTGATGATGGACGGATAGTGTCCGAAACACGTGTTGTGTAATAAGAATTAAATTTGAAGAAAACTTCAAAAGGATTGCTGGTGGAAAGTGACAGTAATAAACAGTTTTAATAAGCACATTCAGTTTACTCTAGATTACCAAACAATACGGACGTCTGTTTTACTACATGTAATATTCAGATATTTTGAAATTTGTTCATATATTTTCACAACGTTGAATAAATCAATTAAAATATTCGTTTTATAAATATAGATCATAACTGATAAATAAAACTATTAACGCAACAGCCTATAAAAAGTATCGTCTACTTTAACAGTAAGGTATTAAATAGTTTAGCTAATTGAAATACCCATCACCGTTTTTCCAGCCTTCTCAACCAGTGTTCCCTAATAATTATAGCTTCATTATTTTCTCGACGAAGCTGGATTAACTACTTAAAAATGGACACCCCCCCCACAGGAATTGAACTCTGAACCTCTCACGCGTGAAGCCAGCTTGCTAACCACTAAACCAGCTGGGGGCTGTATCGTTACTGATGAAAACGTTAATATTATAATATGAAATCCACTTCTTAAAGATAGATGAGGTTATGTTTGTTCTTTTAACTTTCTGTGACTATGTGAAGTGACGAACCAAGTTTATCAAATTGGAGAGGAACTACTAATTGAGAACTTTGCTTCATTAAATATAGGCTACACAAATGTTAAGACTTCACTGTTGTCTTTTATTGGACAGAGATGGAATAGGTTTATTTTTGTCATACTCATAATTGTTTTGTTTTATGTTGTATATCTAAAAATTGTCAAATTTTTGTTAGTAATACACATAAAGGTCAAAAAGTTGGCAAAGTGATGAGCTGGCGTTCTCAAGTTTTATGTGCAACACCCCTATCCCTTTCCCTAATTTTAACAAATATCCTTTTCCTAAAAATGTAGGCAGCAAATATACTTTAATTCTGCGCGATCAAATAATTTTGATACCACTTAGAGACGAAAATAGTACGTTTTTATTTTTGTCAAAGTCAATTTCGCTGTAAAAATAAATAAATAATTTCACCAGAGTCAATGATAATGTAATTTACTTTTACCATACCAACATGCCAACCTGAATAGTCCCGATTTCCATGATGAAACTTGTTTAAACTCTTCACTAGTAAAACACGCTATGTTCCTTATCACCTTTGTCTTCCTTGGACGCTCAACTGGGTTCATTCGTAAGTGTCACTAGTACTGTCGTTAATTCCTGTTCCAATTTGTTCTTAAAGCACTTCTAGTTGTAAATATCACTATATATTCCAGTTAAAGTTGTGATGGGTTAATTTCTTTAAGGAGCTATGAAAGAAGGCAAGGTTTAAGCTGTAACAAATGGCATGTATGAGTTTAATTAACCAGTTACGGACTTTGCAATTCAGGAGGGTACAAAGAGTAAATGTAGTACCATAAGTGTGAGAAGAAGATTCTAGGAAGCGGGATTAAATCCACTTAGCGAGGTAATAGGCTCCAGAATAAAAACGGACCACCGAACCACCGAAGAGTTTGTTACACTTTGCGTGAACCACATTAACTGAACCAATGAGTGGTGGAAGGGGTATTGTCGTGCTTCTCCGTACGATGACCAGACGGAGAGGTGGATGCTCAATGTACCATTTCTCCGAGGTACAGTTTTCATGGTGGATTAGTAGTGTGCAGATAAATTTCCAAGCAGACACGTACCGAGCTTGTGTTTGTTAGAGGCACCTTTAATGTTTAAAAATGTGTGAAGGAGCAGCTTGTGAGAGCGGGGTTTTTTCCAAATGTTTGGGTTCAAATTCTTTTTTTGAATGATACCGCTAAGTTGATAAGACATAAATAAAGTTGCAATTGTAAACATGAAACCCCGTAAATTAATTAGAGTCATCGGGGGGGGGGGGGTCATATAGGAATAGTCATCAGAAACCGTTTCAGAGAGCTTTAGACTCTGTGACAGTTTCGTCATGCCTTAAAGGTGGAGTGAGAAAACGTAGACCAGCAGGTGATCTGGAATATGATCGAAGACTGCAAACAGTCATTGCAGTTTGAGATGGCCATACTCGATAGTAAAAATAATGGCAATAACTCAATGAGTCAAAAATATATTTTCAAAGACTTTAAATACTCCTCAAGTTTCACTAATTTTATATTATACAAAATGAAATACTAAGAAGGGAATATAAAAATAATTTAGTTGATAATGTATTTTTGTATAAAATGCATTTAAAATTAAGTGCAGAAATATAAGTTGGGTTGTTGGAAGGTTTAAACAAATGTAGAAAAATTAACAGGTGTGCTTAAGATGACACGGTAGAAGTGTAAACTTTCTTTTTTGGCTGATTAGGCCTATTAGTTTTACTATGTATGTGTGTGTGAGAAAGTTTGTGCAATACTTTTTACATATTTTTAGTTTTAGTATGTGTGTGCGAGAAAGTTTGTGTATTATTTTTAACACCGATTATAAGTGTGTTAAAAATAACACACTTATAATGTGTTTAACAGTGTTTATAATGTGTTTAATGTAATTAACAGTGTTTTAGTGTGTGTTTTGTGCAACATTTTTGACCGATTATAATTTTAATATCAGTGTGTGAAAACGTTTGTGCAAAATTATAAAACCGATTATTAGTTTTAATAAGTATGTTTGTGTGAGAGAAAGTTTGTGCAATATTTTTGGGAGATTATTAGTTTTAGTATTTATGTGTAAAAAGGTTTGTGCAATACTTTTCATCGATTATTAGTTTTGGTGTGTGTATATGTGAGAAAGTATTTACATACATACTACATAATTATATAATAGTGGAACGTGACGGGATAATAAAGCGTGATGCTTCAATTAATTTGTGCGCGTATGTTTAAATTACTAATACCTATTACTGTATTATTAATACATTTACAGCGTGGAATAATTATTTTTCTGTACCTGGTGCGCAAGAAGAAAAAGAAGTTTACACCTTTAAAAAAATTCGGTTTTATTATAGGAAAAAATATAATATTTTAATGGATTTTGAAAATTACCACTCGATCTGTAGCATTAATAAATAGGCTTATACTTAACAATAATTAAGTATAATCTGTTTCCATAGTTACGTCATAAACGGCAATTGTTTACAAAGAAAGTTAGCGGTATTTTTGGAGATTAAAAAAAATCATGTTCTACATACCTTATTTCATAATAAAATAGATTAGTAGAGTTTCCAAAGCGGAGCTAACTTATTCACGGAAAAATCATAATTTCAAAACTACAGAATTCAATGCCTTTATAGATCTTCGAAGTTGAACAACATTGAGCGCGGTTAGTACTTCCAAGTATACAAAGATGGAGACCGCTTGGGCACCGACGTACATTTTCATTTTTTTTTTCTTTTTCAAATTTACGTGTAGGTCACCTTACTTACCTTTACCTTAATAACCAATATACATTTCAACTGTGTGTACTAACTTTTTATTACATTAATAAACATTTTCATTATTTAGAGTTTGTTTTAAATAGCAATTCGGTAATTAATTTACTTAATTTGTTTATTCATGAAAATAACCATCGTACATTCCATATTATAAACGATTTTCATTTCTTAATAGGTCGAGTTGAAGATACCCTAAGCCTATGTATTGCTGTACTTGGTACTAGTGAAAAATTGTTTATTACTATTACCAATATTATCAAGAGTCATATTTATGCCTCACGATCCTACTGACTATCGATATTGAAAGTCCAATTACACAGAAAAAGAAGAAGTAATATAAAAATATACGGTGCATATTGCACAAACTTTCTCACACAATCGTAACACTAACCAGACACAACTAAGATTCCTTACAAAATGACAGTTGTCAGTAATATAGTGAACATGAACCGTGAGCATATCTTCGAAATTTTATTTATATATTTAAATAGAGCCTTAAGAACGATCTCAGCCTAAATCTTATTTGATTAACATCGAACTTCTAATAACCCTGGTCAAGGTTAATTCGAGTTTTTGCTAATTATTAATCAACCGTAAAATTGTTTGATTTGCGATAAGGCACACGTGTTCGGGTCATTAACGTTCGTATACAATATATGAAATCCCAATTTTAAGAAATTACGTCATTATAACGTAGAAAGATTTGTTAGTTTTTTACCTCTAACTCATAAACCGTCATTTTTGTTGAGATGGCGACGAATAACACGGTTTTGTTGGGTTTTTAATGGCTACAAAGTTAGAGATGATTTTGACAAAATTATAATTTTGGTTGTTTCTTATGACCTACAAATTTTGACTCAACAACAATTAAAAAAAATCCTTATATATGACAACATTGTCATATGCCAAATTTGATTGAAATCGCATTTGTACCGTTGAGTATTTAACATATGAAGAACAGATATCATTTCAAAAAATTACTATCTTGAATTCAGGGTATCTCAGAACGGATATATCACCAATGGGAAACGGACCGAGGGCCAGCGCCTTTTTAATAACACCTATCAAATTTTTAGCGGAGCGAGTGCTAGCAGAAGCCGAAGCTCAAGCTAAAGCGAGGTTTTTGGTAAACAAAACTATAGTGGATACAAGAATCACTACACAAATGTTAGGTTAGGTTATAAAATATAACAATAATGTGTATTGGCCCCATCTTAGGTTTATATTTGTTCTATTTAGACAGGTAAATTTGATTAAACAGGGCCTCCCCTTTTATGACTGGCTTTTTACCATCTTCTCAAGGCATAAAAACAACTTCACTTTCCTAAAGTGTGAAGTGCGTGAAGATTTGGACAAATTTAAAACAATTCTAACAAACTATTGGAATTTTGAAAATATTATGTTGAACAGAATTTCATATATCAACGGACAAGTTGTATTTTATTTTTTAATTTATCCACGATGTTGGTTATTATATTAAATTTAGCTGATTTATGAATTATATTGAAACCTCTAGTTAATTACGAATAAAAAATGTGCTGTAGACCTTACTCCGAGGTATATTATTAGGATAGGATAGGGATCGGTTAGATTCACAACGTATTTATACATACCAGAACATGAAATTCACTTTCGATATATTAAAATATCATACTTGAGAATTATTATAATGTTAAAGCACTTTTAGTAAAAATAAACTTTGCCGGTGTAGGCTACACAGGATCTGTTGAATCAAAGATGGAAAGGTCTACAAACACAACTTCACGGATGCGCAATGGAATCATTTCACGTGATGAGTTTAACCAACGCTGGTTGGAGGCGCAATTTCGACCATAAAGCGTCTTATTTGAATTCTTAGCTTTGTGAGATGTTATTCAACACACGAGCTGTTATTTTGTTTTTCGTACGAATTGGCACATTGTTTTTTAGGTTATGTTAGTCTTTACATTTTGTATGTAAATATATTAACCTATTTGTTCTACCTAACACGTAGCTTTCTGTATAGCCTACTATAAATATTTATAAGTGATGTGAGAACGTAAAATCAAGGAATCTAATTTAGACTGGTGTTCTTATTTAGAAAGTATTAAAAACTTGTGACTGTTCCATCTTACTTTTAATCAAACACAAATTTTAATTAATTAAAATATAATTTTCTTTTTTTTGATATCGTGTGTATACAGGGTGTTTTCAAAAATGGTAAATATATGTCTAGAATCTATTCATGGAGTCTATAGGCAATTTAGGAGAGAATAGTGGACCAAATATGTGGAAAATGTGGAAAAAAAAAATCATGGAAGAAGACTGGAAGAATGAAGGCCTTGATGAGTCGAGTGTACAATTCATCAACTTGGCACCAGGTGACGCCTGGACTAAGATGAGGACATAAACAGCTAAAAAAAGAAGCGAAACATGACAATACATTTTGTAAAAGATTTTGTAAATATTGTAAATAGTTCTTGTTCTGACAAAGTAACTCATAAAAACAAAAGCTCAATCATGAAAAGATATGAAATGATGAAGTCCTAGTCAACCCCACCACCACTGATACCCTCATTAAACTCTCCTTCTATCTTTTCTTTACGCTATTGTTATCTTTATCTTATTCATTGTTTCAGTGCTTTGGTTATCTGAAGCGAAACTAACCACAAAAGAAAAATCCTCATTCATCTGAGATTTAAAATAATAATTTATGAAAAAAATGTACCCAAGCCAATGAATTATCTCTCAAAATAGAAAATATTTATATAATTTTAATCCTTATGGTCTCAAGACTTCGGAAATTATAGTCGTTAAAAACTAGGTGTCCCAAAATTAATGCATTTTATTTTTAAATTCAGTTTTGCACATATTTTAGTAGAATATTTATGGAAAATGTGCACATTTTGATCCAGACACTTGTGCAAAATCGTAAGTAAGAAAATTCAGAATTAATTGGCAAAAAACCTTACATATTAAATTTTAATCAAATAATATTTACACTGATAACCCTTTTATAACAAAAGGAAAAACAAGTTTATGTCCTATTTAAATAAATAAATATTTTTTTCCAAAGTTATATTTACGGTTAAATTATTTACTTACAGAACTGACCCTTTTCCGATTAACTATGCATGTAGTTTTTACTATGCATTGTATGGGTATGAATGCAAAATTTAAAAAAAGAAGTAACCAATAACAGATTGCTAGATAGCTTTAAAAGTATCTACATTTCTAAAGCTGGAGGTAATTTGTTGTTGAATGCAGATAAAGTTCCTAGTTCATTGTTGTTCTCCTTGTTAAAGCCAATTAAATTATACTTCATTAGTTTAGTTACATTTATTTGTATATAAATATTATCAACCATTATTATTAGTAAATTTATTTATATACTTTATTTACACATTTTACATACCATGATTTTAAATGTTACTCCACAAGTTAAGTTATATTTATTTTTATACATACTTTTATTATCAACCACTTAGACTATGTATTTAGAGTTTATTTATATATTATTCATAATACATTAAATATTTTACTCTAATAGTTAAGTTAGTTTCAATATTTATACTATTATATAAACCATTATTATTATTTTAATTTATTTACATATTTTTCATACCTTGTCATACTATGCCACGCCCGTTGACATGATGTATGACGAGACCAACTATGATTGGTCGAGGGGATCAGATGACGGGGCGGGGGGAGGATCAGATGACTCCTTCGCTGCAGTAGTAATTGTAGTTATTAAGCTTAGTAGTGTGTATTGTACCTCTGAAGATGATATCAGTGCTATTGGCATGTACATAAAGAAGAACAAACATAACTATACCGTCTTTGCGGTGTAAAGTTTTATTGTGATTTTGGGGAAATTATCTTTCATTGAATGTTTACCACAGTGCTCTAGTGATTAACAGTTGTATTAGGTTAGTATGTTGTTTATGAAAGGATGTTTGAGAAAGTTTTTGCACCGTTTGAATTTATATTGGTTATTTTTTGGTGTAATTATACTTTCCATATTGATTGTCAGTATCAACATGAGGGATTTATTACTCTATAAATGGGTAATAATAATAATAATAAACAATGGTTTATAAATACTCTTAGATTAATGTATTGTTGTAAATCATTGTTTAGGCTTAGAGTATCTGTTACTTAGGCCTATTATGAACTTAAAATAATTCAATTATATGAAATTTACATTACAAATGGTTTAATTTAACGAACAAAGAACTTAATTAAATTTATACAAACTCAAAATAAATGAGTTACAATTAATTAAAATGAATATTAATATACAATTAATTAGTACACGCTGTAGTTATTGGCGTTGCTATGGAAACAGAATACTTAATTATTGTGAATATACTGTAGTACGAATAAATATTGTCTCAGATTAATAATACAAAAAAATAATTGATAAATCACATTAAGCGTTATAATTATCATATTTAATTCATGTAACAATTTGATTTACCCAGTGAATTTATGTAGTCGTAAAATATTTGATCCTTTATTTTGTGATTGATGTACACGATTCACGGTCTCAGGATATTGGAAAAGTGATTTTTCCCCATGCCGTACTGAATTTTGTTAAACTATTATTTGAAATTAATGATCCTATATTCCAGAAGGAGGAAAAAATTGGTTTTCAATCTGACATGGAAGAGAGAAACCAGAAAAAAAGTTATGTTGGTTTGGTTTTGGTGTTAAGTACTACCTTAGTTCTCAGAATTATCGTTAATTATTACGTTATTATTGTTAAGATTCTCAAAAATTGTTTTTAAATTCCAACATTCATTAATATAATAAACATCACACTATCAGTAAATAAAACTGATGTTTCCAGTTGAAACACCATCTTATCACCATCAGTATAGGAAAGATTTTACGCAGTTTCTGCCTCACACCTGCATTCAATGTATAATGAAGAGGTTACTGATGACAGGAGTAGAACAATAGACTTCATTATTCCCTTCAGCAGCACCTCATTCTAGCGGTGTTCATTTATGTAAACAATACTCTGTCGTTAGTTGTCTTTTGTTTAGTTCTACTTTGTGCGAATAGCAATAAGCTGGGAATATATATATATATATATATATATATATATATATATATATATATATATATATAGGGCGAATGGCAGATAGTGTAGACGTAGAACTCAGAAAATATAACGTTTAATTGCTTTCTAGTATAATTTCACAGTAATTGAAAATTGCATAATCATTTTCTCTCATATTATTTCTTGAAATTACTATATTATCTCTGACGTTATCTGAGACAGAAATATCCAACCAAACTTTACAATTATTTTTAATCATTTCTAGAACATAATATATAAATTTATTGTGTAACTATTCTTAATAGCAAACTAATATCTCGAATTTTCATCATGCCAAACACACATTCCCTTACACTTAAACTTATTACACTAACATCTTCATTGGTCTAAATGAAAGCTGATTTTGAAGGCAGTAGCAGAAAGTTTCATGCGAATAATAACGAAGACGACGACTTATTTCAAATAAAGTGTTTACTGTGTTTATCTGTTTGTTTCCTTATGTTTGGTGTAAGAAAAAATGAACACGATACCTTTATACTACAACTTTGTAAAGTACTGGCTTTGTTTATCTACTACATTCAAGCAGAAATAAAAAAGTAAACCCGTGAAAAAATAATGTTTCATTTCAGAAAATCTTTAGTAATGTGTTGAGCTTAGGAATAGGTATAACATATTTTGATATTACTTTAGGACTATTGGATATCCTACATTCCTTCTAGTCAGTTTCCATCCTGCATCGAATTACACGTTCATAGAGTTTTCTATATTCATTACAGCAAACGTAAACTTAAGGTGCAAAAAATTGTAAACACTTAATCAACCAAGATTCAGCATTTAAGTTGTTTTCATTTACTGTATGTAATTTTGCATAAATTGTACAAAAAATCCACAATCTTTCTTCACATTTTTTCTATTCCAAAAACTCAAACACATGTTTGATTATAACCATTTAATATTTTTAATCAATTTCAAAGCTATAGACAACTGATTATACTATAGGCATGATTTTTAATCATTTTTGGCTCCCAATGTAAATAAATGTATTATTCAACTATTGGTAATGTCAAATGAAATATAAAGTTTGAATACAATTTTAACCGCTACAAGCCGACAAAAAATAAAAGTTAAGCGAGGCGAATAAAGGGGAAAAAACTTAATCCACAACCAAACTTGACAATTAGAGCTGTATAAAAGAAACAGGTGGAAGAAGTAGGAAGGGATACTGGGAAAGAATGGAGTGGGGGAGCTCGCTCATGCGCATAGTGTTGTTTTTTAGTTTGATGTAGTTCTGTAATCAGATCTATAATCGCCTTAGATATAAGCTTCCTGACACACTTACATTGTTATTGGCAGGTAAACTGTGTTTTTGAAACATCTGTACTGCCTTCTATATGAAAAAAGAAAATTACACTTATAAAAAATAATTTGAAAATAATTTAGTCAGTCAAATTATTATATCAATAAAAAAACTCACAAATGCACAAGAACTTTGGTACATTATTTGTATAAAAATTCACTAATTTAAATCCTCAACAAGTAGGGCGAAATCGCGTTCAATTTACTAAACATTTAAGTTTTTCGGGGCGAAGTTTCTACACTAAACCAAAACAAAAACACTGTCATGTCGTCAAAAAAGATTACGCCAAAGTAACCATTTAGTAAAACATTTCCTCCCCCTCCATAAAAATTGAAACAGCACCAAATTCCAATAATCTCCACTTATTTACATTAACGAATTCACTCCCCATAGTTCCCATGTAGTCCACTTCTCCTCTCATTCATTGCTCTTTAGAAAATTGACTCAATATCTGAGATAAGCTTTGAGAGTATTTGGTGAAGCAGAAATTACAAAGTCATAATCGATTATGTAACAGCTACGTTTAGCGAGATATCAAAACGTTGACAGCGAGAGAAATGACTACATTATTTTTATCTTTTCAAAAATCCGCCAGTTATACATTAGACTCAATAATTTTTCTAGCCTTTTCTCTTGTCTGATTTTGGAAATAATATATAATTGATTCATATAATAACTTTGTATATTTCAGTGCCTAAACATAATGGTAAACAAATAAAGTTTGATTCTAGTGTAAATATTTTCTTTCCATGAACATCGTTCAGTATAAATTCACATACAAAGTGTTTTATGATTAAAAGCAAAACAACTTCAGGAAACTTGTAGAATCAAGAAGCGATTATCTGTTTATAATGAAAACAACAGCTGACAGCGTTGCCCGGGGCAACCAATAATTATAATATTGAATATTAACCCTATAGTAATTTAGATTTACATTTTAGAGGTGGAGTACACAAGCACTCAAACATTGCATTTAGTGTTTTAGTGTAATTCAGAGATACAATTTGTTATTATAACATTTCAAATCGTATTTATCTTTAAACTATTTAAAAAAAATTATTTATAAAACTTCGAATCTTAATTGTTTGAATAGTCGAGAACTCACAGTATTATTAGACATATCAATGAGTCTATTGGTTTTTATAAAACAACTTTCCACATCAATCTAAAATAAACGATGCAGAAACAATACACTAACTTATTTCATCCCCCCCCCCCTACAAAACCCAAATAATATTCGTCTTCATCTACCGGAAATATTTCTATTCTACTCTTAGGCCTGCTTGAAATAAATAAATTATGTTTGTTGCTAATTTTGTTTGCACATATCCAGGGTGATTCTGTAATGAGCTAGAGGTAATTCAGGGGGAAGTTATAATGGTCAAAATAAAGAAAAAAGTCCCTATAAACTTATGTCCGGAATTGCTTCTTTTATCAGATATCCACCATATTGTTTTTTTACTAAATATTTATATCTATAGAACCGATTGAGTTGAAATTTTTCACGGTACTTATCAATGTAAAGACCTAGTTTAATGAAAAATAATCCACTTTTTTTAACAATACATATTGAAGTGGCAGCCATGTAAAAGTTTTAAATTAAAATAACTAGCTTAAAGTTATTTTAATTAAAAAATTTATAAAAATACCACAATTTTGAAATGATTTATTAAAACATGTTGATAATTTTTATGAAACTTGGTCTTTACATCGATGAGTACTGTGCAAAAATTCAACTCAATCGGTTACGCCGTTCTTAAGTTATAAATTATTTAGTAAAGTAAAAAAATAAAATGACAGTAGGTGGTAAAAAAATCATTTCCTAACATGTTTGAACCGTTTCCTTTATATGATCAATACAATTAACCCCCTGAATTATCTCTGCGTATTACAGAAAGAGACTGTATATCTAATGGCAGGTAACTTCATAAAGAAAAGCTACTCTACTAAGGTCCTGGGTTCGATTCCCAGTCTAGGTCGTATATTTTTCACTTGAAATATTATTGTAAATTGTGAGATTAATGTAAATTGTAATGTATATTGTCTCATTACAGATATGACATAGTTATCAGTTCTTATTCAGTGGAAATTAAATATTTCTATTTTATTCTAAGATATTATGGGATCCAAATTTTTAAAACAGACAACATACATTTTCTTTATTAGAATTAATTTTTGTTCATAGCCTTTTAGTTTTCAACACTCTAACTACCCTTTTTCTTACTCCATCTTTTATTTACAAAAATGTCATTTATCACGTTACAATTTATATATTAAAATTATGATGGTGTATGATACGAAATAATGATTTTATGTTAATGAATCATACAGTATGAAATAGGATTCTTTAAAATTTTATTTTTATGTAAGATGTGGTTTTATTTATTTACATTATTTATCATTTTATAACTGTGGAATTTCGGATTGTCGTAAGCTTTAGAATAGTACTGAGTTTCGATTCCAAACACGGTTTTATTATCTGGATTCCCTTTGTCAATATGAAACCCACAATATTTTATCATCTTTGATTTAAGCTTACCATCACTACTTGATCCCTTTCGTCTGTATCGGAATACAATAACGGCTACAAACATTAAGATAAGATCATAAAATTTAGTACTTAGGTTCATATAGAACCGTAATGAAATTAAGAAAAATCGATTTGAAAATATCAAAACGGCGGTAATTTTAAACGGGTTTTATTCAAGTTATAACACACTAAATTTGATAAATATGTGCAGATTTCAATTCTGAATTGAATGGTTTCAACCCCACATCTCTTCAATATCAGATAAGCTATTGTAAAAAATGTAATTTCTGACCTTCCCTGAAAATATAGTCAACGTGTTGTTACGATATTCAATTAAAAATCTACATATCTACCCAATCGCCATATCGATTCAGAAATTTATTATATCTAGTGACAAGGTTTTCAACTCCTTTACTAAAAAAAAATCTAAAACTTATGACAACAATTTTCTTACTGCATTTTTACTTTTTCATCATTTCCGAATAACTTTTTAGGTAGAGCTTCTTTCATGGGACCGAACACTTCAAAATCACAATGTCTGGACAATACGGAGAGTGTTCCCACTCTTCCCATTGGAACTTCTGCCTTATATGAATTGCATTTGTGACTGCATTGTCAAGGAGATTTTCATTGTTGCGCCTTAATAGTTTTCTTAGACGACAATCCTTATTTGCCTTTCCTAGTCTGTTCAAGGCTTCACAGTAAGCTGTTGCATTAGTTATTGTTCCCATTGACATGAAATCAGAATGCACTACACCTTGATTTTCGAAGAATAGAGTGAACATCACTTTCAATATCTGATGGAATCTGTCGATTTTTTTCGAAGAGGGAGATTGAGCATGTCTCCATTCGTGTGAACTACGTTTTGTTTCAGGAGTGAAATGATGGACTCAGATTTCATCTCCAGTCACAATTCTGTTCGAAAATTAATTGCATCCCTTGTCATGATGAAGCAAGAACTGTGGAACCGATGAAAACGCTTCTCTTTGTGTTCTGCAGTGAGTAAGCGAGGTATCAACGACCGCGCACTTTTTAATGCTCAGAGATGTGAACACGTCCTTGATAAATATTCATATTAGTTGCTATTTTGTCCTCCGTGATTTTTCTGTATGCAAGAATCAGTTGTCGAACACGTTGAACATTGCCACCCATGACCGAGTCGATCGCTTTCGAAGCCTACATTCACCCTCAATCTCACTGCGGACATTTTCAAATAATTCGTACGGTTTTGCAATGGCCTATCGACCAAACCGTAAACTTCATTTAGCTGTCGATGAATTTCACTGGGATTAGCCTACACTTTTCAGCCTATAGAAAACGAGATTTCTAATTTGGATCCAACTTTCAAGTGGCGCGACTTTATTATTCGTATTTGTTAACAACGGGATCATAAACATTTTACAGCTGGTTTTATAGAAGTTTAAACATTGTTACCAACAGCTGTAATCAAAATTTACCTTTAACAAAGAGCAATGCAACCTACTTTTTGACTGCCCTTCGTATAATACTATAGAGTTTCCTTAGAAACGGTTTAAAACTAAAAGTTGATCACTAGGTTAGGTATTGTTGACACGTTTCTATGGATACAAACATTAGTAATTAATAAGTATAATTTATTAAATTTTGTAAGTCATAATATATTTCTCAATTTCGTATTTTAACAATTTATAAATACTCGTCATGTAGCTAATTAGTTGACAAAACATTACAGACATACATTTCTTTTGATTCTTTTATACATCCGTTTGTTTGTTTATCTCGTCCCAACGTCCGCCATTTTGAAATTTTGTTTCATTGTTGCAGTGAAATTAAACAAGTATAACCGAGTTTATATGGTTAATTTAAATTAAGTGAAGTTATGTTAATTTATAATTTTGAGGTTATATTTATAAGAATTTGTTTTTTGTAATAATAACTTTTGTACTTTGAGTCGTAAAAAATACTTTTGGGTATCTTTGGAAGCAGATTGTAAGGATACAAAAAACACGATAAGGCGAGATTGGAAAATATGTGGAAACAAAATATTTTTAAAAAACGTTTAACTGTTTTTGAAATTTCTAAGTAGGTATGTTTTTAAAACATTTATTAAGTGGTTACCGAATTTTCACAAACACACGTGTATATGTCATTCATTTTTTTGTACTTTGGACAAAGATTTTTTAAAGTAAAATTTTAAGACAGTATTTAGATTTTTTGTCTTTTGTGTACAAATAAGTTATTTTTTTATACATTCTAGATTTTATGTCGCTTTGATCTTTCAAATACATGCTGTAGCCTGGAACAAGTGTTTGAGAGAGGTTGAGAGCTTTTGTCTGTGGTAACTAATGCACCATCAAGACCGGACTTAGTGGTGTTTTAAGTAGAAAAATAGATTATCTAATAGCTGTGATTAAGTCCTTAAGGACATGAATACCATTGCTTGAGTTGAGTTTAATCAATCTAAAAAGTTGTTGTATTGCATACATAAAATTTAGGGTCTTCAGATGTTTAAAAAAGCTGTTACACGTAATATTCAGCTTAAAACCAACTCGCCGACACGAAAGGTGGCGATTTATATTTTGGTAATTATACGTATTTGGTATACCGAGTATAGGGTAAGTTTGGTAAATACAAGACATCTTGACTTACGTTTTTTGACTGAACTTTTGATGACCTCAAGAAATGAAAAAGTGATTTTAGACAAGCAGTCCATTCATCACCGTTGTCGCCTGTACGTAAGCGACAGCGGCCACAAAATATAAGATAGAAATTTGGTATAAAGAACTATAGTGTACTCATATAAAATTTTATTGAAATTCCTAAAATATAGAATTGTAAATGTCAAAACGACGTCAGTTTTATACAGTTCATAATTCTTTTGTTATTCAACTTATAACGCACTAAATTGAATAAAATTTGCAGATGAGTCAATGACGATGAGAAATTGTCAAAAGTATAATTTTGAACCATGACCTTCCAAAAAAATGTGATACTTTTATAGTTGCCAAAAACGGTAGTGCAGTTCCACCGACAGGAGCGTACAAGTGAAGGCCCCTTCACATATGTACAGCTTCGATTCCCGTTATAGTCGACACTGACACGAGCGAAGCGAGTCGAGAGATTTTAATATCTACGAGATGCGTTAAAGTTTCACTTATAGTAAACAGTAGTGAAATACACAATTACGAGGTTCGGAAAACGTGCGTAACAACTGTTCTAAACGAACTTGCACGATTGAAGAAGACTCCTTGATATACTATTACTATTTACCAGTTTCTATAGGACTCAAGAAACCAACTTCTGTGCGTTACATTTAGAGAATTTGTTTGTATTGATTGACGACATTGGGTAAGTAGAACGATGGCCCCATCGCTTGTTAGTTTCCTTACCTCGACTTTGTTTAACTTTCGCCATCGTAAAATCTACCACTTAAAATTGATCTGTATAACGAATTTAAATGTCTGCCACTTTCAAAAGGGTTGCTGGATTTTTAATTTTTCTAAGTTATTTATACCAATTAGCGTAGTCATAGTTTGATTATATTAACTCCAGTCTGACGGACAAAAAGAAGAAAAATTTCTCTCCAATTCAGATATTTAAAATTTTTATTTCAATGGTTTTGCTTTCAAAGAATAAGAGGGTAAAATAATTATTTATTTACGAATTGCCGCACAATTTAGAAACTTAAATGGCTTTGAAGAATTCATCTCAATTATTAATGTATGTATCCATAGAAACGATACAACAATATTACTTATTTTTAGTTTTGTTGCTTCGAAGGATAATCTATTGTATTACATTACAATTCCTCATTTGAATTAAAGAAATCAACCGACTGTATAAATAAAATTGAAGCACATCCTCTTGAGTATCATCTTAGAGCCACAGGATTTGCTCTTGACTAGAAAGTGGGAATATAAGTATTTCCTATTCTTTCCTATGAATATCCTCTAAATTATTTTTGTTTTAAAATTAGAGGGTTTAACTGTATGGAAGTCAAACATTATGCGAGAAGGAGAAACAAACACAGGTAGGTTTAACAAAAACCGGAATATAAAGACAATTAATAATGAATACATAATAAAAAAATACAGTAATTTAACAAACCCAATACTACAAGCTGTACAATACTACAAGCTGTACAATACTACAAGCTGTAATAGGAGTAGCAGTCTGGTTAAATATATTGAAAGTTAATATTTCCAGTAGAGCCAAAATTGTACACAGGTTGATTTGAATGATACGGTGTAACAATATTGAAATTCACTGTTTGTAAATAAACATGTGAAAGTCACCTCAGGGCTCATATATCATAAATTTTAAACCCTGACCTCACACAAAACAGCCATGAACGTAGTAATCCATCGCACAGTCAACGTCTTTGCATAAGCCATATCAATCATTTAGTTTTAAGAAAAAAAATGTACAGTGTTGTGAAGTAAAGAAATAAGGGAGGAAGATGAAATCATCAAAACATATTCAAAGAGGCATAGGGGGCTTCAACAATGAGAAATAGGCAATTGGTGCTGGACCACAAATAAGGAATTTTGAAAGCAGTACAAGTGTAAACTATTTTAAGTAATGTCCGTATAAGTAAGGAAAAGGAGAAGAAATAAAGATGAAAAGAGTAGGTGTCAATTGACAATTGAAAGGAAAGAGAAATAAAGAAATTAATTGGTGAGAAAAGATTTTAATAATAAACTTGAATTATCAGATTAACCTGGGATAGCTTCCCTGTGCTATAACCATTTTTGATTTCCAATAGACCATATTATTATAAACTTTTAAAAATTTCAAAACAAAGAACATTCAATGTATCATAAAATCACCCCATAATGTCACCATCACATCACCCATTTCACCAGTGCACCACCATCAATAAATAAACAGAACAAAAACTGTTAGATTCAACTCAGATATGTAATAGATTGAGCTAACCAAATAGTCTGATTTTATAAATAGATTTTCATGTTTATTCTTTCTGTTTAACTACAATCGTCTAGTGGTAAATTATAAAACATTAAGCTATATTGTGTAATAACTTTGAAAGTTTCAGCCTCAACACACAACTCACAAATGAATAATTTTTAGCCGTGACAAGTCTCGTATGTGGAGTACACTTCTAAAATGAGCGGGAATGTTAGTCAAACATTTTTAACTAAAAGTCACGAAATGTGTTTAGTGAAGTAATAAGGGAAGAAGATAAAATCATCAAAACATATTCAAAGAGGCATAGGGGGCTTCAACAATGAGAAATATGCAATTGGTGCTGGACCACCAATAAGGAATTTTGAAAACAGTACAAGTGTAAACTATTTTAAGTAATGTCCGTATAAGTAAGGAAAAGGAGAAGAAATAAAGATCAAAAGAGTAGGTGTCAATTGACAATTGAAAGGAAAGAGTTTCAATTGACAATTGAAAGTTTTATTTGTTTAACAAACTTGTCCGGTATACATGCGGACGCGCCATTTTGCCTAATTATGTTAAAAGTTATTTTATGAAAGCGTAGATCTTTCAAGACCTTTTCGTACTTACCTTAATAAAAATGTAAGTGTTAAGCTTTCTTATAAGGCTTTAAACAAACACACTATAGACCTACCACAAACTAAAGAACAAGCCTGTGTGCAAGACGAGCTACCCCACTTCATTCTTTTACGGTATCCATACGCACTGTTATCATCTTATCAGGTTTGTGTGAAGGGCAGATTTCTTCCCCATACTCTTTTTTTGTTTGTTGCAGACCTATAATAGTTGGAATTTTGACTGATATTTAACAGAAATATGATATTTGTGTTTGAAATTAAAAAAAAATAATTCAACATCCTTCCTTAGGTAGACTTTTCACAGACTTCAGTGTCGTTAAACAAAACATGATTGTATTTAAGCATGTGTTTGTCTTTTTGTACATATGTACGAGTGAAAATATTTATAATGCACAATTAATCACTGCCAAATGGTACGTGAAAGCAATTTTAACTATGTATTTACTGAGTTCTACTTCTACACAATTTTCCATCCTAGATGAAATCTCAGCTGATTGATATTCGCACAAAGTAGAACTGAACAAAAGACGACTAACGACAGAGCATTGTTTACATAAATGAACACCACGAGGCGCTGTTGAGGGGAGTAATGAAGTCTATTGTTCTACTCCTGTCATCAGAAGTTATTCATTATAACTGGTATAGGTGCAAGGCAGAATGGTGAAGGTGGTAATCGTGTTTGAAGTGAAACTACGGAAATATGTAATTATTATATTTCTGGATGGTCAAATTTAAATACAGTGTGGTAAAAAAGTAGGGATAAATTAAAACCTCGTACCAGGTTTGTCTAGATATAAGTGTTTGCTTTCTGAAGACAGCTTGGAATGACAAAGGTCAGAGAGATTCCACGTCATAATCTTAACAACCACTTAATAACTGACTATTATTCTGAAATTACAAATTAAGTTAACTTAATCAATTTCGCCTAACGTAACATAACTTTTAACCTAACCTAATCAAACCAACCTATTTATCAGACCTAACCTATCCAAACTTAATCTAAAGCTATTTAGAATTGTTTTTATTGAGCAGTACGTTTATTGTACGTAATACTAAGTTTTATTTATTACTCTCGTTATAGCTGGCTTGGGATTGATCTCAGTTATTATGTGCAGAAGAGTTTCTCATTAGTTAGCTGTCATTGCGTTGTGAATCATTGACTTTGGGCACCTAATTGTAGTTCCAACAATGTTTCATTTCGTTAAGAACTCATAATACTTTATATTCTCCTAAGTTTTCAATATGAGGCCCCTGTAGGATAAGTGCTCTGGATTGACGAGTAAGATGTTCCAGGTTTAATCCACGGGAGTCCCAAACTTTACTGATTTGGCGCAGTTTTGTGAAGAAAATTGTAAAGCTAAAGTGAGTAGCGAACTCTGTGTGACAAGGCTAGAATAACGGCGACGAGGGTTTCGATGTACTAATCACACTATGACTGAATAGCGGTCTAGCAGGCTAGGTCCTTCATGGGTTGTTCCACGATGGAGTATATACTTTTACGTTTTAAATGTGAAACTTTTTAGACAAGAAAACAATTTATACAAGTAAGGTAATTAAACAACATTATAAATTAATATTAACAACTAATATATATATATATATATATATATATATATATATATATATATATATATATATATATATAGTTCATTGCTAAATATGATAGTTAAATTATTTAATATACAAATTTAATATATTAAAAACAATGTATTAATTTTATTAAATATGATAATTAAATTACATTTAAATATTTGATTGAATTAATTAACTGTATATGTATCTGGGACTATAATTAAATCGAATTACAGTATGTTGGTAATAATTAATTAGGCATATTTTATTCTAGTTATGCAGTATCCCTAGTAACGTTAATAACAATAACCATTTTATGCTTTATATTAATCAATACTTAAAAACATTTAAGCTTCTATTAATTACTACATTTGTATTAATTTAATTAATTTTTGTATTTGTTAAAATAAACTCATAATAATTTTTAATGTAATAAGCATATTTTAAAATAATTTAATTCCTCATAATTTGAAGATACGGATAGTTTGAGCTTTAATAATTTTTACAATAGCAAATTAAAAGAGTTATAACACCAGGAAATGATTTTTTATTATTAACTATTTATCCATAATGAAAGAAAATTCCCCAAAATATCAATAAAACACTACATCACAAATACTGTATAGTTATGTTAATTATACCTTATGTACATTTCAATAGCACTGCTATCATCTTCAGAGGTAACCTTAATAACTACAATAGCAATGCTATTGTACATAAGGAGGAATAAACATAACTATACAGTCTTTGTGTTTTATTTGTGGTTTTGTGGACTTTCTATTCATTGTATATTCACCACTGTGCTTTAGAGATTCATACGATATAAATCCAGTCATATTATTCGTCGTAATATGATTGGTTGTTAATTTATGTTTCTTACTGTCAAACATAAAAAGTTCCTATTAAAAAATTGTACCATATGACAAGATAACATCTCTAGTGAATTTACATATTTGTGAAGATTTGGACAAATTTTATGAATAGTGAGAGTCATAGTATTTCAATTGAACAATAAATTCAGATAAACTGTCGCCTGTGGGGTTCTGTGCAGTTTAAACCAATAAACATATTTTGATGAAATTCGCTATGAACATATTTTTGGTTGTAGCTGCCATAACATCAATACTCAAATTTCTTCATAATAAAATATTGCCAGTTAGTACCTAAACAAAACGCCTTGGTCGCCATCTATCCAACATGGCGTTTGTAAGTAAAAAGGTCATATCTTAAAATTGGGTCTAACGATTTTGATACGTGGAGATTATGACTCAAAACACTACCAAATTAAAAATGGGGGAAAAAACCAGAAGTGATTTCTAAAACAATAAAACGAACCTGTTTAAATTATATTTCACCAAATAAATTTATAGTTTGGACAAGTTTTGCCAAAACAAAGGAAGCTTGATGTAAATATAAAAATATTTTCTAAATTTATCGCACTGAATTGTTTTGGTGTGGAATGGTTTTGTTCGGTTATTATAGGTGATTATATGAGAAAGTTTGTACAATGCTTTTTATCATTTATTTAAGTAAGTTGAACCAATATTTTGGACACAACACATTACGTTCTCTATAATATATTGGTGAAATTCAAACTAGAGAAGTAACGTGACATTATTTAAGACATAATCAAAACATATGGTTAGTGCTGTATTCTTGACTTTAATCAAAATCGTGCTTCTAATATTGTATATGTATTAGTTTTACTTAGACATTTTTATTGGAAATTCGTCAAATTCTTTGAGTCATTTCTGCTCTGAGTTAAAAGTTCAAGAAAAGCTTCAAAACAGTTAGAAATGAATTAGATATCGCCAATTATTGTCGACGTATTTATCACAACACGCGTTCTAGAGGTATAGAAGGATAAAGTCCTTGTAGTTCCCTCCTCCCCCTGTGACACCCTGATTAAACTTTCCCTCCATCCTTCCCTTTCTCTATTGTCATCTTTGTCCTTGTCATTGTCTTTGGTTTTCTGAAACGAAATTAAACACAAAAGAAAAATCCTTATTTTACTTATCTGAACAAAACCTACCCAAGTCAGACAATTACACCTTTTGTCAGTCGTTTACGGTTTTAATAAAATTGACGTCAAGTGTAGTCCCTCACGTAATGAGGAGTTTGTAAAGCTAAATAAGACTAATTTGTTTAAGTATGTTCGCACATTAGCAAATTTACTCGTAGAAAATACGCCAATTTGATGCCTCAAAACAGAAAATAATTATATATTTTTAAATCTCGGTCGCTTAAAGGGATATTCGTTAGAATATGTATAGAATGTTCAGTAAATGTCGTGACATGATTATATGGGTTAAAATGAAAAAAAAAAAATCTATGAATATGTATAATTAATTATGCGTTGTATTTATTATATGTCCGGAATCGCATAGTTTTCCATCCTTCGGGCATTTTGTATTTTATTATTTTAAATAATTATGGATTTTGAAATTATTAAAATTTCAGGTCGAAAATGGTTTTAAAGCTATTCAATTATATTTCAAACAGTCACCATTTCGAAAATTTATGATAACATTTTGATTCTTAACTCACTGATTAAAATGTAGCATGAAAAATTTGTATATCAAATTTCGAGTTGAAATCATAATTATTTAAAAAACAAATGTATATAAAAATTACAATGAAGTGGAAAACAAAGCATTTGCGGATATATGTTTATAGAAATGTCTTTTTTTATTTTGACCCATATAGCCATCACTTAAAATTTGGCACGACATTTTGTGAACACACTGTATAAGATGTCACGAAATTAAAAATTTTACTATTAAACTACATTAATTAAAAATTTCAAGATGCATAACGATGTTTGGAAGATGCACGAGGAAGACCCAGGAAAAAACTTCATTTGCTTGATTTTTAAAGAAACTTATTGATTTTCAAGGTCATTTGTGAAATTGACTATAGGAATAAAAGTGTCGAACTGTATTGAAATTGATCAGTGGTTTTCGAGGAAAATGATCCACTATGGTAAATGGTCAGACGTCTTTTTTTTATCCAGAGTTTTTTTGATTGAAATTGTTTAAAAATCTAATCAAGTTTTATTTTTACTCCAAACATTCTCTTTGTTTACAAAGAAACATAACTATATGGGAATATTATTGTGACTAACTATAAAACACATAATAATACATCTCAATTATTAACATATGTTTCCATAGAAACCTTTCAACAATTTCAGACCCATTGTTAATCAGTTTTATATTGTTATGTTTACAATAATTCATTTCACTTATTCACTATGCGAAAGTAAAGGTAAGTTTGGGAATCTCACACAAATTCGAACTCAGTTTTGTTACTGATCTTCATGATACACTGTCACAGGAAACGGAAAAAGTGATTTTCAACGTCCGTCTGTCCATTGTCTGAACGGAGTGACCTCTGAAATAAAGATAGGAAAATAGAACCTTATTCAAATTCAGAAAAATTTAATTGAAAATTTCAAAATGGTGGTCATTTTAAAGAGTATTTTGTTTTTATCTCGTATGTTATTTAACTTATAACACACTAAATTACCACACAGAAATTTTTTAAATCATTTTTAGCTCTGCTAGGAATGCTATAATTAAAACGAATACATTGTTACGTCTTTCCTAGCTTTGTTAATCTCACTTTTGCTGCGTTTCGGATATACTCCATTTTCAAAACACTTAATAGTACAGTGGAACAGGCCTAAGAAGGCACTTCGCAGATCGGGTGAAAACGCTGTACTATTGTCGAAGTAAACGTTAACCCTAAAACACTACTCATTCGTAAAAATTACGACCCGCCCTTTATAAAATTCGGAGAACTCGTAGACAAAAGACGGACACGCTCTGCCTTTTTGTTTACCTTCCTGCCATTGTGAATAGAGGCCACTGTCTCTTCGGCTAAGCTCAAAGTTGAACCGTTATTACTGTACTCAAGCTCGCGTCGTATATTTTACGAAAGAATAGTGTTTGCGAAAGTTTTAACTATTAGACCCCTAAGTGTTTGAATATTTTTTTTTGTAAATTATTGTTTTTATATTTAGTTTTTAGTGTTGTAAATAGTTTATCGTCTAAATAGTGATTTTAGAGTTAAAAGTGTTTGATTTAGCTACTAAGTGTGTATTAATCACTGCAAGGAATGTGATTCTCAGTGAAGACAGGACTCTAATTTTGGCATTTTTGGCATTCTACCTAATGAACTTATTGTAAATCATTTTTCTCTTTTTATATAAATTAAACACTTATAAATGATGTATTTTATGAATATCCGATTAATTTTTCATATAAAATAATATTTATATTTTTTTCGATTTTTTCCCCAGATTAATTATTTTTTTAAAACGTACTTGTAGTGGTGGTAAAAGACATTTTTTTACAGTTAAAATATGTAGGAGTTTATTGTTAAATATTTTTAAAAACACTTAAAAACAATAAAGGATTTAATATAAAAAATAGTCAACAATGAAGTAAAGTTTAAAAAATAATAATAAAAATAAAAACAGAAAGTAGTAAAATTTACGAATGAGTAGTGATCACGTAACAATGAACTAAGAGTAGTAATCTAGGGTTAAGGGGTGCGAGGAGGGCAAGTCTCATGTAGCTGGCGATTCGGAGGCAAAGTCAATGTTTGTGGAACGGTGTTATTTTCCGACATAATCCACCTCTTCCTCTACCGCCCTGCATCGGGCACAAGTGCCTTCTTAGGGCTGTTGCACTATACTGACCATCCTACGCTTGGCACAACAACTAGCACCTCCCACTTTTCTCACCTCCTATTTTCCTATTGAATTCACACCACAGTTCATCAAAGACCAAACATCACAAACAAGTGGTGTTGCATTACTACAATGCGCCTTATCACACATCAATTTCATTAAACGAGTTTTTTGCAGTAAAACCATTCCTGTGGCACCTTAACCTCCTTATTCACCTGACTTGAGTCTTTGTGACTTATTTTTCTTACAGAGATGGAAAATTCACCTCTAGGGACGTCATTTTGAGACATTCGAAGACATTTACACGTCTGTTTAAAGGCTGTTCTAGTATCCAAGTTCTAATGATTCTAAGCTAGTATGTTATAATATGCAACATGACTTGGCTGTTTTTGATCACTATAGATTTTTATTAAACATTGAATCTTCTTACTAGATCTAAAAAAAGAAAAAAAAAGTTGCACAAAATATATTATATGGAGATACGAAATATGAATGATATTAAATTTATACACACTGTGGTGTGGGGTTTGATGAAATGGGTTATGTTTTTGGTTGATTATAGTCAATATGTTTAACTGATTTTGATGTTAAGTATGTACAATCTTATGAAAAATTTGGAATTCGGGTATCGTTACACCGTGTAAAGAAAAGGAGAGAAGGCACAAAGTTACTCAACTATTGAATAAAGAACAATTCACAAGAGGTTTTCCTTCATAAAATATACAAGAACTCTAAGACTTTGCTCCCGTCTTTTTTATATTTATTAGAAAAGAAAGGAAGATGTTATTTTGTCATTATGCTAACGGTTTCGGTGGTGTATTTTCCCTTGATGTTTTTTTGGTTTTAAAGGCCAAGGTTAGAAAACAAGTGAATTCTACATGTAACACCTATGGGTTTAAAAAAAAATAATAATTCGGAAACTTTATATAGAGCTTATTATAGCAATAAAGTCGTCAAAGAAAATGGAGATCTTTACTCTAGCAGTATAAAATAATTTTACTATATTTACATCTCATAAACACAAAATATCTTGAACATTTTCACAACAGAAATGTTTTGAAGTCTTAAAACAGCAAAAGAGTCAAGGATTCATATTGTATTACTATTAGATAACTGGTTATGTTTGAAAATTATTTAAAACAATAGATCTTGTATTGTTAACATTTTCTAATTTCGAGCCCTGACTTCGCAAACAAAATAAATGTCATATTCATATAGTTACGAGATCCGACAGGGCTACACAAACATAGCTTGTACTGATTTACATAAGAACAGCTTCGAAGGCTGTCCGAGATGTTACACTGATATGAGTGAAGCGAAAAGATATATTGTAATAGATACAAAGCCTATCTACAAGGTCCATTAGGACTTCGCCGACGTCAAGAAAGAAAGTAGTGATTTTCCGTTAAACATACGTTTCTTTGCGAAAGAAAAAAGATGCTCAATTTTGTTTTGTAATTTTATAATATATATTTTTTGTATTTTAAATTTTAAACACTCTACCCAACTTCTTCAGTGTTCTTTTAAACCTATAATACGACGGTTTTACATTTTTTAATATTTCTCATGTATTTTGACAAATGACATAACTCTAAAGTAATTACACAATTTTAGAAGGATATTTACTTTCCTATCATATGAAGTATAGGGTAAATTTTGTAATCGTTAAAAAATATAACGTCTGTTTTTTAACTGACCTTCATTTTTCATGGCCTCAGGAAACAGGAAAAGTGATTTTAGACATGCCGTTTGTACGTAAGGACGACGTCGGCCACAAAAATGAACATAGAAACATGAAATTTGGTACAGGAGACTCTATAGTGTATGGAATCCTAAAGCAACTTAAAAAAAAAAATCAAATTTAAAATGTTAAAATGTTCTGTAACTAGAATTAACCAAATTTTTTCTGTACAGTGGTCTACCGCGGTCGCCTTTATGAGGTGAGTTTTTAGAGCACTAAACAGAACAAACACGGTAACGGGACCTGAGGGGCTTGTCGCAGTCTGGCCAATAACAGGCCGGTGGGGGTAGCTGCAGTCCAGCTGTTGTCACGTTTTCCACCCCCCAGTCACCATATGAAAGTAACCCACTCCCAGTCACCACCAAACTTGACAACAGCGCAACCAAACTCTCCCCTCCCAACGCTAGACCCAGACCTAAAGCAATATTAAATAGACTTTAATTCTAGTTACATAAACATATGGTCTGTCTGCTACTCAACAAAGAAATCAAAATGTTGGTCACATAAAGAAATTTCTTATTAATATCTCGTATGATATTCAACTTACAACGCTCTAAATTAGATAAAAATATACAGATTTCAATTCTGCAAGTAAGTAGTAGCGGTGTGATGCCGTAACACCGAACCTTATAAAACCGAAAAACAGATGTGTCTTAATGGAATTAACATGAACAAGATCGAATTTTATAACTGTACCACAGCACTGAATATGATAAAATCTCATAGCTCCGAAAAGTTTTAGGATGTGTGGCACATGTCCAAGTTTAGGGGTCTGCACAGTGGCGGAAGAAATGGAGGAGGGGTACGAGCCTCGACATTGGTTGACGTGAGAGAGGTGCTGAAGAAGAGTAACACCCATCGCCACAGAACCTTCGTAACTCTGTGAATCTTTGTCTAGAGATAGCTGAAATAGAACGTTTATAGATCACGTAATGACAACCTATATTTTTATTTATGAATTAATTTCTAACTTTAAAGTAAATCTCAGCATTTCAAAAGTGATTAAGTGGGGGTAATTTAACAATAAATAAGACATAATTATTTATTCATTGCGTCATTCACTACAATCTAAAAAAAAAAAAAGAATGTTTAGACATTACATTTGCCCCATTCACGATCAACGTCTAGTCGAAAATATTGTTATCGTTCAACTAACCTAACCTAAACCATTTTTCCGTTTCTGCGCCCCTAATACTCGGACTATTTTAAAAATGGAAAAATTATGTAAATGGTATATAGTTATAAAAATTACGTTATATTCAGTGGAAGGCTGGGCTTCATGTGATTGGCCTAGCGCCAATCCCTCCCCTCTTACTGTCGCCAAAACCTCTGTCTTGTTCAGAGTTATAAGACAGACGGGTACTTTTTTTAGTGTTGGTGTCATGGCTTAGAAAAAATCCCTTATTTTCCATACATATTTTTTGTATATATAGACTATTGAATTCGGAGGTGTAGTATACCCTAAACAAGGGAACTTATAAAAGGGAATATATTATATTTTCAATATAGGTAATATGGCACACATTCCATTTTCTGTTGAGTTTGAAATTTCTTTGATTCGGAGCTATGGGAGCCCTCGGAAATAGCGATGTTCTTTTGTCAAGAAAGTAATTTCGATTTCTAAAAAGAATGTGTTATTGGAATAGTCACGAGATCCAACAGGGCTACAGGAGCAGAGCGAGTAGCTGCGCCTCAACATAAATACAGCTTCGAGGCCTTCCAGGACCGAGACACTGACACGAGCCAAATGAATGGATATTTTTTAATAAATACACATTTACAAAGTCCGTTAGGTTCTTGCCGACGTCAAGAAAGTTGTGATGTAAACAATAACGGGTTCAGAAAACCTGTATAATAACTGTTTCATACAAACTTACCTTATTGGATCTTCAAACCACAATTTAACATTTCCTATAAGGTCTAAGTAACCATCTATTGTTCAACTATTAACTTGTATGACGGGACTGGGTATGTACGATGATGGCTCGCATACATGTTTTTATATTTTTTTAAATGTATAAGAATAGTGCCGTAAAATATTCCTAAGGAAAATATCTTTAGGAATAAAATGTAAATATTATAACATGTAATTATTTCAATTTGAAGATAGAAGAGGTTACACTTTCTACAGACTATCTAAAAGGTTTCGAGACAAGCTTATCCATCTATTGAACGATGCGACGACTCCCGCGAGATCTTACGTTTATAAAATATTCAACAACTGCCAGGACATTGCTCCTGTCTTTCGTATTTTTATTATTGTATAATGCAAGAGGATTTATTTTCGTCCATTATTTTATTGTATTGATGTATTGTGTGTGTGTGGTGTTAAGTTTACAGTTAAATTTATTTTAAAAGGTCAAGGTCGGCACACAAACCTATCAGGATCTTGCGAATTCTATGTACGACGTCTGTCCTGTTTGTTATCTGTATACAACCGATTCTAACAAAGAGATGTTTGTCAATTATAGATAAGGAGATTTTTACTTCAGTAGAGGCTCAATTAATATCACTATATTTAAGTCACAAATGTTGAAATAACTTTAATGGTACAAAATAAATAAACCGTTTTTAAAAACTACAAACGAACGATGGATTCAAATGGTATTACGATATGCGTCTTATTTTTTAAAACAGTTTAATTTAATTAACAACAGATCCAGTATTGTTGTAAAGGTTACTATGGAAATGTATAATTCAGATGTCTTTTCTCTATTATTGTTAAGGTTATTATTGTCTATTTCGAATTATATTTTCGCAGTGTTATGTATTATCTTCTAGGGAAAATAAATATATGTAATAATAAAATATTTCTCTCCGAAACACCTTTCATAGAATGGCTGTTAAATATACAATAGACTGTTTATAACTGTCACCGTCAACAATCCTTATGAAGTTTTCTTCAAATTTAATTTTTATTAATCAATACATGTTTCGGACATTATTCCTCCATCATCAGGTGATTAAAAGCATTCAATTAGAAAATTAGTTACTATATAACACTGCCACGGTGACATATGTAGAACGGTAAACATTATTAATTGTGCACGAGTGCATATGAATAAAGTTATATTAAAGATAATAAAACACAATTTTTTATTTTGTAACTTCCACTTTTTATTAGTCTAGCCAACCAATGGTTTAGCCTGTTAAGGTATTGACGAGGCTGTATTACAGACTTAATGTTATATTGTTAATTTTTCCAATTGAATGTTTTTATTGGGTGTTTTTAATTACCTGATGATGGACGGATAGTGTCCGAAACACGTGTTGTGTAATAAGAATTAAATTTGAAGAAAACTTCAAAAGGATTGCTGGTGGAAAGTGACAGTAATAAACAGTTTTAATAAGCACATTCAGTTTACTCTAGATTACCAAACAATACGGACGTCTGTTTTACTACATGTAATATTCAGATATTTTGAAATTTGTTCATATATTTTCACAACGTTGAATAAATCAATTAAAATATTCGTTTTATAAATATAGATCATAACTGATAAATAAAACTATTAACGCAACAGCCTATAAAAAGTATCGTCTACTTTAACAGTAAGGTATTAAATAGTTTAGCTAATTGAAATACCCATCACCGTTTTTCCAGCCTTCTCAACCAGTGTTCCCTAATAATTATAGCTTCATTATTTTCTCGACGAAGCTGGATTAACTACTTAAAAATGGACACCCCCCCCCACAGGAATTGAACTCTGAACCTCTCACGCGTGAAGCCAGCTTGCTAACCACTAAACCAGCTGGGGGCTGTATCGTTACTGATGAAAACGTTAATATTATAATATGAAATCCACTTCTTAAAGATAGATGAGGTTATGTTTGTTCTTTTAACTTTCTGTGACTATGTGAAGTGACGAACCAAGTTTATCAAATTGGAGAGGAACTACTAATTGAGAACTTTGCTTCATTAAATATAGGCTACACAAATGTTAAGACTTCACTGTTGTCTTTTATTGGACAGAGATGGAATAGGTTTATTTTTGTCATACTCATAATTGTTTTGTTTTATGTTGTATATCTAAAAATTGTCAAATTTTTGTTAGTAATACACATAAAGGTCAAAAAGTTGGCAAAGTGATGAGCTGGCGTTCTCAAGTTTTATGTGCAACACCCCTATCCCTTTCCCTAATTTTAACAAATATCCTTTTCCTAAAAATGTAGGCAGCAAATATACTTTAATTCTGCGCGATCAAATAATTTTGATACCACTTAGAGACGAAAATAGTACGTTTTTATTTTTGTCAAAGTCAATTTCGCTGTAAAAATAAATAAATAATTTCACCAGAGTCAATGATAATGTAATTTACTTTTACCATACCAACATGCCAACCTGAATAGTCCCGATTTCCATGATGAAACTTGTTTAAACTCTTCACTAGTAAAACACGCTATGTTCCTTATCACCTTTGTCTTCCTTGGACGCTCAACTGGGTTCATTCGTAAGTGTCACTAGTACTGTCGTTAATTCCTGTTCCAATTTGTTCTTAAAGCACTTCTAGTTGTAAATATCACTATATATTCCAGTTAAAGTTGTGATGGGTTAATTTCTTTAAGGAGCTATGAAAGAAGGCAAGGTTTAAGCTGTAACAAATGGCATGTATGAGTTTAATTAACCAGTTACGGACTTTGCAATTCAGGAGGGTACAAAGAGTAAATGTAGTACCATAAGTGTGAGAAGAAGATTCTAGGAAGCGGGATTAAATCCACTTAGCGAGGTAATAGGCTCCAGAATAAAAACGGACCACCGAACCACCGAAGAGTTTGTTACACTTTGCGTGAACCACATTAACTGAACCAATGAGTGGTGGAAGGGGTATTGTCGTGCTTCTCCGTACGATGACCAGACGGAGAGGTGGATGCTCAATGTACCATTTCTCCGAGGTACAGTTTTCATGGTGGATTAGTAGTGTGCAGATAAATTTCCAAGCAGACACGTACCGAGCTTGTGTTTGTTAGAGGCACCTTTAATGTTTAAAAATGTGTGAAGGAGCAGCTTGTGAGAGCGGGGTTTTTTCCAAATGTTTGGGTTCAAATTCTTTTTTTGAATGATACCGCTAAGTTGATAAGACATAAATAAAGTTGCAATTGTAAACATGAAACCCCCGTAAATTAATTAGAGTCATCGGGGGGGGGGGGGTCATATAGGAATAGTCATCAGAAACCGTTTCAGAGAGCTTTAGACTCTGTGACAGTTTCGTCATGCCTTAAAGGTGGAGTGAGAAAACGTAGACCAGCAGGTGATCTGGAATATGATCGAAGACTGCAAACAGTCATTGCAGTTTGAGATGGCCATACTCGATAGTAAAAATAATGGCAATAACTCAATGAGTCAAAAATATATTTTCAAAGACTTTAAATACTCCTCAAGTTTCACTAATTTTATATTATACAAAATGAAATACTAAGAAGGGAATATAAAAATAATTTAGTTGATAATGTATTTTTGTATAAAATGCATTTAAAATTAAGTGCAGAAATATAAGTTGGGTTGTTGGAAGGTTTAAACAAATGTAGAAAAATTAACAGGTGTGCTTAAGATGACACGGTAGAAGTGTAAACTTTCTTTTTTGGCTGATTAGGCCTATTAGTTTTACTATGTATGTGTGTGTGAGAAAGTTTGTGCAATACTTTTTACATATTTTTAGTTTTAGTATGTGTGTGCGAGAAAGTTTGTGTATTATTTTTAACACCGATTATAAGTGTGTTAAAAATAACACACTTATAATGTGTTTAACAGTGTTTATAATGTGTTTAATGTAATTAACAGTGTTTTAGTGTGTGTTTTGTGCAACATTTTTGACCGATTATAATTTTAATATGAGTGTGTGAAAACGTTTGTGCAAAATTATAAAACCGATTATTAGTTTTAATAAGTATGTTTGTGTGAGAGAAAGTTTGTGCAATATTTTTGGGAGATTATTAGTTTTAGTATTTATGTGTAAAAAGGTTTGTGCAATACTTTTCATCGATTATTAGTTTTGGTGTGTGTATATGTGAGAAAGTATTTACATACATACTACATAATTATATAATAGTGGAACGTGACGGGATAATAAAGCGTGATGCTTCAATTAATTTGTGCGCGTATGTTTAAATTACTAATACCTATTACTGTATTATTAATACATTTACAGCGTGGAATAATTATTTTTCTGTACCTGGTGCGCAAGAAGAAAAAGAAGTTTACACCTTTAAAAAAATTCGGTTTTATTATAGGAAAAAATATAATATTTTAATGGATTTTGAAAATTACCACTCGATCTGTAGCATTAATAAATAGGCTTATACTTAACAATAATTAAGTATAATCTGTTTCCATAGTTACGTCATAAACGGCAATTGTTTACAAAGAAAGTTAGCGGTATTTTTGGAGATTAAAAAAAATCATGTTCTACATACCTTATTTCATAATAAAATAGATTAGTAGAGTTTCCAAAGCGGAGCTAACTTATTCACGGAAAAATCATAATTTCAAAACTACAGAATTCAATGCCTTTATAGATCTTCGAAGTTGAACAACATTGAGCGCGGTTAGTACTTCCAAGTATACAAAGATGGAGACCGCTTGGGCACCGACGTACATTTTCATTTTTTTTTTCTTTTTCAAATTTACGTGTAGGTCACCTTACTTACCTTTACCTTAATAACCAATATACATTTCAACTGTGTGTACTAACTTTTTATTACATTAATAAACATTTTCATTATTTAGAGTTTGTTTTAAATAGCAATTCGGTAATTAATTTACTTAATTTGTTTATTCATGAAAATAACCATCGTACATTCCATATTATAAACGATTTTCATTTCTTAATAGGTCGAGTTGAAGATACCCTAAGCCTATGTATTGCTGTACTTGGTACTAGTGAAAAATTGTTTATTACTATTACCAATATTATCAAGAGTCATATTTATGCCTCACGATCCTACTGACTATCGATATTGAAAGTCCAATTACACAGAAAAAGAAGAAGTAATATAAAAATATACGGTGCATATTGCACAAACTTTCTCACACAATCGTAACACTAACCAGACACAACTAAGATTCCTTACAAAATGACAGTTGTCAGTAATATAGTGAACATGAACCGTGAGCATATCTTCGAAATTTTATTTATATATTTAAATAGAGCCTTAAGAACGATCTCAGCCTAAATCTTATTTGATTAACATCGAACTTCTAATAACCCTGGTCAAGGTTAATTCGAGTTTTTGCTAATTATTAATCAACCGTAAAATTGTTTGATTTGCGATAAGGCACACGTGTTCGGGTCATTAACGTTCGTATACAATATATGAAATCCCAATTTTAAGAAATTACGTCATTATAACGTAGAAAGATTTGTTAGTTTTTTACCTCTAACTCATAAACCGTCATTTTTGTTGAGATGGCGACGAATAACACGGTTTTGTTGGGTTTTTAATGGCTACAAAGTTAGAGATGATTTTGACAAAATTATAATTTTGGTTGTTTCTTATGACCTACAAATTTTGACTCAACAACAATTAAAAAAAATCCTTATATATGACAACATTGTCATATGCCAAATTTGATTGAAATCGCATTTGTACCGTTGAGTATTTAACATATGAAGAACAGATATCATTTCAAAAAATTACTATCTTGAATTCAGGGTATCTCAGAACGGATATATCACCAATGGGAAACGGACCGAGGGCCAGCGCCTTTTTAATAACACCTATCAAATTTTTAGCGGAGCGAGTGCTAGCAGAAGCCGAAGCTCAAGCTAAAGCGAGGTTTTTGGTAAACAAAACTATAGTGGATACAAGAATCACTACACAAATGTTAGGTTAGGTTATAAAATATAACAATAATGTGTATTGGCCCCATCTTAGGTTTATATTTGTTCTATTTAGACAGGTAAATTTGATTAAACAGGGCCTCCCCTTTTATGACTGGCTTTTTACCATCTTCTCAAGGCATAAAAACAACTTCACTTTCCTAAAGTGTGAAGTGCGTGAAGATTTGGACAAATTTAAAACAATTCTAACAAACTATTGGAATTTTGAAAATATTATGTTGAACAGAATTTCATATATCAACGGACAAGTTGTATTTTATTTTTTAATTTATCCACGATGTTGGTTATTATATTAAATTTAGCTGATTTATGAATTATATTGAAACCTCTAGTTAATTACGAATAAAAAATGTGCTGTAGACCTTACTCCGAGGTATATTATTAGGATAGGATAGGGATCGGTTAGATTCACAACGTATTTATACATACCAGAACATGAAATTCACTTTCGATATATTAAAATATCATACTTGAGAATTATTATAATGTTAAAGCACTTTTAGTAAAAATAAACTTTGCCGGTGTAGGCTACACAGGATCTGTTGAATCAAAGATGGAAAGGTCTACAAACACAACTTCACGGATGCGCAATGGAATCATTTCACGTGATGAGTTTAACCAACGCTGGTTGGAGGCGCAATTTCGACCATAAAGCGTCTTATTTGAATTCTTAGCTTTGTGAGATGTTATTCAACACACGAGCTGTTATTTTGTTTTTCGTACGAATTGGCACATTGTTTTTTAGGTTATGTTAGTCTTTACATTTTGTATGTAAATATATTAACCTATTTGTTCTACCTAACACGTAGCTTTCTGTATAGCCTACTATAAATATTTATAAGTGATGTGAGAACGTAAAATCAAGGAATCTAATTTAGACTGGTGTTCTTATTTAGAAAGTATTAAAAACTTGTGACTGTTCCATCTTACTTTTAATCAAACACAAATTTTAATTAATTAAAATATAATTTTCTTTTTTTTGATATCGTGTGTATACAGGGTGTTTTCAAAAATGGTAAATATATGTCTAGAATCTATTCATGGAGTCTATAGGCAATTTAGGAGAGAATAGTGGACCAAATATGTGGAAAATGTGGAAAAAAAAATCATGGAAGAAGACTGGAAGAATGAAGGCCTTGATGAGTCGAGTGTACAATTCATCAACTTGGCACCAGGTGACGCCTGGACTAAGATGAGGACATAAACAGCTAAAAAAAGAAGCGAAACATGACAATACATTTTGTAAAAGATTTTGTAAATATTGTAAATAGTTCTTGTTCTGACAAAGTAACTCATAAAAACAAAAGCTCAATCATGAAAAGATATGAAATGATGAAGTCCTAGTCAACCCCACCACCACTGATACCCTCATTAAACTCTCCTTCTATCTTTTCTTTACGCTATTGTTATCTTTATCTTATTCATTGTTTCAGTGCTTTGGTTATCTGAAGCGAAACTAACCACAAAAGAAAAATCCTCATTCATCTGAGATTTAAAATAATAATTTATGAAAAAAATGTACCCAAGCCAATGAATTATCTCTCAAAATAGAAAATATTTATATAATTTTAATCCTTATGGTCTCAAGACTTCGGAAATTATAGTCGTTAAAAACTAGGTGTCCCAAAATTAATGCATTTTATTTTAAATTCAGTTTTGCACATATTTTAGTAGAATATTTATGGAAAATGTGCACATTTTGATCCAGACACTTGTGCAAAATCGTAAGTAAGAAAATTCAGAATTAATTGGCAAAAAACCTTACATATTAAATTTTAATCAAATAATATTTACACTGATAACCCTTTTATAACAAAAGGAAAAACAAGTTTATGTCCTATTTAAATAAATAAATATTTTTTTCCAAAGTTATATTTACGGTTAAATTATTTACTTACAGAACTGACCCTTTTCCGATTAACTATGCATGTAGTTTTTACTATGCATTGTATGGGTATGAATGCAAAATTTAAAAAAAGAAGTAACCAATAACAGATTGCTAGATAGCTTTAAAAGTATCTACATTTCTAAAGCTGGAGGTAATTTGTTGTTGAATGCAGATAAAGTTCCTAGTTCATTGTTGTTCTCCTTGTTAAAGCCAATTAAATTATACTTCATTAGTTTAGTTACATTTATTTGTATATAAATATTATCAACCATTATTATTAGTAAATTTATTTATATACTTTATTTACACATTTTACATACCATGATTTTAAATGTTACTCCACAAGTTAAGTTATATTTATTTTTATACATACTTTTATTATCAACCACTTAGACTATGTATTTAGAGTTTATTTATATATTATTCATAATACATTAAATATTTTACTCTAATAGTTAAGTTAGTTTCAATATTTATACTATTATATAAACCATTATTATTATTTTAATTTATTTACATATTTTTCATACCTTGTCATACTATGCCACGCCCGTTGACATGATGTATGACGAGACCAACTATGATTGGTCGAGGGGATCAGATGACGGGGCGGGGGGAGGATCAGATGACTCCTTCGCTGCAGTAGTAATTGTAGTTATTAAGCTTAGTAGTGTGTATTGTACCTCTGAAGATGATATCAGTGCTATTGGCATGTACATAAAGAAGAACAAACATAACTATACCGTCTTTGCGGTGTAAAGTTTTATTGTGATTTTGGGGAAATTATCTTTCATTGAATGTTTACCACAGTGCTCTAGTGATTAACAGTTGTATTAGGTTAGTATGTTGTTTATGAAAGGATGTTTGAGAAAGTTTTTGCACCGTTTGAATTTATATTGGTTATTTTTTGGTGTAATTATACTTTCCATATTGATTGTCAGTATCAACATGAGGGATTTATTACTCTATAAATGGGTAATAATAATAATAATAAACAATGGTTTATAAATACTCTTAGATTAATGTATTGTTGTAAATCATTGTTTAGGCTTAGAGTATCTGTTACTTAGGCCTATTATGAACTTAAAATAATTCAATTATATGAAATTTACATTACAAATGGTTTAATTTAACGAACAAAGAACTTAATTAAATTTATACAAACTCAAAATAAATGAGTTACAATTAATTAAAATGAATATTAATATACAATTAATTAGTACACGCTGTAGTTATTGGCGTTGCTATGGAAACAGAATACTTAATTATTGTGAATATACTGTAGTACGAATAAATATTGTCTCAGATTAATAATACAAAAAAATAATTGATAAATCACATTAAGCGTTATAATTATCATATTTAATTCATGTAACAATTTGATTTACCCAGTGAATTTATGTAGTCGTAAAATATTTGATCCTTTATTTTGTGATTGATGTACACGATTCACGGTCTCAGGATATTGGAAAAGTGATTTTTCCCCATGCCGTACTGAATTTTGTTAAACTATTATTTGAAATTAATGATCCTATATTCCAGAAGGAGGAAAAAATTGGTTTTCAATCTGACATGGAAGAGAGAAACCAGAAAAAAAGTTATGTTGGTTTGGTTTTGGTGTTAAGTACTACCTTAGTTCTCAGAATTATCGTTAATTATTACGTTATTATTGTTAAGATTCTCAAAAATTGTTTTTAAATTCCAACATTCATTAATATAATAAACATCACACTATCAGTAAATAAAACTGATGTTTCCAGTTGAAACACCATCTTATCACCATCAGTATAGGAAAGATTTTACGCAGTTTCTGCCTCACACCTGCATTCAATGTATAATGAAGAGGTTACTGATGACAGGAGTAGAACAATAGACTTCATTATTCCCTTCAGCAGCACCTCATTCTAGCGGTGTTCATTTATGTAAACAATACTCTGTCGTTAGTTGTCTTTTGTTTAGTTCTACTTTGTGCGAATAGCAATAAGCTGGGAATATATATATATATATATATATATATATATATATATATATATATATAGGGCGAATGGCAGATAGTGTAGACGTAGAACTCAGAAAATATAACGTTTAATTGCTTTCTAGTATAATTTCACAGTAATTGAAAATTGCATAATCATTTTCTCTCATATTATTTCTTGAAATTACTATATTATCTCTGACGTTATCTGAGACAGAAATATCCAACCAAACTTTACAATTATTTTTAATCATTTCTAGAACATAATATATAAATTTATTGTGTAACTATTCTTAATAGCAAACTAATATCTCGAATTTTCATCATGCCAAACACACATTCCCTTACACTTAAACTTATTACACTAACATCTTCATTGGTCTAAATGAAAGCTGATTTTGAAGGCAGTAGCAGAAAGTTTCATGCGAATAATAACGAAGACGACGACTTATTTCAAATAAAGTGTTTACTGTGTTTATCTGTTTGTTTCCTTATGTTTGGTGTAAGAAAAAATGAACACGATACCTTTATACTACAACTTTGTAAAGTACTGGCTTTGTTTATCTACTACATTCAAGCAGAAATAAAAAAGTAAACCCGTGAAAAAATAATGTTTCATTTCAGAAAATCTTTAGTAATGTGTTGAGCTTAGGAATAGGTATAACATATTTTGATATTACTTTAGGACTATTGGATATCCTACATTCCTTCTAGTCAGTTTCCATCCTGCATCGAATTACACGTTCATAGAGTTTTCTATATTCATTACAGCAAACGTAAACTTAAGGTGCAAAAAATTGTAAACACTTAATCAACCAAGATTCAGCATTTAAGTTGTTTTCATTTACTGTATGTAATTTTGCATAAATTGTACAAAAAATCCACAATCTTTCTTCACATTTTTTCTATTCCAAAAACTCAAACACATGTTTGATTATAACCATTTAATATTTTTAATCAATTTCAAAGCTATAGACAACTGATTATACTATAGGCATGATTTTTAATCATTTTTGGCTCCCAATGTAAATAAATGTATTATTCAACTATTGGTAATGTCAAATGAAATATAAAGTTTGAATACAATTTTAACCGCTACAAGCCGACAAAAAATAAAAGTTAAGCGAGGCGAATAAAGGGGAAAAAACTTAATCCACAACCAAACTTGACAATTAGAGCTGTATAAAAGAAACAGGTGGAAGAAGTAGGAAGGGATACTGGGAAAGAATGGAGTGGGGGAGCTCGCTCATGCGCATAGTGTTGTTTTTTAGTTTGATGTAGTTCTGTAATCAGATCTATAATCGCCTTAGATATAAGCTTCCTGACACACTTACATTGTTATTGGCAGGTAAACTGTGTTTTTGAAACATCTGTACTGCCTTCTATATGAAAAAAGAAAATTACACTTATAAAAAATAATTTGAAAATAATTTAGTCAGTCAAATTATTATATCAATAAAAAAACTCACAAATGCACAAGAACTTTGGTACATTATTTGTATAAAAATTCACTAATTTAAATCCTCAACAAGTAGGGCGAAATCGCGTTCAATTTACTAAACATTTAAGTTTTTCGGGGCGAAGTTTCTACACTAAACCAAAACAAAAACACTGTCATGTCGTCAAAAAAGATTACGCCAAAGTAACCATTTAGTAAAACATTTCCTCCCCCTCCATAAAAATTGAAACAGCACCAAATTCCAATAATCTCCACTTATTTACATTAACGAATTCACTCCCCATAGTTCCCATGTAGTCCACTTCTCCTCTCATTCATTGCTCTTTAGAAAATTGACTCAATATCTGAGATAAGCTTTGAGAGTATTTGGTGAAGCAGAAATTACAAAGTCATAATCGATTATGTAACAGCTACGTTTAGCGAGATATCAAAACGTTGACAGCGAGAGAAATGACTACATTATTTTTATCTTTTCAAAAATCCGCCAGTTATACATTAGACTCAATAATTTTTCTAGCCTTTTCTCTTGTCTGATTTTGGAAATAATATATAATTGATTCATATAATAACTTTGTATATTTCAGTGCCTAAACATAATGGTAAACAAATAAAGTTTGATTCTAGTGTAAATATTTTCTTTCCATGAACATCGTTCAGTATAAATTCACATACAAAGTGTTTTATGATTAAAAGCAAAACAACTTCAGGAAACTTGTAGAATCAAGAAGCGATTATCTGTTTATAATGAAAACAATAGCTGACAGCGTTGCCCGGGGCAACCAATAATTATAATATTGAATATTAACCCTATAGTAATTTAGATTTACATTTTAGAGGTGGAGTACACAAGCACTCAAACATTGCATTTAGTGTTTTAGTGTAATTCAGAGATACAATTTGTTATTATAACATTTCAAATCGTATTTATCTTTAAACTATTTAAAAAAAATTATTTATAAAACTTCGAATCTTAATTGTTTGAATAGTCGAGAACTCACAGTATTATTAGACATATCAATGAGTCTATTGGTTTTTATAAAACAACTTTCCACATCAATCTAAAATAAACGATGCAGAAACAATACACTAACTTATTTCATCCCCCCCCCCTACAAAACCCAAATAATATTCGTCTTCATCTACCGGAAATATTTCTATTCTACTCTTAGGCCTGCTTGAAATAAATAAATTATGTTTGTTGCTAATTTTGTTTGCACATATCCAGGGTGATTCTGTAATGAGCTAGAGGTAATTCAGGGGGAAGTTATAATGGTCAAAATAAAGAAAAAAGTCCCTATAAACTTATGTCCGGAATTGCTTCTTTTATCAGATATCCACCATATTGTTTTTTTACTAAATATTTATATCTATAGAACCGATTGAGTTGAAATTTTTCACGGTACTTATCAATGTAAAGACCTAGTTTAATGAAAAATAATCCACTTTTTTTAACAATACATATTGAAGTGGCAGCCATGTAAAAGTTTTAAATTAAAATAACTAGCTTAAAGTTATTTTAATTAAAAAATTTATAAAAATACCACAATTTTGAAATGATTTATTAAAACATGTTGATAATTTTTATGAAACTTGGTCTTTACATCGATGAGTACTGTGCAAAAATTCAACTCAATCGGTTACGCCGTTCTTAAGTTATAAATTATTTAGTAAAGTAAAAAAATAAAATGACAGTAGGTGGTAAAAAAATCATTTCCTAACATGTTTGAACCGTTTCCTTTATATGATCAATACAATTAACCCCCTGAATTATCTCTGCGTATTACAGAAAGAGACTGTATATCTAATGGCAGGTAACTTCATAAAGAAAAGCTACTCTACTAAATTTATTTTGTTGATGAATTGTCAAACAAATATTGTACAGGTTATACAAGTTGTAACGAAAAAGGTGGACTGGCTATTCATTTTCGGATTATATACATCAAAACCAATAAAAATGTCAAATAACATATAGTCGAATTCCTCTTCATTTTCCGTCTATCGGCCATTTTGTTTTTTCAAAAAAAAACATTATAACTGCAGAAATAGTAAAGATATTGAGTTCAAATTTACTATAAGTATTCTGTATGTTACATTTTAGAAGTGTACCAAACAGCAAAACTTAATTTTAATAATGTTCAAAATGCAACCATATAAAATCTTTAATGAAAGATATCTCAAAAACAGTTAATTTTACAAAAAACGTACATAAAACAAAATATTGTCTTTCCTAACGACAAACAAATCGGATATTTTTACCTTTTTCTGTAGGTCAAAGGATAACCGAGTTATCACCAAAAACAAAAAATACAATTTCTTGGCGATTGTCTACAACAATCAAAACTAGTCTAACACCAACACATTTTTGAATTATGTTCATTGTATCCATGGAAACCAAGAAAATATCAATTAATTGGTATATTTACTTTTTATTTTATCATTAATAATAATAATGGAAATATGACAAATAACGCACACTGTGACACAAATCACAATTGGGTTTAAGGCACAGCTATTTAAACTGCACATAACTATTATAAAATAAATAAATCTACTACTAATTCAGCAAACCATCATTATTACAACATTTAATTGATATTTTCTTGGTAAAATCATAGGTTCTGATAACAAAATTTGGTGTTGGGGTTAATTAGGGGTGAAAGGGTAGGTTTTTGATGTTGTACAACATTCTACATTTTCTGGTACAGTTTATAAACTCGTTGGGATTTTTTCACTACCCCCAATCAAGACTTTAATGTAATTTTACAAAAAAATTTCTTTTGAAAAATCACCTGATGTATGAATACATATATATATATTTACATTTATATTTTAGGTATTCTTGATTCTATTTTAACATGCACAAAAAAATTTTGAAAATGTACAATAAGGTGAATTATATACATTTTTGTATATTTGTATGTTATACATTTATATTCACTGTATATCTATGGAGTGTGTTAGTAAAAATCTTCCCTCCCCACCTTAAATTTTCATAAACATATAGCCAAACTTTTTGGGACTGTTAACTAGGGTCACGTGAAGTTTCTATTACGGTAGTTTGAAATTTTGCAACTAGGTGGGAATTTCGGAGGTACACAAAGTTTTCAAATGGGAACCCGCATCTTGTGACTTGACAAATTACATGGCATTTTATACCCAAACAAAATAATAGCGATGACGAAATATTTTTTGAATAACCCTAACCAAAATGGCGTCACAATATGTTTTTGTGACTTTTTAATTATACAATTGATAAATATGTCAAATAAGAACACTAAACAGTTTTACAATATTCGCTGGACTAATTTGAGAAAAGCATTTGACGTTGAACTAAATTTTAACTGTCCCCCAAAAGTGCGGTACTTTTGTGCTCATTCAAAATACAAAAAAAAGTAGAACCACTTTATTTGATTTATGAAATCTGAAGGTAAAACTAATGTTTGGAGAGTGTTTAATATATACTCAGCTATCACAAGTCAAGAAAATAGTGATATATACACAATTTCGAGTTTCAGAAAACCAGTGTAACAACTTTTAAACAAACTTATCTTTTTCAGCTCAAATATTAACATACTCTAAATACAAAAAAAGACCAAATCATGTGACAACAAATTAAATTGCTTTTTATGGCAAAACTAATGACACCAACAAATTTCACTTTCAAGTTTATTAAAAATTGTTATAAAATGTTTTACATTTTCAAAATATTGTATTGTTTTTCTACAGTTGGTATGATAGATACATTTCGTTTGAACACTTAATCTGAATAATCACACCAAAGCAACTGTGTGGACACGTTATTTAACGCTCATACTAACGGTAAAAATACAATACTTTTTATTGAAAATGTCAGACACCTTTAGAAATAAAATAATAAATACAATTAAAAGTGAAATTTGTTAGTGCTATTAGTTTTGCCTTAAAAAGCGATTTAATTTGATGTCATATTATGATTTGGTCCTTTTTTTGTATTTATCTGAGCTGACAAGGGTAAGTTTGTTTACAAGTTGTCACAGGTTTTCTGAACCACTTAATTGTGTATATTATCACTATATCTTGACTTCAGATAGTTGAGTATATATTAAACAATCTTTACACGCTTTGCTCTTGTCAGTGCATCGGATCTAATATCCGATCAAGCTTCGGATCTTGTCAAGCTTCGTAACTATGCGAATATAATAGTATTTTGGGAGGTCTGGGTTTCACAATATCCTGACAATTTTTGGCAAAAATTCTATATTTGTCGTTGTATAAAGGTACCAATACATCATAAATGGAGAATTGAAGTCTGTAAATATTTACTAATTTAGAGTGTTATAAATTTTAAAAAACACGCGAGATAAGAAAACTATATAAAATGGCTGCCATTTTGTAATTTTTATTTAAAAAAAAAATGTTTGATATGAGCATAATTTACTTCATATTATAGAGAGGAATTTTGTTGCATTTAATAAATAAAACATCAACAATAAAGCATATTTCAAATTTATTTTATAACTAAATAAAATCACATTTTGCCTAGCAAAATTGTAACAATTACTTTTCTATTGTTAAATAAATTAAACAATAGCCCATAATTAACAAATAACAATAATGTTTGATATAAGTACGCATTAGTCTCCTGTACAAAATTTTATAATGTTTGATAAGAGCACACATTCGTCTCATATACAAAATTTTATGATGTTTGATATTAACATACTTTAGTCACCTGTACAACATTTTATGATGTTTGATATGAGCACACTTTAATCTCCTGTAAAAAATGTTATGATTTTTGACACGAACACACTTTAGTCTCCTGTACAAAATGTTATGATGTTTGACATGAACACACTTTAGTTTCCTGTACAAAATGTTATGATGTTTGATATGAAGACACTTTACTCTCCTGTACAAAATTTTATGATGTTTGATATGAACACACTTTAGTCTCCTGTACAAAATTTTATGATGTTTGATATGAACACACTTTAGTCTCCTGTACAAAATGTTATGATGTTTGATATGAACACACTTTAGTCTTCTGTACAAATTTTTAACATGTTTGATAAGATCACACTTTAGTCTCCTGTACAAATTTTTATGATGTTTGATATGAACACACTTTAGTCACCTGTACAAAATTTTATGATGTTTATATGAACACACTTTAGTCTCCTGTACAAAATTTTATGATGTTTGATATGAACACACTTTAGTCTCCTGTACAAATTTTTATGATGTTTAAATGAACACACTTTAGTCTCCTGTACAAAATTTTATGATGTTTAAATGAACACACTTTAGTCTCCTGTACAAAATTTTATGATGTTTAAAATGAACACACTTCAGTCTCCTGTACATAATTTTTGATGTTTGATATGAACACACTTTAGTCTCCTGTACATAATTTTATGATGTTTGATATGAGCACACTTTAATCTCCTGTAAAAAATGTTATGATTTTTGACACGAACACACTTTAGTCTCCTGTACAAAATGTTATGATGTTTGACATGAACACACTTTAGTTTCCTGTACAAAATGTTATGATGTTTGATATGAAGACACTTTACTCTCCTGTACAAAATTTTATGATGTTTGATATGAACACACTTTAGTCTCCTGTACAAAATTTTATGATGTTTGATATGAACACACTTTAGTCTCCTGTACAAAATGTTATGATGTTTGATATGAACACACTTTAGTCTTCTGTACAAATTTTTAACATGTTTGATAAGATCACACTTTAGTCTCCTGTACAAATTTTTATGATGTTTGATATGAACACACTTTAGTCACCTGTACAAAATTTTATGATGTTTATATGAACACACTTTAGTCTCCTGTACAAAATTTTATGATGTTTGATATGAACACACTTTAGTCTCCTGTGCAAATTTTTATGATGTTTAAATGAACACACTTTAGTCTCCTGTACAAAATTTTATGATGTTTAAATGAACACACTTTAGTCTCCTGTACAAAATTTTATGATGTTTAAAATGAACACACTTCAGTCTCCTGTACATAATTTTTGATGTTTGATATGAACACACTTTAGTCTCCTGTACATAATTTTATGATGTTTGATATGAACACACTTTAGTCTCCTGTACACAATTTTATGATGTTTGAAATGAACACACTTCAGTCTCCTATACATAATTTTATGATGTTTGATATGAACACACTTTAGTCTCCTGTACATAATTTTATGATGTTTGATATGAACACACTTTAGTCTCCTGTACACAATTTTATGATGTTTGAAATGAACACACTTCAGTCTCCTGTACATAATTTTATGATGTTTGAAATGAACACACTTTAGTCTCCTGTACATAATTTTATGATTTTTGATATGAACACACTTTAGTCTCCTGTACAAATTTTTAACATGTTTGATAAGATCACACTTTAGTCTCCTGTACAAATATTTATGATGTTTGATATGAACACACTTTAGTCTCCTATACACAATTTTATAATGTTTGATATGAGCACACTTTAGTCTTCTATAAACAATTTTATGATGTTTGATATAAACACACTTCAGTCTCCTGTACACAATTTTATGATGTTTGAAATGAACACACTTTAGTCTCCTGTACATAATTTTATGATTTTTGATATGAACACACTTTAGTCTCCTATACACAATTTTATGATGTTTGATATGAGCACACTATAGTCTCCTATAAACAGTTTTATGATGTTTGATATGAACAGTCTCCTGTACATAATTTTATGATGTTTGAAATGAACACACTTTAGTCTCCTGTACATAATTTTATGATTTATGATATGAACACACTTTAGTCTTCTGTACAAATTTTTAACATGTTTGATAAGATCACACTTTAGTCTCCTGTACAAATTTTTATGATGTTTGATATGAACACACTTTAGTCTCTTATACACAATTTTATGATGTTTGATATGAGCACACTTTAGTCTCCTATAAACAATTATATGATGTTTGATATGAACACACTTCAGTCTCCTGTACACAATTTTATGATGTTTGAAATGAACACACTTTAGTCTCCTGTACATAATTTTATGATTTTTGATATGAACACACTTTAGTCTCCTGTACAAATTTTTAACATGTTTGAAATGAACACACTTCAGTCTCCTGTACAAAATTTAATTTTCTGTTCTTTATTTTTGTAACCGCTATTGTACATATTTACAAACAACGATGGACGAACTGCCGTCAACGAATGTCGACAATCATCATTTTGTGTTTTTTGAGGTAATAACATACATAAAAGTTAAAGTATTTATTAGTTAGAAACTATTAAAATGGCAGGACAGTGATACGGTTTTACGGTTGTTCCAATGTATTACCTAGATGAACTTGTAATAATTAATTTTATGCAACTTGTAAACTACATATCGAGGTAAGCAACTAGTGTATTCAGAGTATCAAATTAATATCTCGCTGTATCTAGTCAGCTGTTCAGTTACATTCCGGGATTTATACATTGTTATAGTATGAAATTGGAGACTCAAAGAATTTATGAAATTCTTATATTGGTTAAATGTATTAATATATGTAACCATGTAAACATGTCAAAAATAATTTTTCAATGGTGGAGTAATAAGATTCATATCTTATGGATACAAATGCACATTAATTATAACTTGTTTTCTTTGTTTAAAAGGCGAAAACCTCTCAGTCATCATCACCTTGTAAAAAAAGGAAAGAAAAACAAATCCAGAAAACAAAGACGCTTAACACTCGAATAATTCAATAGCTTCAGTGTTAGAAGTTGGTCAAGAGAGATGGATAAGAAAGATGAAAAAGAGTGATATAATTTAACGACACGGAAAAAGTGTAGGCCTACATCCAGCTGGGATTTCTCGGGGTTGACTGTATTTATAGTGGGGCTTCGAGGCGTTTAATTATAATCGATTATCTATTGTGTACAAAAAACTTATTAGATTTTGTACACTCATCGTTTGTTTGATGATTTTGACTTCTAGTTTAGACTTTCAAAGATTTTAAAATTAGAAGCTCGCGAGCCCCGCTCCATAGCTGTTTAATTGGTGTTGCTTAGTAAAGTCTTAACTAAATAAGCAAATAGCAATTAATAAACACCAAACGAATATTAATATTAATGTTAGGAATATTAATTCCTATTACTAAAAGAGTTTTGATATACAGCTATATGACTGTAGAGTGGAAACGTACATTAAAGATTTATCTATGATTTTAATCAATTCATTTGATCGTTGTTTGTATTTAAGTAATATCGACTACAATGATATTAAACTATTAAAGGTTAAAATGTTTTGGTTTGTTAGGGCATTGTCCAATGAAGTCAATAACCTAACGAACAAAATAAATAATAAAATAAAAAATTAGGATGAAATAGTAATAATTATGTAAATTATGATAACAACTAGAATATATATGATATGTACAGGGTAACATAGGTATGTGTAAAATTTTGGGTAATGGTTTTGGACATTAAATAAATAAAAGGTTTCGTTAAAATTATATTAAAAATGGTTCCTTTGTATTTTTGTTTTACAAAATTGAGCACTCTTACAAAAACACAATGTAAATAATACACACAATATGTTAGGTAACGCTATATAACTAGCATAACTATTTATCTATTTCTTTTTATTATAAATTTTATAATTTTAATTATAATTTTCTTATAAACCATATTTCAAATTTATATTATAACTAAATAAAATCACATTTTGCCTAGCAACATTGTAACAATTACTTTTCTATTGTTAAAAACTAAACAGTTCCTTTGTGTTTTTTTATCTAATATCTAATAAATAAACTTAAGCTATTGTCATATTTATGTTTTATGGAATCGCAAAGACCATAAAAATTCCACTGGTCCCATCACCAGTCACAATTCTGTTGAGAAATTCTCATTCTGCGTCGTAAGAAAAGAAAATTTAAGGCAAAGCCCATCCGTTGTGCTTTATTGTTCTCACCGAGTATAGGACTTTCGGTAGTTTTAACTATTCTGACAAACCTTAAAGAAGTCAGTCCGAGAAATTTTTATAAATTTATAGGCTAATGATTGTTGCTACTATTTTGATTATGTGAGGTTATTTTATAACCTGTTGGGATAGTCTATTCTGAGAAAGCAGAAATTAGGTTAAGTGGTCTGTAACTGTGGGAATAGAAGTAAAGACACTGGATTTACTCTGTTCCCTAAACCCATCCCAATGTGACCTGTGTGGTTCCAAAACCCCTCATGTTGCCACAAAGGTGTCTGTCTCTCTTACTACCCCCTGAGGAGAGATATGAGATGCTTTGATTACCTCTATAGTAGGGGACAACGTAAATACATAAATAGATTACTATTAAAACACTATATAAGAAAACTGTTACAGGACAACTTGAGTGACGATTTTGTGTGGCTAGAAAGTTTTCTATTTTATTTTTCATTTTAAAATGACAGATTTTTAAAACAGTTGAAAGTTTGAGAAAGTACTAAATATAATTGTTTAAAGGAGACAATGAGCGCCACGCCAAAATGATATTTGAACTTTTCCCTAATACTCTCTAACGAAATGTTTTCCTTGTAAAAAATAAAAAAACTTCCTTACTAGATTTGTATGTTTTCATTTATTTGAAATAAAACCTTTTTGAGTTTTACAGGGTTACAAAAATATCAAATAAATTATTATTTATATAACATTTACAGTATTTCATGAGATTTATTTTATAACTTCATGTAATTCGTGCGTCAATGTGAATTACAGTTACAGTAATCGGATCGTTTATGATTCCAACAAATTATATCACCAGCCAAAGTGTAATAGTCACACCAACCACAAGTGCTGGGGGTACAGGTTTCTAGTTAAGACAGTCAGAATTTTAAGGTAGAATTTTTACATTGATTGACAGAGCAGCTTTAATTTTTACAACCTTTTTGAATCTAATAAATGGTAATTTACAAAGAGCATTTAAGTTATATTAATTTCATGTTATGTTCAAGTGTAGAGTAGTTTTGGTATTATTTACTATTGGGTTTATAAAAACCATTTATTGCATGACAAAACATCCAAATGTGAACAATTCGTTGTTTTTAAGATCACAAACGTAATATCCATAACAATACGATGGGTATCATCGTGGTACATACTCAGTCCCATCCTACAATGTATTACACGCAGATACTCAGATACGCAGATACTCTGCATGTAATGTCCAAACTTTGGTTTCTTGGGCCTTATTAAGAATGTTAAATTGTATTGCAAGATGAGGTGGTCTTATCCAATGGCGTAAATTTGTTTAAAATATAAATATAAATAATTTATTTCACATAACATTTTACAAAAACAGATGGTACTGATGAAAAACAGATGAAGAGCCAATGTTATCAATACAAAGTATATTTACAATTAACAATTACAAAGCATTTTCATTGATTAATACACTAATCACAAACTTACAAACGAAAGAAAATACAATATTATTTACAAAAACAGATGAAGAGCCAATGTTATCAATACAAAGTATATTTACAATTAATTAACAATTACAAAGCATTTTTATTGATTAATACACTAATCACAAACTTACAAACGAAAGAAAATACAATATTATTTACAAAAACAGATGGTACTGATGAAAAACAGATGAAGAGCCAATGTTATCAATACAAAGTATATTTACAATTAACAATTACAAAGCATTTTCATTGATTAATACACTAATCACAAACTTACAAACGAAAGAAAATACAATATTATTACAAATCTAGAATAAATACTAATTTAGAACAAACAAGTCAGTATGTCAATTATGGAAAAATAATTCAAAATTTATCAACAAAATCAAAGAAAAAACTTCTAGGAGCTAGAAATTGTCATCCAGATACTATTGAATCGGGTAAAACTCTCTCTGTGTTAAAGTCATTTTAATACGGGTTTAAAATTCTTTATCAATAAATTTTTTTCTTCTATAAGGAGTTTTTTAATCAATTTAATGCCGACGTAGTTATGTTTTTTTATTTCAAAAATAGAAAACCGATGTTTTGTGTAGTTTAAATAATTATGGACTTATTTCGTGTTGAATATCTATGGATGCTCTGCTTTTCAAGGAAATATTTTATTTGTATTTTACTTGCAAAAAACTTTATAAGAAAAGACTTGGGACAGTCATCAATTTTAAATAGATGAATAAATTCTTATAAGAACTTTTGAACTTACTAAAGGTCATAAGACGAATATATATTTTTTGTAACTGAATATTGAATTTTGTAGAAAAACAAAGTAAAATAAACAAGGTTCCTTCTTTCAAGACCGACAGTATCTCTAAGCATATGCATTTGACAACAAAGGGTGCAAATTTGATAATAGATAACCTCAAGAGAGATTCTTAGCAATTAAAATTCCTAGAAATATTGCACGTAATTGTACAATTTATTTACTAACCAAATGACAATATATTTCAGATTTATTTTTACTTTATAAATGTTAAAATCTATTATGTGGGTTTCTTCCTTATTCAATTTCAGACCATTGACAGTATGGATTACAGCTTTGAAGTCATTATTTGACCTGGCTTTGCGTTGTGTCGTCAGCATAAAGAATAGTTTTACAACTAATATTTGAGTCAAATCGTTAATTTACATGAGAAAGAGCACAGTACCCAAAACTGATCCTTGAGGAACACCACACTTTACTCTCTTCCAGCTAGATTGATAGATCAAATCATTATTACGAATGATTGTCCTTTGATATCAGTCCTATGTTTTAATCCAACAAATTGACATTTCATCAAAGGTATAATATTTAAGTTTCATCAAACGAAGTCATAATTCATACAATCTAAGACCTTGGACAGATCACAGAAGAGTCCACCTGTGCCTCATAGAAAATTGCAAATAGCCAAGCTGTTATTTTTACCAGGTCAAAAATCAAACTGGTCATTGACACGAACACTATGATCTTTAAAAAAAGCACCTGTTTGATCAGAGACAATTTTTCAAACATCTTGAAAAATGGGGGGGGGGAGATGAAATAGGACAATAACGATGTGGATCTTATATAGTTCCTTTTCTAAAAATCTGTTTAATTTGCGCATATTTTAATTGATACGGAAAAATACCTGATTTGAGAGACTGATTTATAATGTTACACAGCGATACCACAATTTTGTTACTAGACTTCTTTAATAAACGTATAGGTATTTCATCCCATCCAGAAGAGTGTTTATTTTTTAGAGAATTATTTATTTATAAAAGTTGGTACACAAGTTTTTAGAACCTCGTAATTGTGTATGTATTTTCTTGACGTCACGTCGGCTAAGTCTTCACTTGCCTCGTAGATTTGTATATAATAAAGAGACCCCACTCGTGTCTTTTTGTGAGTGTCGCGGCTTTCCTGGGACTTGATGCTGTAGATATATTGTGAAGGAGTCTCCATTCGCTAATTCGGTCCTTGTGATATGTGTCGGTAACTCGGCCCTTTTGATATGTATGGTACCTCGGCCCTTGTGATATGTGTCGGTAACTCGACCCTTGTGATATGTGTCGGTAACTCGGCCCTTGTGATATGTGTCGGTAACTCGGTCATTGTGATATGTGTCGGTAACTCGACCCTTGTGATATGTGACGGTAACTCGACCCTTGTGATATGTGTCGGTAACTCGGCCCTTGTGATATGTGTCAGTAACTCGGCCCTTGTGATATGTGTCGTTAACTCGGCCCTTATGATATGTGTCGGTAACTCGGTCATTGTGATATGTGTCGGTAACTTGACCCTTGTGATATGTGACGGTAACTCGACCCTTGTGATATGTGTCGGTAACTCGGCCCTTGTGATATGTGTCGGTAACTCGGCCCTTGTGATATGTATCGGTAACTCGGCCCTTCTGATATGTGTCGGTAACTCGACCCTTGTGATATGTGTCGGTAACTCGACCCTTGTGATATGTGTCGGTAACTCGACTCTTGTGATATGTGTCGGTAACTCGGACCTTGTGATATGTGTCGGTAACTCGACCCTTGTGATATGTGTCGGTAACTCGACTCTTGTGATATGTGTCGGTAACTCGGCCCTTGTGATTTGTGTCGGTAACTCGGCCCTTGTGATATGTGTCGGTAACTCGACCCTTGTGATATGTGTCGGTAACTCGACTCTTGTGATTTGTGTCGGTAACTCGGCCCTTGTGATATGTGTCGGTAACTCGACCCTTGCCGGATCTTGTAACTATACGAATATCACATTATCTTGGTAGGTCAATGTTCGAAATTTAATTTTTAACAATAACTTCGCTCTTTCACATCATAGAGATGTGGGTTTTGTACTATTATATACAGAATTGAAATCTGAAAATTCTTATCCAATTAAATATATTATAAGTTAAATAATACATTATATATTATGAACAAAAAAGTTTTTAAAATTATAGTCATTTTGACATTTTCAATTCAATTTTTCTGTATTTCAAAAGAATTATACATTAGCACAAAATACTACTCTATAAACAATTGAATTTCTAATCTTAATTTTTGTAGCCGGTTTAGTGCTTACGTACATATGAGAACAACGGACGGACGGCATGTTAAAATCACTTTTCAGGTTCACGAGACTTTCGCTCAGTCGAAAATAAAGATCGAACTCCAAACTTACCTATCTTGAATTCCGACAATTTTTTCTTGTTGATGGTATTGTAAACTCTAATTAATTAAAATCTATAACAGAAAATTAAAATTTTGTGTTTTAAGCGTCTTTAGAGTAAATTTTAGAAAATAATTATGCAAAACCTGTAAAGTAGTACTCTTAAAATGTAGTTCCAAAACTTTGGTGTATTAATAAATAGAATAAATTTCCATTTCAAATACGATTATACCACCTTCCCATCTGTGAAGATTTAAAAAAAAGCAGATTCAGCCTCACACCTACAATCTGTGTTAAGGAGGAGGTTTCTGATGACATGAGTAGAACGATAGACTTCATTACTCTCCTCAACAGCGCCTCATCCTAGTGGTGTTCATTTATGTAAACAATGCTCTGTCGTTAGTCGTCTTTTGTTCAGTTCTACTTTGTACGAATACCAATCAGCTGGGATGTTATATAGGACGAATGGTAGAATGTATAGAGTTAGAACTCAGTAAATACAGCGTTTAAATTGGTTTTTGTACAATTTAACAACAAAGCATAAATATTCTTTCTAATAAAATATTTCTGAAAATAACCGTAAAATCATTGACGCTATCTGAGATTATGTAATATCCATCAAACCATAAAAAGTATAACTAAATATTCAGCTTGATTTGTGAGAAGTTTTAAAATTAAAGTAATCATAATAAGTAAGAATTAGTTATATAGGTTATGTAGACGTGAGGAATTTGTTTACGCCTTACTATTTAGAAAGTTGTAAATTAGGATTAGGCCACGCCCCTTCATCCGCATTCTATATAAATACGTGGTGTGGCGCAGTACTTAGTTATAGTTTGATTATTGAAGGTATGGCAACACGTTTGTTGACACTTTTTTGAGTTAACTAATTATTTGTGAAACATGTTCAAGTTTTACTTTAGTCAGAAAGGATTTTTAACCATTTATGGTATACAATAATTACAATTATATTGTCAAACGATTCATAAATTAAAAATTACATCGCGGATTTAAATCAAACCAAACAAAAATTTTCTTACATTTTCCCGTATTACACTAACATTTTCATTGGTCTAAGGTTTTCATTGGTGCAACCGTTTTATGAGAAAAAATACTTCTTTATTTTTGTTCTTGGAACAATTACTCCAGAGTTTCACTGTTTCGAGTATAGCACTCTAGGGGACTTTAGTTTTATCCATGTAGTCTTGGATTAGATATCATTAATCTTGCCTATAGTTAATTTCTTACGTTATAGCACAGACTAATTTGAAGTAAAAACATGAACGATCTATTATTATTTATCTTGTCTTTACATGCGTCTGCCATTTTTTGACACGTCCTTCGATGGTAACCACCAAAATAGAAATCCCGCGTAATGAGGGCGAAATATATTTATTCTGAACTTACTGTTTTTGATTTAAATTTGAGACAGTATAGTTTCAGTTCATTTTCTTAATAAACATAGGTGTTACGCTATTCTATAGAACATGTATATATTTATATAGGTTTGTATGTTGTGTATTATAGGAAGCCTGTTTTGCAATATAAAATAACTCTATTGACCAAATCTTGTTATTTTCCTACCATGGCTCTGTTAAAGAATTCGAGGTTTAGAGTCTTTGTTTTATATTATCTTCTTTCTATTTTTCATAAGGCGCTAATAACCGAGAGGTTTTTCATCTTCAAATAACAAGGAAAATAATCCATAACGTCCAATTACCAAATTTTACTAATTAGTGTTTTTTACTCAAATAACTCTACCAAGGATAAATTTGTTCAAATACTTTATGTTAATATTTTTCTGTGAATTGCATAAATATTTCTCTATATAAATTTCTTTCTATATAAATTTCTCTACAGATGACAAAACTGTAAAACGTATTAATACTGAGGCTTTATTTAAAAAGGAAACAATCAAAACTAAATGTTTAGCTCTCTTCTAGCGTTTAATTAAATGTTTATTTAAAATAATTAAAATAGAAACAATTCTAAACAAAACACAATTAATTATATTCCGAATATTATATTTATATTTATTTATCTTTTAATTATTTAACGAATAATGAAATTGTACTGCTTTAAATTGTTTGCACCTGACGTTGCATTTTGATATGAAATAATTAGTCTTTGTCACCCCCCTCCCTTCAGCTCCTGATGTCCTGATTAAATTCCCCCTCCCTTTATATTACTATTTCTATTGTTGTCTTTGTCTCTAAATTATTGATTTCTTTGGTTGTCCATAACTAACCTTTTTAAAAAAAAAAAAAAACCACTCATCTGGGATTTAAAATAATTATCTTGCAACAAAGCGAACCCAGAACAGACACTTATTATAAAATAATAAACTGTTCAGGTATAATTTTAATTATATCAAAGAGATTATATTAAATATATGAAAAACCAGTTTAATTATGATAATTACTATTGTTGTACACGTAAATTAATTAATCAGTACTTCCGGTTCAACGAATAATTGTTATCATATTTAGAACCTGTGCCCCTTTTATTAATCCAAATTATATGTGGATAAAGTCAAATTAGAACTTAATGCTATTTAATATTAAAATCAATGTGTTAAAATTAATATTTAATGTAATTAGTTAACATGTTATTGTTTGATACATTATAAATTAGGTTAGGTTTGGGTACCTCTTTTAATAATTCAAATTATATGTGGACAACGTCAAATTAGAACTTAATGCTATTTAATATTAAAATCAATGTGTTAAAATTAATATTTAATGTAATTAGTTAACATGTTATTGTTTGATACATTATAAATTAGGTTAGGTTTGGGTACCTCTTTTAATAATTCAAATTATATGTGGACAACGTCAAATTAGAACTTAATGCTATTTAATATTAAAATCAATGTGTTAAAATTAATATTTAATGTAATTAGTTAACATGTTATTGTTTGATACATTATAAATTAGGTTAGGTTTGGGTACCTCTTTTAATAATTCAAATTATATGTGGACAACGTCAAATTAGAACTTAATGCTATTTAATATTAAAATAATGTGTTAAAATTAACATTTAATGTAATCAATTAAAATGGTCTTGTTTGATACATTATAGATTAGGTTAGGTTTGGGTACTACTTTTATTAATTCAAATTATATGTGGAAAACGTCAAATTAGAACTTAATGCTATTTAATATTAAAAATAATGTGTTAAAATTAATATTTAATGTAATAATTAACGTGTTATTGTTTGATACATTTATAGATTTGATTAGGTTGTGGTAACTCTTTTGTTAATCCAAATTATATGTGGAAAACGTCAAATTAGAACTTAATGCTATTTAATATAAAAATTAATGTGTTAAAATTAATATTTAATGTAATCAATTAAAATGGTCTTGTTTGATACATTTATAGATTAGGTTAGGTTAGGGTACCTCTTTTAATAATCCAAATTATATGTGGACAACGTCAAATTAGAACTGAATGCTATATAATATTAAAAAAATTGTGTTAAAATTAATAATTTAATGTAATTAGGTAACGTGTTATTGTTTGATACATTATAAATTAGGTTAGGTTAGGGTACCTCGTTTAATAATCCAAATTTTATTTTTATTACAATTCTCTCATCTGTAGAGAAATTTATGCAATTCACAGAAAAATATTAACATAAAGTATTTGAACAAATTTACCCTTTGTAGAGTTATTTGAGTAAAAAAAACATTCTAGTAAAATTAGATAATTGGACGGTATGGATTATTTTCCTTGTTATTTGAAGATGAAAAACCTCTCGGTTATCACCGCCTTATGAAAAATAGAAAGAAGATAATATAAAACAAAGACTCTAAACCTCGAATTCTTTAACAGAGCCATGGTAGGAAAATAACAAGATTTGGTCAATAGAGTTAATGCTATTTCAAACAGCTGTTTGATACACGTAATGTGTTAAAATTAATACTTATATTAAGTATGTAACGTGTTTGATATATTTAATAGGTTATAATTGATATTTTATTTAACTCATACATATTTGATATTCAAATATTCATTCAAGTACTTAAGAAACGGAATCGCAATGGTTGTAATTCAGATGAAAAAAGGCAATAAAATAAATGGTGCAAAAACATCGCACAGACATTCTCACTTACCTATCCACAAAACCAAATAAAAACCAATGAATACTAATCGACATCAAAAATAAATGTTAGATTGATTTTTTTTTGATTTTTTTTTTTTTTATAAAGTATAATGTGTTAGTGTAGGCCTGATGAAGCCGACAGTGTTCGGCGAAACAGCGCTGTAGCTAAAACCAATATACGGACTGAGGACAACCTCTAAGGTAATAACTATGTTAGATTGATACTTGTCAGTCAAAAAATGAAAATAAATCAGGGATACAGTTTTTGAAAACGTATATATGTATTTAAATATAGCATACATTTGTTTCCCAATTGGATTTGATTAAAATCGAGCTTATTTTAACAGCGGTCAAGATTCATTTTTATTTTTTACCATTTATTCCTGAACAGTAATGTTTTCAAACACACCGGTTTGGATTGTTATTCTTTACATTTCAATAAAAATTGAACGAAATCGGAAGAGTCAATTTTGAGAAATTAAGTCTTTCATAATAGTCTCATGGACGTTTATAGAGGCTTTTACTTGTAACTCATAAATTATGAGAGATGCATGGAAATATGTTTTGCATGCATCCTTAAAGGGTAAACTTGAACAAAATTTTATAAAAATCGTTAGAGCCGATTTTGAGAAAATAGTATTTTTCTAAAAACATTGCACAAACTCTCTCACTCACATACTATCAAAACCAATTAAAATTAATCGTCCCCAAAAATTTCAGTTCAGTAGTTGTCAGTCAAAAAGTGAAAATGAACCATGGGCGCTGTCGTTAAACAATATATAAATAGGGTCTAAATTTATTTTGCTATAGACGGATCCTCAGAGTAATTGGTATTTCATTAAAATGGAGCTTTTAAATGAGCGTGGTTATGGTACAATTTCCTTTGCCAATTATTTCTGAATAGTAATATTATTTCATTTATATTATATTTCAAAATATCAATAATATATGAATCCTTCATTATCAAATAAGTTTAAAACCACAAAATTGGACAATGCTTAACACTATGTTTAGAAAAACATTTCAATGTAAATTCCTAATTGATATCATATTATGATATTTAAATATTAATGTTCACTTTAAAAACTTTAATGTACACATTTAATATAAGTATTAAATATTTTTTTTATATTTTATATTTGTTTATAAATTATATAAATCTCAGAAGTTCATGTCCTGTTATCAAGTCTTAACTTTATCATGACTGTGCCTGGAATAATTATATTTCCAAACGAAGTACTGTATGTTATCAAGAGAAATAATTAACTGAAAGGGGCAGAATTGAGTTCTGGATGAGGATATAAGACAATTAAAACTCCAGCTGAAGAAGCAGTAATTTGGTTATAAAGTTGGCCTAATTAGTTCCTGTACGGAGGTACAGAGGGTGGTATAGGGTGGCCAAAGCTTGAAAATAACTGTAGTACAATCCTTAATGTTATTTTACATTATACAAACAAACAAGTTGATACTAGATGTCATTCTTACTGGCGCCATATTGAAACTGTTTCTGGTTAACAAATTTGTACAATATAATACTAAAAATAATCTACGTAGGTAAAAATGATGTTTGGAAAGGAATATATTTATTATTTCGGCTTCAAGTTCACTTAGATAAATTGTTGAACCAATGTGTATGAAAAAGTGAGTTCAAAATGTATCAACAGTTATTAAAATATAATTTATTGTTACGTTAAGAAATAATACTAATTATACTAGTTAAGTAAATTGATAAAAACCATCATGGTACTTACCCAACCTGATTATATAATGTAACACAATCGGATTCTCAAAATGTAATATCCAAAAGTTCGTTTCTTGGGTCTCGTACGAAATGTTAAATTCTATTGGTTGATCACAAAGTCTTACTTAGGATAAGCGTGTTTAAACATTTGTTACAAAGGTTTTCTTAACCAGTTAATTGTTATATTAACTAGACTTTCTGAATTCGTCTCAGCTTCGTAGATGTGTATATATTAAATAGTTTCCACTTCGTTCGTGTCAGTGACTTGGTTTTTGCAGGCTGTAAAAAAGACATTACGTCTCCGCACCTTTTTTGTTATTTGAGAATCTCAGGTAAGAGAAGTTGTGTTCAAGATGGGGTGCATCAATGTTTGTTCAACTCCACAGAGATACATGCACAACAATTTGAACAATTGATTTGAGCTAAAGAAAAATAGGAATTATTCACAAATACATTTTATGAAACTAAAGATATTCATGGTATTTTAGAAAGCCATGATTTTTTAGTTTTAAACACGTCTTGGGGGGGGGAATTTTGATTTGGATGGTGAGAATTTAAATTATTTTGTCTAATCAACATATTTAAAAACATGAATAATAAGTCGAAATTAAAATTTTAGACACGTTCGCCCATTAAGGGCCAAAAACCAAAACTTAGGACTTATTGAAGTAGCCCCTTTTAACCTGAAGAGTTTACGAAATAACAAATAAGTTAAAATAATCAACCTAACCTAACCTAACCTAATCTATCATAACATTACCTCCGCCAATTTGACTACAGTGGTCCAGAAAAAAATGTTTTTCTTGTATCATTGAGCCTTTTAAAAATATTCATCACATGTCAATATGTCCCACTTGCAATTTTTGAATAATCCCTCCTCTTGCTCTTTAACTCTATGAAGTCCAAAAATTTTAAAAAATGCGGATTTATAGAAGTAGCTCTTCACCTCAAAAAACAATGACCAAAATATTTATCTTAACAACAAAGTTAAAATGGGGAGTTGAATGGTTTTAACCAACCTGTATATACTTTAAATTGTTTTCGTAATACCTAAAAGGTAAAATTTTAAAAGCAACAGATTTTATAAACAACAATCTTATTTGAACGGTTTGGGCTTAAAAAAATAAAATAAAAAACTAAAACAAAAAAAAGTGAAGAAGGCACGTTTGATTAAGACTTCGTTTGAAGAAGTAAACACAATAATTAGTAAGACAATTACAATTTATTAAACACTTGTATTTCGAGTTTTACGTCCAAAAAAATCTGTTTGAAAATTATAGTTAAAAAAAAAAGTTTTTAATTTAAATTTATTTCGTCTAAATTATGACCAAATATTTCACCTAATTTTATATTTATAACATCTCATACTCTTACTTTTTGGAATTCATTTGATGACTTCAGTAAAACTTTATTATGAAGGAAATTACAGAGGGATAATTATATTTTCAACGAAGTACGCTAACAAGAGAATAATTACCTGAAAGGGGGAAGAATTGAATCCTGGATGAGGATATAAGTCAATTAAAACTCCAGTTGGAGAAGCAGTAACTTGGTTATAAAGCTGGCCTAATTAGTTCCTCAACTGATTAGGTCTGTAGGGTTACTATAATCTACACCTACGAAAATAACTGCAGTGTAACCTTTAGTGTTACAAACCAAATCAACCAGTGTACAATTTTTGGCTCTATATAAAGGATGTATCTAGAAACTGGGTAATTTTAATAACCTACAATATACTGCTACATGTATTACAGTTTATAGTATTGGGTTTGTTAAGTTACTGTATTTTGTATTAAGTATTCATTATTAATTGTCTGCATTCTGGGTTCATTTTTTTACACCTAATTGTGTTTTTTTCCCTTCTCACATAATGTTTGACTTTCACATAGTTAAAACCTCATATTTAAAACTAGATGATTGTGGTTAAACAGATGAAATAAATATGAAAAATGTATTTATAAAATCAGATATATTATCTCTATTTGGCTAGCTCAATTGGTTCACAAATACGTATCCGAGTTCAATCTTATATTTTTCGTTCTGTTTATTTATTGATGGTGATGCATTGGTTATTAAAAAAAAAAAAAAAAAACTTATTAGTTATTTCAAAGCAACTTATTAAAACATATACAAATTGTTCATTGTTACCATTAGTATAAAAATCTTTAATCTATAAGCATAATAAAACTTACTGGCTAAATGGGTGATCGGGTTGATGAAGATATGGGGTGATTTTATGATACATTGAATGTTCACTGATACAATTGATTTTATTTGTTCTTTGCTTTAAAAGTTTATAATCTGGTCTGTTGAAAATAAAAAAAAACTGTTTAAAGCACAGGGAAGCTATCTAGGTGAATCGGGTAATTCAAGTTTATTATTAAAATATTCAGACTCAAATTATTTTAATTTTTTTTTCTTTTTAATTGTTAATAGACTTACTATTTTCATCCTTATCTCTTCTCCTTTTCTTTACTTATATATACATTACTTAAAATAGTTTGGATATGCTTTCAACAGTACTAATTGGTGGTAGATATCCAATTCTCAATTTTTATTGTTGTAGTCCTCTATGCCTCTGAATCTTTTTAATGATCTCTCCTTCTTCCCTTATTTCATTTTATTCACTGAACTTAACAACATTGTATATTTTGTTTCTTAAAACTAAATGATTGATATGGCTTATGCTAAGACGTGGGCTGTGCGATGGATTACTACGACCATGACTATTTTGTGTGAGGTCAGGGTTTAAAATTTATGATATAAGCCCTTTATATGTTTATTTACAAACAGTGAATTTCAATATCGTTACACCGTATCAACAAGTGTACAATTTTTGACTCTACAAATAGAAACTGGAAATAATAATAACCTACAATATATTTACCCAGACTTTAAATTTACCCAGACAAACTCCTATTACGGTTTATAGTATTGGTTTTGATAAATTACTGTACTTTTTTATTAAGTATTCATTATTATTTGTCTTTGCATTGCAGGTTTTGTTACACCTACCTGTGTTTGTTTCTCCTTCTCACATAATGTTTGACTTCCATACAGTTAAACCCTTAAATTTTAAAACAAAAATAATTTAGAGGATATTCATAGGAAATACTTATATTCCCACTTTCTAGTCAAAAACAAATCCTGTAGCTCTAAGAAGATACTCAAGAGGATGTGCTTCAATTTTATTTATACAAGTCGGTTGATTTCTTTAATTCAAAATGAGGAATTGTAATGTAATACAATAGATTATTCTTCGAAGCAACAAAACTAAAAATAAGTAATATTGTTGTATCGTTTCTATGGATACATACATTAATAATTGAGATGAATTCTTCAAAGTCATTTAAGTTTCTGAATTGTGAGGCAATTCGTAAATAAATAATTATTTTACCCTCTTATTCTTTGAAAGCAAAATGATTTAAATAAAAATTTTAAATATCTGAATTGGAGAGAAATTTTTCCTATTTTTGTTCGTCAGACTGAGGTTAATATATTCAAACTATTTCTACGATAATTGGTATAAATAACTTAGAAAAATTAAAAATCCAGTAACCCTTTTGAAAGTGGCAGACATTTAAATTCGTTACGCAGATAAATTTTAAGTGGTAGATTTTACAATGGCAAATACTACGCATATTAAGTTTTACCATAGTTTTTATTTTCACTGAAATTCTTTCACATAATGTTTCATTAAAATGCTAAACTAATGAAGGCGGCTAAATAATTTCAATTATGTGAAATGTGATCTTGGTTAGACAAGACAAAGCTTACAACAATATTTAATTTTCTTCATCCAAACCAAAATTTACCTCCAAACACATGAAATAGTTTAAATAATGGCTTTTTAAAATATTTTACTACAGTATTTTAGTTTACTTCAAATCAAAAGTTCAAATTACTATTGCTATAACCTTTCTTTAACTCCTCTTACCTATGATTCTCAAATAATAATATATTTTAAGGAATTTTCTATCAAGATATCTTAATGGAATGACGTTAACGGTTACCATTTTAGTTACAGTTGACAACAAAACTTTTCTCAGGTCTATTTTCTTGTATAAGTGTCATATGACCTTATGGTCCCATTTGAAATTGACATACCCACTGTCTTCCAATTCTCTTACGTCAAAAATCGAAAAACGTGGACCATAGAAGAAGTCCCTCATTAAAAATACGATTTCAATAAATCGTGTCGTCATGATATTGAATTTTGTGTAAAGGTACAAGTTTCTTTTCAGATATAAAAAGAAGCTAAAAAAAAACACGCTTAACAAGCTTTATACTTTCTCTATTAAAGTATACATAAAGCTCTCTTATGGATTCAGAAAGCTTAACTAATGTTATGACAGCAAATCTTTAAATGAAGTGAACGAATAGCTGGAAATTTCAGAGGAGTCTGTCATTTGCATAGGCCACAGAGATACAGACCACTTTGAAGAGTTGAGAAGGTTTGTTGAGCGACAGCATAATAATAAGGACTCTATTTTCCAAAGTTTATTAACTCAGAGTATAAAATTAACGCAGCATTTAAATTTACCTTTTTAAAAAAACTGTCTATACTGTAAGTATATATTGCTATAAAAAATCTAAGATTCTGAATTTATGTTTGAAGTTAATTTTCTAACCAAAATTCAATTTTTTGAGCGGTCAAATAGTATACATTTTGAGAAGAATATAGCTTTAGTCATGTGATGTAATAATCTTACACGGATAATACGGTTATCGAATGATTAAATTGATATTTTACATAAAACTACAAGAAATTTTGCAAACTAATTCGATTTTTACAAAAGGATTTCACACAGTACCAGCAAAATACAGTTGCAATTTTAATGTTGGTTTCTTAGCCAATTTTTCAGTTCAACTAATTGCTTTATTTTCATCTAATCTTAGTTACAAAATAAGTATTTGTTCGATTTTGACTCTTCAACTTTTACGAATACATTAAAGGCTGGCTTTTGACAGCGCGCGAAGTATAAAAATCTACCAAACTATGGAGTATATGGAAATACCAATAAAACTAATAAAGTTGAAAAAATTGTAATGAAATCCACAACAATACTTTCTTGACCTCATCTCGCCAATGACCTTCGTGTATGTGTATAGTATATATTAAAAAGTCTGCGCTCTCTTCGCTCGTGCCAGTGACGTGGACTTCTTAACTAGTCGATTATATTATTTTATTGAGAAGTTTGGGTTCAAAATTACATTTTTGACAATAACTTCGATATTGGATTGGTACCATTACATAAAGATTTGAAATCTGAAAAGTGGTATCTAATTTAGTATTTACAATTTGAATTACACACGAGGTATTAAGAAAAACCCTTTTAACATGGACGTCATTTTGATGTTTGTTTCTATGAAGTTTCCACAAAGTCAGTTTTTGCTTTGAAAGCATAGGGTAAAAAATTATGACGGTTTCGGGTATTTTATTTATTTTTAGGAATGAATAGGAAAGTTTGTTTAGTGTTTTTTTTACAGTTTATTTGTACTGATCATATTAGATTCTTGAAGTAACGTCTGTTAATTCCAAGTATTCTCTAAGAGCAGATATAATTCATGGAATATTACTATGTTTTTAAACACATAATTAAAGATAATAAGAAGATAACCTAATAACCATTATTTTTTATTTAATTTTGATTAAAACATACGTTTTCTTTACCCTAATGTCTTATGAATAAAAAAGTGTCAAAACTGCAACACGAACTTACATGATTGTTAATTACATCGAAAAAAAAACAATATTCCACATGGAAACTAATCACGTAATTATTACTTTCTAGTAAAAAACATTCAAGAAATGTTAAAAGATAATGTATACAATAGATATTTAGAGTTAGAATTAATTAGAATAATGGTGTTTGTACCATTATGGACATTTAATTCCTCACTATCTACATATTGCCATTATTATGACTTTAATTTATATTGTCTATAAACTAAGTAAATATATTAAACTCGCAAATTGATTAATCCCTCACGACTTCTAGCAGTAACTAACTAGGATCTAGGTTACAATTCCAACGGCAGTGTACAAGGTTTAATTGGGTTAATCGTTTTCACTTCCTTTCTTTCTTTCCACACTTCTAATTCAATTACCTTCATTTTTAATTTTTCTATATTTTTGCCACGTTTAGATAACTGAAGCTTCCAAGGAAAATTTACAATTTAATTTTATAAATTCTTTTTCCGTTAGTACCAGATCACAGATCCACAGCAGTAACGCAATATTTTGATGAGTAAATTATAAATATAAAGACACATTTTTCATATTTCTTCAGGCGACACAGTAAAAAAAAATTAAATAGGTAGTTAAATTATATTAAAGGATTAATATCACTTAGGTCATGATGTTGCAATTTTGATTTCTATGAACAAAATTGCGATAACAACAAATACAGATAAACAATCTCTCCGATTTGTTACTTGGATATGCACAGTTTGTGTTATTACTGAAATATAATAAATGTTGTATTATATTGTTGAGTTGGAATATAGATTTAAAACCTGAATTATTCTGAACTGCCATTTATAGAATTTCTGTCTAAATACATATTCAACTGTACTTATGCCAACACATTGCGTTCATTCCATTGTCTGTTGTTGGCAGCATAAGAGTTAAATTCGCATTAATGTAGACAAATAATTGCTTCATAAAATATACAGTCCTACATTATTCACAGTAACAGTTCATTCAAATGAGCAACACGTGTGGATTGTTCAATCAATGAATGTGAGAAAATACAATTTCCCACAATAAATTCTAAGTCATCATTATCTTACACGTACACCTGAAAATGATGATGACAAAGTTGTTTTGATGAAATAAAGTGATATATTGCGGAAAATTGTGTTTACACTTATTGAAGGTAACTTAGATATGGTTCGAATATTGACAGGGGTTGTTTCACTTATGACTATTAACTACGTGGGATCATAATTTAACTCATCCATGTTCATTTTGTCCGTATATTTGTTTGAAAGTAAATAAAAGAATTCGTAGAGTCAATTTTGAAAAATCTAGTATTTTATAAAAGGCCCGTGGTCTATTTTTTGGTTTTTCTTTAAATGTATCTACGACCAAGAGTTCCCACTATCTTCGATCGTGTCAGTGTCTAGGCCACCACTTGTATAGAAGCTGTACTTAAGTAGGTTTCAGTCGCTTCCATCGTGTCAGTGTCTCGGCCGTAATGGGTATCGAAGCTGTACTTAAGTAGTCTCCACTCGCTTCCATCGTGTCAGTGTCTCGGCCACCACTTGTATAGAAGCTGTACTTAAGTAGGTTTCAGTCGCTTCCATCGTGTCAGTGTCTCGGCCTTAACGGGTATCGAAGCTGTACTTAAGTAGTCTCCACTCGCTTCCATCGTGTCAGTGTCTCGGCCACCACTTGTATAGAAGCTGTACTTAAGTAGGTTTCAGTCGCTTCCATCGTGTCAGTGTCTCGGCCACCACTTGTATCGAAGCTGTACTTAAGTAAGCTCCACTCGCTTCCATCGTGTCAGTGTCTCGGCCATTACGGGTATCGAAGCTGTCCTTAAGGGGGTCAATTCGCCCTATCTTCCTACATGTTAACTAATGTTCCTTTTTTATGAGAATGGAAATATATATCCCAGTTCTGTGATTATATTTTGAAAGTATAGGTCTTCTTACACTTCTGGAATCTAAGAAAAAGAAGTTTTACCTTTTTTAATTATTTTTGTGATTTTTTTAAAATATGTCCAAAAATTTTAATAAAAAAAATTACAAAAAATTATTTTGTGAAAAAAATTAAAACATTTTGATAGTTTTTTGAGATTCCAGTTGCTTGTCTATGTTAGTAGAAACTACACAAAAAATTTCAAGAAGATAGCTTTATTACTTTTTGAGAAAAAGGTACAAATATGTAGAAAAACAGGAGTTTCGGAAAACGCCAATAAACAGAAAAGTAAGTAAAATAAAAAAAGAGGATTAAATATAAGGTGTACTATAAAGTGTTATATATCAGATTAAAGAGGAGATTTCAGGCTTAAAAATTATGCAATAAAATTTTTTTTTCAAAAATTTTTTTTTTCATGAATTGACCCCCTTAAGTAGTCTCTACTCGCTTCCATCGTGTCAGTGTCTCGGCCACCACTTGTATCGAAGCTGTACTTAAGTAGTCTCTACTCGCTTCCATCGTGTCAGTGTCTCGGCCACCACTTGTATCGAAGCTGTACTTAAGTAGGCTCCACTCGTTCCATCGAGTCAGTGTCTCGACCATAATGGGTATCGAAGCTGTACCTAAGTAGTCTCTACTAGCTTCCATCGTGTCAGTGTCTCGGCCACCACTTGTATCGAAGCTGAACTTAAATAGGCTCCACTCGCTTCCATCGTGTCAGTGTCTCGGCCATAATGGGTATCGAAGCTGTACTTAAGTAATCTCCACTCGCTTCCATCGTGTCAGTGTCTCGGCCATAACGGGTATCGAAGCTGTACTTAAGTAGTCTCCACTTGCTTCCATCGTGTCAGTGTCTCGGCCATAACGGGTATCGAAGCTGTACTTAAGTAGTCTCCACTCGCTTCCATCGTGTCAGTTTCTCAGCCAAAATGGGTATCGAAGCTATACCTAAGTAGTCTCCACTCGCTTCCATCGTGTCAGTGCCTCTGCCATAACTGGTTTCGAAGCTATACCTAAGTAATCTCCACTCGCTTCCATCGTGTCAGTGCCTCTGCCATAACTGGTTTCGAAGCTATACCTAAGTAGTCTCCACTCGCTTCCATCGTGTCAGTGCCTCTGCCATAACTGGTTTCGAAGCTATACCTAAGTAATCTCCACTCGCTTCCATCGTGTCAGTGTCTCGGCCATAACAGGTATCGAAGCTGTACTTAAGTAGTCTCCACTCGCTTCCATCGTGTCAGTGCCTCTGCCATAACTGGTTTCGAAGCTATACCTAAGTAATCTCCACTCGCTTCCATCGTGTCAGTGTCTCGGCCATAACAGGTATCGAAGATATACCTAAGTAATCTCCACTCGCTTCCATCGTGTCAGTGTCTCGGCCATAACGGGTATCGAAGCTATACCTAAGTAATCTCCACTCGCTTCCATCGTGTCAGTGTCTCGGCCATAACGGGTATCGAAGCTATACCTAAGTAATCTCCACTCGCTTCCATCGTGTCAGTGTCTCGGCCATAACGGGTATCGAAGCTATACCTAAGTAATCTCCACTCGCTTCCATCGTGTCAGTGTCTCGGCCATAACGGGTATCGGAGCTATACCTAAGTAATCTCCACTCACTTCCATCGTGTCAGTGTCTCGGCCATAACGGGTATCGAAGCTGTACTTAAGTAGTCTCCACTCGCTTCCATCGTGTCAGTGTCTCGGCCATAACAGGTATCGAAGCTGTACTTAAGTAATCTCCATTCGCTTCCATCGTGTCAGTGTCTCGGCCATAATGGGTATCGAAGCTGTACTTAAGTAGTCTCCATTCGCTTCCACCGTGTCAGTGTCTCGGCCATAACGGATATCGAAGCTGTACTTAAGTAGTCTCCATTCGCTTCCACCGTGTCAGTGTCTCTGCCATAACGGGTATCGAAGCTGTACTTAAGTAGTCTCCATTCGCTTTCATCGTGTCAGTGTCTCGGCCATAACGGGTATCGAAGCTGTACCTAATTAGTTTCCACTCGCTTCCATCGTGTCAGTGTCTCGGCCATAACGGGTATCGAAGCTGTACTTAAGTAGTCTCCACTCACTTCCATCGTGTCAGTGTGTAGGCCATAACGGGTTTCGAAGCTGTACTTAAGTAGTAACTCATTCTGTTCGGCCTGGAGAGAGCACTTGAACCGGAGGATATATTAGAGGACATCAGACGGCAGAACTTCTCGGAGTTTGATAGGGACACTTTCGCCGGATTGTGTAGGATGGCTTTTAGGACAGGCAAAAGAGAGGGTAATCTAGTGAACTGGGTAATTGAGGCCGATCCAGTCTTAAGAAACAAAATGAGGAGAGAAGGAAGGATTTTCGTTGGTTGGAGATCAGTTGGAGTATCCGATTATGTGGTAGTTACGCGTTGCTTCAAATGTCAGAGGTTTGGCCACATTGCGGCTCACTGCAGAGGAGAGATGGCGTGTCGACACTGTGGCGGAAATGGACACAAGGCGGCCGACTGTCAGGAAAGCTCCAAGGACCAGATCTGCATAAATTGTAGGGATAGAGGAATTGACTTTAGGCACAATAATAGTGATAGGAGTTGTACCTCATACAAGAGGGCCTTGGAGGCGGCCACAAGGAATATAGACTATGGCGAATAAGAACATCATCCTAAAAATGGGACAGATTAATCTGCAGCGTAGCCGGATTGCGACGGACATTATGAGAAAGGTAGCCGAGGAATTGAGGCTCGACGTCCTACTCGTACAGGAGCCTTATGCGGTGGGAAATAAAGTCTGTGGTTTTCCCATTAGAGCCAGAATTGTTACGGGAGGAGGAGATTCCATCTGGGCTGCGGTCGTAATCCTAAGGGAGGATGTGGAGGTGACTAACTTGGCACAATTTAGCGACTCTCACGTTGTGGCGGTTGAGTTAAGAATCGGCGGCGCTAGCCTACTGGCTGTCTCAGTTTACTGCCAGTTCTCTAGGGAGATTGATGAATATCTGGACAAGGTGAGGGATGTTATGGCAGGGCATACAGGAAGAAGTGTAGTTTTCGGCCTTGACGCTAATGCCAAGTCTGTTTTATGGCACAGCGGATACACGGACAACAGGGGAGAACTACTGGAGGAACTGCTGGCTTCGGAGGAACTGGAAATTATTAACGCTGAGGGTCAACCAAGTACTTACTTCACGCCAAGATCAGAGTCCAATATTGATGTTACAGTGGCTTCTTTGGCTGCCTTTAGACAAGTTGTCGATTGGAAAGTTCGTACGGATGCGTCAATCAGTGACCACCGCCTTATCACGTTCGACTGGAGACCAGAGGGGACCATTACTCGGACCAACACATATGGCCCCACAGGGTATAATTGGAGAAGAGCGGATTGGGAAAGGATGGCAGCACTTGCGGAGTGTGGCTGGAGGGAGTTGAGCCAGGACTCTCAGGGTGAGGTTTCTCTTGAAAGGTTGATGAAATTCGTTGAGGGGATCTTATCTAGGACTGTTCCTGTCAGACGCGCTATGAGGCGACCCCCGGTTAGATGGTGGAGCCATCTTAATATCCTATGGGAGCTATTAAGAATCACATCAGAGATGAGGCTTTCCAAATCTGGCAAGAAAGATGGAGCTCCAGTGTTAAAGGAGAAGTTACAAGATGGTGGTTCCCATCGGTAAAGGGGAGAATTGCGATAAGAGATCTAAACTTAACACCTATAATGACTCAATTTCTAACAGGACACGGGTTTTTCGCCGCCAAATTGACATCTTTTTCTCTTAGAGAGGATCCCTCGTGCTGTTGTGGTTTGCCCCAGAAGGCAATACATCTTGTGATGGAGTGCCCCCTACTTGAGGACCTTAGGACATGGTTTTGTGAACTTGATGAGGAAGAGTTGCAACGGCTGGACGCCAGTGGTTTCGCATTGATTAAGAACAGGGAAGCTAGGAAAGCGGTTGTGGAGTTGGTTAGGATAGCGGCGGAGTTCCTCGACGGAAAGAAATAAGAAATAGGAAAGAAATAATCTCCGCTTAAGTGTATACCACGTGTTACCTGAATTTGCTAACGGTTACATGAGACTCCGGTTTCGAAGTTAACCTAATTTATGGAGAATACCGAATGAAAAAAAAAAAAAAAAAAAAAAAAAAAAAAAAAAAAAAAAAAAAAAAAAAAAAAAAAAAAATGTACCTAAGTAGTCTCCATTAGCATCCATCGTGTCAGTGTCTCGGCCATAATGGGTATCGAAGCTGTACTTAAGTAATCTCCACTCGCTTCCATCGTGACAGTGTCTCGGCCATAATGGGTATCGAAGCTGTACTTAAGTAGTCTCCATTCGCTTCCACCGTGTCAGTGTCTCGGCCATAACGGGTATCGAAGCTGTACTTAAGTAGTCTCCATTAGCATCCACTGTGTCAGTGTCTAGGCCTTAAAGGGTATCGAAGCTGTACTTAAGTAATCTCCACTCGCTTCCATCGTGTCAGTGTCTCGGCCATAATGGGTATCGAAGCTATACCTAAGTAGTCTCCATTCGCTTCCATCGTGTCAGTGTCTCGGCCATAACGGGTATCGAAGCTGTACTTAAGTAATCTCCACTCGCTTCCATCGTGTCAGTGTCTCGGCCATAACGGGTATCGAAGCTATACCTAAGTAGTCTCCATTCGCTTCCATCGTCTCAGTGTCTCGGCCATAACGGGTATCGAAGCTGTACTTAAGTAGTCTCCACTCGCTTCCATCGTGTCAGTGTCTCTGCCATAACGGGTATCGAAGCTGTACTTAAGTAGTCTCCATTCGCTTTCATCGTGTCAGTGTCTCGGCCATAACGGGTATCGAAGCTGTACCTAATTAGTTTCCACTCGCTTCCATCGTGTCAGTGTCTCGGCCATAACGGGTATCGAAGCTGTACTTAAGTAGTCTCCACTCACTTCCATCGTGTCAGTGTGTAGGCCATAACGGGTTTCGAAGCTGTACTTAAGTAGTAACTCATTCTGTTCGGCCTGGAGAGAGCACTTGAACCGGAGGATATATTAGAGGACATCAGACGGCAGAACTTCTCGGAGTTTGATAGGGACACTTTCGCCGGATTGTGTAGGATGGCTTTTAGGACAGGCAAAAGAGAGGGTAATCTAGTGAACTGGGTAATTGAGGCCGATCCAGTCTTAAGAAACAAAATGAGGAGAGAAGGAAGGATTTTCGTTGGTTGGAGATCAGTTGGAGTATCCGATTATGTGGTAGTTACGCGTTGCTTCAAATGTCAGAGGTTTGGCCACATTGCGGCTCACTGCAGAGGAGAGATGGCGTGTCGACACTGTGGCGGAAATGGACACAAGGCGGCTGACTGTCAGGAAAGCTCCAAGGACCAGATCTGCATAAATTGTAGGGATAGAGGAATTGACTTTAGGCACAATAATAGTGATAGGAGTTGTACCTCATACAAGAGGGCCTTGGAGGCGGCCACAAGGAATATAGACTATGGCGAATAAGAACATCATCCTAAAAATGGGACAGATTAATCTGCAGCGTAGCCGGATTGCGACGGACATTATGAGAAAGGTAGCCGAGGAATTGAGGCTCGACGTCCTACTCGTACAGGAGCCTTATGCGGTGGGAAATAAAGTCTGTGGTTTTCCCATTAGAGCCAGAATTGTTACGGGAGGAGGAGATTCCATCTGGGCTGCGGTCGTAATCCTAAGGGAGGATGTGGAGGTGACTAACTTGGCACAATTTAGCGACTCTCACGTTGTGGCGGTTGAGTTAAGAATCGGCGGCGCTAGCCTACTGGCTGTCTCAGTTTACTGCCAGTTCTCTAGGGAGATTGATGAATATCTGGACAAGGTGAGGGATGTTATGGCAGGGCATACAGGAAGAAGTGTAGTTTTCGGCCTTGACGCTAATGCCAAGTCTGTTTTATGGCACAGCGGATACACGGACAACAGGGGAGAACTACTGGAGGAACTGCTGGCTTCGGAGGAACTGGAAATTATTAACGCTGAGGGTCAACCAAGTACTTACTTCACGCCAAGATCAGAGTCCAATATTGATGTTACAGTGGCTTCTTTGGCTGCCTTTAGACAAGTTGTCGATTGGAAAGTTCGTACGGATGCGTCAATCAGTGACCACCGCCTTATCACGTTCGACTGGAGACCAGAGGGGACCATTACTCGGACCAACACATATGGCCCCACAGGGTATAATTGGAGAAGAGCGGATTGGGAAAGGATGGCAGCACTTGCGGAGTGTGGCTGGAGGGAGTTGAGCCAGGACTCTCAGGGTGAGGTTTCTCTTGAAAGGTTGATGAAATTCGTTGAGGGGATCTTATCTAGGACTGTTCCTGTCAGACGCGCTATGAGGCGACCCCCGGTTAGATGGTGGAGCCCTGAAATTGGAAAACTCCGAAGAACACACATAGAGGCTAAGAAAAACTACTCTAGAGAAAGGAAAAGGAGAAGGATGGACACTTCGGATCAGGTACTCGGCAGACTGTCTGGGGACATAAGGAGGACCAAAAATGCTCTAAATGTGGCAATCAGAGCGGCTAAGAGGAAAAGTTGGGAGGCGTTTGTGATGGAGAACTCTGCCGACCCGTGGGGCTTCGTCATGAAGATGGTAACTGGCAAACTCAGGATTGCTGAAAGCATGTCAACTATACTGGTGGACAACATCTACACAGTTTCAGGTGAGGAGTCTGCACGGGCTCTGGCTGCCTCTTTGATTCCGCAAGACGACATCACCATTGACACTGCTGATAACTCTGCTGACAGGATTAGGGTGAGAGATAGAGCGGAGAACTTGGACCTTGGTGAGGACGATTGGGAGATTTCTTTGGACGAGGTAACATCTGCCCTCGAAAGAATGAGAACTGGGAGTGCACCTGGGCTTGATGAAATCACAGTTGATGTGTGGAAGAACCTGTGGAGCACCTTGGGTACAACAGTGGTCAAACTATTTAACCAGTGTCTAATAAGAGGCTCGTTCCCCAGTGAATGGAAAAACGCCAATATCAAGTTCCTACTCAAGGGACCAGACAAGAGGAAAGATCTGCCTAAGTCATACCGACCGATTGCTCTTCTACCTACTTTGGGTAAAATCCTTGAAAAGGTCATTGCAACAAGGCTGACAAGCTTCTTTGAGGAGAGAGAGGTGATCTCCAACAGACAATATGGGTTTAGAGCCGGAAGGAGCACTGAGGACGCCATCATTGAGTTGATTGGTATCGTGGAGGCCTCAACAGAGAAATACTGCGCAATATTATTTATTGACATCGAAGGCGCATTCGACAATGCTTGGTGGCCTGCTATTTTAACAAAGTTAATAGAAATAAAGTGCCCTAGGAACATCTTCGGACTCATTCAATCTTACCTGTCGGATAGGAAAGCCACCATAGCGTCGAAAGAATGGAAATTCGTCAGAGATGTAACTATGGGATGCCCTCAGGGATCCGTTTTGGGGCCTCTTTTGTGGAATCTTCTGTTTGACGGTCTGCTGCGGGTGGATCTTCCAACTGGATGCGGGGCGGTGGCCTACGCTGATGATGTAGCTGTGGCGGTGACAGGAAAGTCTAGGGCTGAGATTGAGCTAAGGGCTTCTGAGGTTTTATCTGCTCTCAAGAGTTGGTGCTGCAGTGTTCGCCTTAAGATCTCGGCTGAGAAAACAAACATCCTTATGGTGAAAGGTATTCTTCGTAGAGACCCAACTGTTCGGCTGGATGGACGTCCAGTTAAGTTTGTTAAGGAAATTAGATATTTAGGCGTGATCTTGGAAAGGGGATTGTTCTTCACCAAGCATGTGACTGCAATGGGTGAAAAGGTAAAGTCGTTGTTCTTTAAAATAAAGAGATTAGTGAGAAAGGACTATGGGCTATCATGGAGGGCTCTAAGAACAATCTACAATGGTATATATTCAGCAATAGTCACCTATGCTGCGGGGGCTTGGTACCATAGGGTAAGAAGAATTGAGATACAACGCTCCTTATTAAGAGCTCAGAGGATCATCCTCATTGCGGTCACTGGCGCTTACAGGACGGTGTCCATTGATGCCATGCCGGTGGTGGCAGGTGTTTTACCTGCGGATCTAGCAGTGTGGGAAAGAGGAAGCAGAAAGACATGGAAATCTGGAGGCGACCTACTGTTGGCTGATGGTGGCAGGATGTACCATAACAGACAAATTCCTATGGGAGCTATTAAGAATCACATCAGAGATGAGGCTTTCCAAATCTGGCAAGAAAGATGGAGCTCCAGTGTTAAAGGAGAAGTTACAAGATGGTGGTTCCCATCGGTAAAGGGGAGAATTGCGATAAGAGATCTAAACTTAACACCTATAATGACTCAATTTCTAACAGGACACGGGTTTTTCGCCGCCAAATTGACATCTTTTTCTCTTAGAGAGGATCCCTCGTGCTGTTGTGGTTTGCCCCAGACGGCAATACATCTTGTGATGGAGTGCCCCCTACTTGAGGACCTTAGGACATGGTTTTGTGAACTTGATGAGGAAGAGTTGCAACGGCTGGACGCCAGTGGTTTCGCATTGATTAAGAACAGGGAAGCTAGGAAAGCGGTTGTGGAGTTGGTTAGGATAGCGGCGGAGTTCCTCGACGGAAAGAAATAAGAAATAGGAAAGAAATAATCTCCGCTTAAGTGTATACCACGTGTTACCTGAATTTGCTAACGGTTACATGAGACTCCGGTTTCGAAGTTAACCTAATTTATGGAGAATACCGAATGAAAAAAAAAAAAAAAAAATAAAAAAAAAATAAAAAATAAAAAAAAAAAAAAAAAAAAAAATGTACTTAAGTAGTCTAATGAAGTGGGCGCTTTTGTAGTGGACTGACGTGTCTAAAGTTGCTCCGCTATTTAGAGTGTTTTCAGTGGTTTTTTCTGCGTTTTGGTGATTTAAATTAAGTTATATGTGTTTAGTTAGTGTTAGTGCATGTAGTGTATAATAAATTTTTGAAATCCTACCAAAATATATTTAGTTTTGGGAGGAAGAAGTGCGGGAGTGTGTGTTTTGTAGGTTAAGTAAGTTAAGTGATATTTTAAGGTAAGTGAGTGATTTTATTTATATTATATTTATATATTCTAGTAATAGATGGTTTAGTTATTGTATATTGCATGTTTTTTGGTAGTTATTAATCGTTGTTTCGTAGAAATAGCATAAGTTAGGTTAAATATGGATGACGTGTTACTTTGCTAGGAGCCTAGGTTAGTAAAGCCACGTGTAGGAGTCTTGATTAAGAAGGCATAGTAGTTAGGAGTCTAGGTTAGTGAAGCTTTAGTGCTAGGGAGTCTAGGTTAGTAGTTCGGTTGTTTCGTATTTATCGTTATTTTAAGTGATATTTTAAGGTAAGTGAGTGTTTTATTTATATTATCTAGTAATAGACGGTTTAGTTATTGTATATTGCATGCTTTTTGGTAGTTATTAATCGTTGATTTGTAGAAATAGCATAAGTTAGGTTAAATATGGATGACGTGTTGCTTTTCTAGGAGCCTGGGTTAGTAAAGCCACGTGTAGGAGTCTAGGTTAGTGGAAGGCATAGTAGTTAGGAGTCTAGTTTAGTGAAGCTCTAGTGTTAGGGAGTCTAGGTTAGTAATTCGGTTGTTTCGTATTTATTGTTATTATCACTGTTGTTTTACTGTAAAGTCTGCCCTGTTTAGTGAGCGATGATCACCATGTGTTGCATTTAAGTTAGGTTAGGTTAGTGAATCTGTTGTTATAGGGGTATAGGCTAGGGAAACCAATATTTTTGGTAGTTAGTGCGCATTTTGTTAAGGTTTAAGTTAGTGAATTCGTGTTTTCGTAAGTTTAAGTATAGGTTTAGAGGTGATAATAGTATTTAAGGTTATTAATTGGGGATTTTAGTAATTTATTGGGTAATTTAGGTTATATCATTTTGTTTAAAGGGGATAGTTGGTCTAGCGTAGTAAATAATGTCGGGGGAGAAAGGGGATTTTGTAGGAAGGGGAACAGGGGAAATGAGTACGCCGGAGGGGGGTTGTAGGGGGAGTGAGGGGAGAAAAGGGAAGCATAAGAGAGCTAGGTCCGCGTCGATGGGGTCGCCGGAAATGGGGGAAATCGATCGTGACGGGGATATGACTGCGGAGGAATTGTTGGAGATAAAGAAGGGCTTCTTGGCGGACGTGACGGGGTCGAAGATGACAGTCGAGAGGACAAACAGAATAATCGGAGTTTTTCTTGATGTATTAAGGGTTCTCGAGGTCCGGGATAAAGAGAATGCGTTCCTGAAGGGGCAAATGTCGGAAATGAGGCGTAACTTGAAAACAAACACTTCAGATGGGATTTCTAACCAGGGAGTCAAAAGTTATGCTGACGCGATAAGGAAAATCCCGGTGGTTACAAAAGTTGGCATAAGACCGAAGCCATTTCCCGGGAAGATCATAATAAGAGGAAACACCGAGAAGGATACTTCAGAAGAGGTCAGAGACAGGGTTATGGAGATTATAAAGCCTGGAGCTGAGGGAATCAAGATCAAAAACGTCATCTCTCGTGGAAAAGCAGAAATACTATTAGTCATGGGAAACGAAGAATCAAAGGAATCCGTTATTAACAACTCGGGATTGAAGAGGGAAGGACTAACTGTAGAGTCTGTAAAGGGACGCAGACCCAAACTCATTCTGTTCGGCCTGGAGAGAGCACTTGAACCGGAGGATATATTAGAGGACATCAGACGGCAGAACTTCTCGGAGTTTGATAGGGACACTTTCGCCGGATTGTGTAGGATGGCTTTTAGGACAGGCAAAAGAGAGGGTAATCTAGTGAACTGGGTAATTGAGGCCGATCCAGTCTTAAGAAACAAAATGAGGAGAGAAGGAAGGATTTTCGTTGGTTGGAGATCAGTTGGAGTATCCGATTATGTGGTAGTTACGCGTTGCTTCAAATGTCAGAGGTTTGGCCACATTGCGGCTCACTGCAGAGGAGAGATGGCGTGTCGACACTGTGGCGGAAATGGACACAAGGCGGCCGACTGTCAGGAAAGCTCCAAGGACCAGATCTGCATAAATTGTAGGGATAGAGGAATTGACTTTAGGCACAATAATAGTGATAGGAGTTGTACCTCATACAAGAGGGCCTTGGAGGCGGCCACAAGGAATATAGACTATGGCGAATAAGAACATCATCCTAAAAATGGGACAGATTAATCTGCAGCGTAGCCGGATTGCGACGGACATTATGAGAAAGGTAGCCGAGGAATTGAGGCTCGACGTCCTACTCGTACAGGAGCCTTATGCGGTGGGAAATAAAGTCTGTGGTTTTCCCATTAGAGCCAGAATTGTTACGGGAGGAGGAGATTCCATCTGGGCTGCGGTCGTAATCCTAAGGGAGGATGTGGAGGTGACTAACTTGGCACAATTTAGCGACTCTCACGTTGTGGCGGTTGAGTTAAGAATCGGCGGCGCTAGCCTACTATCTGTCTCAGTTTACTGCCAGTTCTCTAGGGAGATTGATGAATATCTGGACAAGGTGAGGGATGTTATGGCAGGGCATACAGGAAGAAGTGTAGTTTTCGGCCTTGACGCTAATGCCAAGTCTGTTTTATGGCACAGCGGATACACGGACAACAGGGGAGAACTACTGGAGGAACTGCTGGCTTCGGAGGAACTGGAAATTATTAACGCTGAGGGTCAACCAAGTACTTACTTCACGCCAAGATCAGAGTCCAATATTGATGTTACAGTGGCTTCTTTGGCTGCCTTTAGACAAGTTGTCGATTGGAAAGTTCGTACGGATGCGTCAATCAGTGACCACCGCCTTATCACGTTCGACTGGAGACCAGAGGGGACCATTACTCGGACCAACACATATGGCCCCACAGGGTATAATTGGAGAAGAGCGGATTGGGAAAGGATGGCAGCACTTGCGGAGTGTGGCTGGAGGGAGTTGAGCCAGGACTCTCAGGGTGAGGTTTCTCTTGAAAGGTTGATGAAATTCGTTGAGGGGATCTTATCTAGGACTGTTCCTGTCAGACGCGCTATGAGGCGACCCCCGGTTAGATGGTGGAGCCCTGAAATTGGAAAACTCCGAAGAACACACATAGAGGCTAAGAAAAACTACTCTAGAGAAAGGAAAAGGAGAAGGATGGACACTTCGGATCAGGTACTCGGCAGACTGTCTGGGGACATAAGGAGGACCAAAAATGCTCTAAATGTGGCAATCAGAGCGGCTAAGAGGAAAAGTTGGGAGGCGTTTGTGATGGAGAACTCTGCCGACCCGTGGGGCTTCGTCATGAAGATGGTAACTGGCAAACTCAGGATTGCTGAAAGCATGTCAACTATACTGGTGGACAACATCTACACAGTTTCAGGTGAGGAGTCTGCACGGGCTCTGGCTGCCTCTTTGATTCCGCAAGACGACATCACCATTGACACTGCTGATAACTCTGCTGACAGGATTAGGGTGAGAGATAGAGCGGAGAACTTGGACCTTGGTGAGGACGATTGGGAGATTTCTTTGGACGAGGTAACATCTGCCCTCGAAAGAATGAGAACTGGGAGTGCACCTGGGCTTGATGAAATCACAGTTGATGTGTGGAAGAACCTGTGGAGCACCTTGCGTACAACAGTGGTCAAACTATTTAACCAGTGTCTAATAAGAGGCTCGTTCCCCAGAGAATGGAAAAACGCCAATATCAAGTTCCTACTCAAGGGACCAGACAAGAGGAAAGATCTGCCTAAGTCATACCGACCGATTGCTCTTCTACCTACTTTGGGTAAAATCCTTGAAAAGGTCATTGCAACAAGGCTGACAAGCTTCTTTGAGGAGAGAGAGGTGATCTCCAACAGACAATATGGGTTTAGAGCCGGAAGGAGCACTGAGGACGCCATCATTGAGTTGATTGGTATCGTGGAGGCCTCAACAGAGAAATACTGCGCAATATTATTTATTGACATCGAAGGCGCATTCGACAATGCTTGGTGGCCTGCTATTTTAACAAAGTTAATAGAAATAAAGTGCCCTAGGAACATCTTCGGACTCATTCAATCTTACCTGTCGGATAGGAAAGCCACCATAGCGTCGAAAGAATGGAAATTCGTCAGAGATGTAACTATGGGATGCCCTCAGGGATCCGTTTTGGGGCCTCTTTTGTGGAATCTTCTGTTTGACGGTCTGCTGCGGGTGGATCTTCCAACTGGATGCGGGGCGGTGGCCTACGCTGATGATGTAGCTGTGGCGGTGACAGGAAAGTCTAGGGCTGAGATTGAGCTAAGGGCTTCTGAGGTTTTATCTGCTCTCAAGAGTTGGTGCTGCAGTGTTCGCCTTAAGATCTCGGCTGAGAAAACAAACATCCTTATGGTGAAAGGTATTCTTCGTAGAGACCCAACTGTTCGGCTGGATGGACGTCCAGTTAAGTTTGTTAAGGAAATGAGATATTTAGGCGTGATCTTGGAAAGGGGATTGTTCTTCACCAAGCATGTGACTGCAATGGGTGAAAAGGTAAAGTCGTTGTTCTTTAAAATAAAGAGATTAGTGAGAAAGGACTATGGGCTATCATGGAGGGCTCTAAGAACAATCTACAATGGTATATATTCAGCAATAGTCACCTATGCTGCGGGGGCTTGGTACCATAGGGTAAGAAGAATTGAGATACAACGCTCCTTATCAAGAGCTCAGAGGATCATCCTCATTGCGGTCACTGGCGCTTACAGGACGGTGTCCATTGATGCCATGCCGGTGGTGGCAGGTGTTTTACCTGCGGATCTAGCAGTGTGGGAAAGAGGAAGCAGAAAGACATGGAAATCTGGAGGCGACCTACTGTTGGCTGATGGTGGCAGGATGTACCATAACAGACAAATTCCTATGGGAGCTATTAAGAATCACATCAGAGATGAGGCTTTCCAAATCTGGCAAGAAAGATGGAGCTCCAGTGTTAAAGGAGAAGTTACAAGATGGTGGTTCCCATCGGTAAAGGGGAGAATTGCGATAAGAGATCTAAACTTAACACCTATAATGACTCAATTTCTAACAGGACACGGGTTTTTCGCCGCCAAATTGACATCTTTTTCTCTTAGAGAGGATCCCTCGTGCTGTTGTGGTTTGCCCCAGACGGCAATACATCTTGTGATGGAGTGCCCCCTACTTGAGGACCTTAGGACATGGTTTTGTGAACTTGATGAGGAAGAGTTGCAACGGCTGGACGCCAGTGGTTTCGCATTGATTAAGAACAGGGAAGCTAGGAAAGCGGTTGTGGAGTTGGTTAGGATAGCGGCGGAGTTCCTCGACGGAAAGAAATAAGAAATAGGAAAGAAATAATCTCCGCTTAAGTGTATACCACGTGTTACCTGAATTTGCTAACGGTTACATGAGACTCCGGTTTCGAAGTTAACCTAATTTATGGAGAATACCGAATGAAAAAAAAAAAAAAAAAAAAAAAAAAAAAAAAAAAAAAAAAAAAAAAAAAAAAATGTACTTAAGTAGTCTCCACTCGCTTCCATCGTGTCAGTGTCTCGGCCACCACTTGTTATGAAGCTGTACTTAAGTAGTCTCCATTAGCATCCATCGTGTCAGTGCCTCTGCCATAACTGGTCTCGAAGCTGTACTTAAGTAGTCTCCACTCGCTTCCATCGTGTCAGTGTCTCGGCCATAACGGGTATCGAAGCTGTACTTAAGTAGTCTCCACTCGCTTCCATCGTGTCAGTGTCTCGGCCATAACGGGTATCGAAGCTGTACTTAAGTAGTCTCCACTCGCTTCCATCGTGTCAGTGTCTCGACCATAACTGGTATCGAAGCTGTACTTAAGTAGTCTCCACTCGCTTCCATCGTGTCAGTGTCTCGAAGCTGTACTTAAGTAGTCTCCACTCGCTTCCATCGTGTCAGTGTCTCGGCCATAACGGGTATCGAAGCTGTACTTAAGTAGTCTCCACTCGCTTCCATCGTGTCAGTGTCTCGACCATAACTGGTATCGAAGCTGTATAAAGTAGTCTCCACTCGCTTCCATCGTGTCAGTGTCTCGACCATAACTGGTCTCGAAGCTGTACTTAAGTAGTCTCCACTCGCTTCCATCGTGTCAGTGTCTCGGCCATAACGGGTATCGAAGCTGTACTTAAGTAGTCTCCACTCGCTTCCATCGTGTCAGTGTCTCGACAATAACTGGTCTCTAAGCTGTACTTAAGTAGTCTCCATTCGCTTCCATCGTGTCAGTGTCTCGGCCATAACGGGTATCGAAGCTGTACTTAAGTAGTCTCCACTCGCTTCCATCGTGTCAGTGTCTCGGCCATAACGGGTATCGAAGCTGTACTTAAGTAGTCTCCACTCGCTTCCATCGTGTCAGTGTCTAGGCAATAACGGATATCGAAGCTGTACTTAAGTAGTCTCCACTCGCTTCCATCGTGTCAGTGTCTCGACCATAACTGGTATCGAAGCTGTACTTAAGTAGTCTCCACTCGCTTCCATCGTGTCAGTGTCTCGACCATAACTGGTCTCGAAGCTGTACTTAAGTAGTCTCCACTCGCTTCCATCGTGTCAGTGTCTCGGCCATAACGGGTATCGAAGCTGTACTTAAGTAGTCTCCACTCGCTTCCATCGTGTCAGTGTCTCGACCATAACTGGTCTCGAAGCTGTACTTAAGTAGTCTCCATTCGCTTCCATCGTGTCAGTGTCTCGGCCATAACGGGTATCGAAGCTGTACTTAAGTAGTCTCCACTCGCTTCCATCGTGTCAGTGTCTCGACCATAACTGATCTCGAAGCTGTACTTAAGTAGTCTCCACTCGCTTCCATCGTGTCAGTGTCTCGGCCACTACTTGTATCGAAGCTGTACTTAAGTAGTCTCCATTAGCATCCATCGTGTCAGTGCCTCTGCCATAACTGGTTTCGAAGCTGTACTTAAGTAGTCTCCACTCGCTTCCATCGTGTCAGTGTCTCGGCCATAACGGGTATCGAAGCTGTACTTAAGTAGTCTCCACTCGCTTCCATCGTGTCAGTGTCTCGGCAATAACGGGTATCGAAGCTGTACTTAAGTAGTCTCCACTCGCTTCCATCGTGTCAGTGTCTCGACCATAACTGGTATCGAAGCTGTACTTAAGTAGTCTCCACTCGCTTCCATCGTGTCAGTGTCTCGACCATAACTGGTCTCGAAGCTGTACTTAAGTAGTCTCCACTCGCTTCCATCGTGTCAGTGTCTCGGCCATAACGGGTATCGAAGCTGTACTTAAGTAGTCTCCACTCGCTTCCATCGTGTCAGTGTCTCGACCATAACTGGTCTCGAAGCTGTACTTAAGTAGTCTCCATTCGCTTCCATCGTGTCAGTGTCTCGGCCATAACGGGTATCGAAGCTGTACTTAAGTAGTCTCCACTCGCTTCCATCGTGTCAGTGTCTCGACCATAACTGGTCTCGAAGCTGTACTTAAGTAGTCTCCACTCGCTTCCATCGTGTCAGTGTCTCGGCCACTACTTGTATCGAAGCTGTACTTAAGTAGTCTCCATTAGCATCCATCGTGTCAGTGCCTCTGCCATAACTGGTTTCGAAGCTGTACTTAAGTAGTCTCCACTCGCTTCCATCGTGTCAGTGTCTCGGCCATAACGGGTATCGAAGCTGTACTTAAGTAGTCTCCACTCGCTTCCATCGTGTCAGTGTCTCGGCCATAACGGGTATCGAAGCTGTACTTAAGTACTCTCCACTCGCTTCCATCGTGTCAGTGTCTCGGCCATAACGGGTATCGAAGCTGTACTTAAGTAGTCTCCACTCGCTTCCATCAAGTAAGTGTCTCGGCCATAACGGGTATCGAAGTTGTACTTAAGTAGTCTCCACTCGCTTCCATCGTGTCAGTGTCTAGGCCATAACGGGTATCGAAGCTATACCTAAGTAGACTCCACTCGCTTCCATCGTGTCAGTGTCTAGGCCATAACGGGTATCGAAGCTGTACTTAAGTAGTCTCCACTCGCTTCCATCAAGTAAGTGTCTCGGCCATAACGGGTATCGAAGTTGTACTTAAGTAGTCTCCACTCGCTTCCATCGTGTCAGTGTCTAGGCCATAAGGGGTATCGAAGCTGTACTTAAGTAGTCTCCACTCGCTTCCATCGTGTCAGTGTCTAGGCCATAACGGGTATCGAAGCTGTACTTAAGTAGTCTCCACTCGCTTCCATCGTGTCAGTGTCTCGGCCACCACTTGTATCGAAGCTGTACTTAAGTAGTCTCCACTCGCTTCCATCGTGTCAGTGTCTAGGCCATAACGGGTATCGAAGTTGTACTTAAGTAGTCTCCACTCGCTTCCATCGTGTCAGTGTCTAGGCCATAACGGGAATCGAAGCTATACCTAAGTAGACTCCACTCGCTTCCATCGTGTCAGTGTCTAGGCCATAACGGGTATCGAAGCTGTACTTAAGTAGTCTCCACTCGCTTAGATCGTGTCAGTGTCTCGGCCATAACGGGTATCGAAGCTATACCTAAGTAGACTCCACTCGCTTCCGTCGTGTCAGTGTCTAGGCCATAACGGGTATCGAAGCTATACCTAAGTAGACTCCACTCGCTTCCATCGTGTCAGTGTCTCGGCCATAACGGGTATCGAAGTTGTACTTAAGTAGTCTCCACTCGCTTCCATCGTGTCAGTGTCTCGGCCATAACGGGTATCGAAGTTGTACTTAAGTAGTCTCCACTCGCTTCCATCGTGTCAGTGTCTAGGCCATAACGGGTATCGAAGTTGTACTTAAGTAGTCTCCACTCGCTTCCATCGTGTCAGTGTCTAGGCCATAACGGGTATCGAAGCTATACCTAAGTAGACTCCACTCGCTTCCATCGTGTCAGTGTCTAGGCCATAACGGGTATCGAAGCTGTACTTAAGTAGTCTCCACTCGCTTCCATCGTGTCAGTGTCTCGGCTATAACGGGTATCGAAGCTATACCTAAGTAGACTCCACTCGCTTCCGTCGTGTCAGTGTCTAGGCCATAACGGGTATCGAAGCTATACCTAAGTAGACTCCACTCGCTTCCATCGTGTCAGTGTCTCGGCCATAACGGGTATCGAAGTTGTACTTAAGTAGACTCCACTCGCTTCCATCGTGTCAGTGTCTAGGCCATAACGGGTATCGAAGCTGTACTTAAGTAGTCTCCACTCGCTTCCATCGTGTCAGTGTCTCGGCCATAACGGGTATCGAAGCTATACCTAAGTAGACTCCACTCGCTTCCGTCGTGTCAGTGTCTAGGCCATAACGGGTATCGAAGCTATACCTAAGTAGACTCCACTCGCTTCCATCGTGTCAGTGTCTCGGCCATAACGGGTATCGAAGTTGTACTTAAGTAGTCTCCACTCGCTTCCATCGTGTCAGTGTCTAGGCCATAACGGGTATCGAAGTTGTACTTAAGTAGTCTCCACTCGCTTCCATCGTGTCAGTGTCTAGGCCATAACGGGTATCGAAGCTATACCTAAGTAGACTCCACTCGCTTCCATCGTGTCAGTGTCTAGGCCATAACGGGTATCGAAGCTGTACTTAAGTAGTCTCCACTCGCTTCCATCGTGTCAGTGTCTCGGCCATAACGGGTATCGAAGCTATACCTAAGTAGACTCCACTCGCTTCCGTCGTGTCAGTGTCTAGGCCATAACGGGTATCGAAGCTATACCTAAGTAGACTCCACTCGCTTCCATCGTGTCAGTGTCTCGGCCATAACGGGTATCGAAGTTGTACTTAAGTAGTCTCCACTCGCTTCCATCGTGTCAGTGTCTCGGCCATAACGGGTATCGAAGCTGTACTTAAGTAGTCTCCACTCGCTTCCATCGTGTCAGTGTCTAGGCCATAACGGGTATCGAAGTTGTACTTAAGTAGTCTCCACTCGCTTCCATCGTGTCAGTGTCTCGGCCATAACGGGTATCGAAGCTGTACTTAAGTAGTCTCCACTCGCTTCCATCGTGTCAGTGTCTTGGCCATAACGGGTATCGAAGTTGCACTTAAGTAGTCTCCACTCGCTTCCATCGTGTCAGTGTCTCGGCCATAACGGGTATCGAAGCTGTACTTAAGTAGTCTCCACTCGCTTCCATCGTGTCAGTGTCTTGGCCATAACGGGTATCGAAGTTGTACTTAAGTAGTCTCCACTCGCTTCCATCGTGTCAGTGTCTCGGCCATAACGGGTATCGAAGCTGTACTTAAGTAGTCTCCACTCGCTTCCATCGTGTCAGTGTCTTGGCCATAACGGGTATCGAAGTTGCACTTAAGTAGTCTCCACTCGCTTCCATCGTGTCAGTGTCTCGGCCATAACGGGTATCGAAGCTGTACTTAAGTAGTCTCCACTCGCTTCCATCGTGTCAGTGTCTTGGCCATAACGGGTATCGAAGTTGCACTTAAGTAGTCTCCACTCGCTTCCATCGTGTCAGTGTCTCGGCCATAACGGGTATCGAAGCTGTACTTAAGTAGTCTCCACTCGCTTCCATCGTGTCAGTGTCTTGGCCATAACGGGTATCGAAGTTGTACTTAAGTAGTCTCCACTCGCTTCCATCGTGTCAGTGTCTCGGCCATAACGGGTATCGAAGCTGTACTTAAGTAGTCTCCACTCGCTTCCATCGTGTCAGTGTCTTGGCCATAACGGGTATCGAAGTTGCACTTAAGTAGTCTCCACTCGCTTCCATCGTGTCAGTGTCTCGGCCATAACGGGTATCGAAGCTGTACTTAAGTAGTCTCCACTCGCTTCCATCGTGTCAGTGTCTTGGCCATAACGGGTATCGAAGTTGTACTTAAGTAGTCTCCACTCGCTTCCATCGTGTCAGTGTCTCGGCCATAACGGGTATCGAAGCTGTACTTAAGTAGTCTCCACTCGCTTCCATCGTGTCAGTGTCTTGGCCATAACAGGTATCGAAGTTGCACTTAAGTAGTCTACACTCGTACTGTTGACGCGGCTATACTGGTTTGAATAAATATGCCAATAGCAAATTTTCTTGAAGGCCAGTATTGTAAATAAATCATTCGCTATTTATCATTATAGAGACTTGTGGTGATTACCATTACAATTACAGTAATTTAAAGTTTGAATTCCAACCCGAATTTTAAGCGAACAGTTTTGATATCCACTGGATCGAAAAGATAGGTTTTTGAATTGATATCTGTCTGCCGATGTGCAGTGCTCTACACCCTAATCGCTTAGACAGATTTTAATAAAATTTACTATTTAGTCATTATCTAGGTTATATTTCAGTAGATTTTTATTATTTTTTAAAGTTAAAATTTGGTAGTAGTTGCCATAAAACTAATTAAACGTTGTGTTTTTTTCAAAATCCACATTAACATTTATTTATTTTTCACAATATGGATCCGATTAAAACGTACCTGTCTAAAAATACCAAAATGTTTTTTCCCTTTTCGTTTAAAGGCGAAAAATCCCTCGCTCATCATCGCCTTACTCTAATAGGGTAGGTCTCGGGAAGTGAACAATAGATGGTAAAAAAGACACTTAACAGGAAAGATGAAAGAGAGAGATCTAACACAAAACTAAAATAAAAAAGCTATAGATCCAGATAAGATCTTTCATGACTGTACTCACCTGATCACCAAAATGACTTTCCGTGTGTTATATTTAAAAAAAATGGCATGACGCTATTATATAAGACGTAATTTCTGAGAAACCACTGTACGAATGTCGTTGAAATTTTAGTGACACGAGAACATGTTTCATGCATCTTGCTTCCTTAATCATGTTTTGTTCATATATTCTAGCAGTAGTGGGGTTTTTAACAAATTTTCGTAGAAATGAACGTTTATTAACCAAAAATTTATGAAAGCTTGAAAGTTATATCCAAGTGTTATTATATAAAAAAAAAAAAATTACCTTGACAGCTGTAATTTAAAACTCGATATTATTCAAATACGATTTTACACCGTGGACGTATGTACAGTATTAACGCCCCAAAGGAAGCAATTTTAGATATTAGTGAAACTATTTTTTCAACGACGGAGTATCCTACATTATTTTCACGTTTTGATTGACATCTACCGAAGTGATATTTTTACCCACTAACATTTATGTTTGGTTTTGGTTATGGATGAGTGAGAATTATTATATTTATGTTGACTTATTCACGTTTTTATGTTTTAGGTTTATTACTTGATAACAAGAATTGATTTATACTCTCGAAACGTCTTGTATTACTTTGTATATACAAATAATGGGAAATGTCTGCTAAACCACATCAATATGAACTTAATCATTATTATTTGAAAATTTAAAACCAGAACATGATCACTTGTTTTTTTTTGAGTTAAATTAACCGAAAATCCTATACTTACATGTTGAGATATGCTGACAAATGTTTGATCTATACTAATATCATACAGTGAAAAAGTTTGTGAGTTGTTTTTAACCTCAAAATCAGCAAATTAGAAAAAATCTATCGCCATTGAAACAGTGTATTCTAAATATTACTAAACTGCTTTTAAATATTTTACTTATCCACTTGCGATATTTTAAAACACGTGCGATACAGTTAATGGACTTTAATGAGTATTCAGTTTAACATCAATTTAAGCAAACGACTGAATGATCTATTTAAATTATTGTTGTCATGGTTACGAATAAACAAGTCCGTTACGTAATAATCCACCAGGGGAATCATTTAGTGTATTTCAACGAAGTATAGGATAAGCTTGGTAATTTAAAAAAAACTTTCCTTGTTACAGGATACAAAATCATTCAAGTACAAATACATAAATGGAAGATATAATCACGTAAAAGTCTATCTGACCGAAAAAATATCGTTTTGTGTCTGTCTCTCAGTTTGCATTGACTTTGAAAATTGTTGAAGAACTCATTTAGATATTGTATTTAGTATTTAGCTTTGAATCAATCAATTAACATGAATTATATAAAATAAAACTCGTACACAAGATCTCACAAAAAATACGTATACATAATCAAACTCGTTTCAACGACAAAGTCGCCATCGTCAGTGATACATGAGCTACAATAACTAAATTATAACTCTACTATGAACCTGCTACATAAGTTACAGTTAAAAATTAGATTAGTATTTGATAATATTTGGTTTTTAAGTATGTGTAGAAAAAGAAAAGTATTTCCAAAATTTGTGAAGATAAAAATACCCACTTTTAACATATTTTATAAACAAATCGAGGGAAGTGTAAAAAGGAAGTGGTTAAATTTTGAAATAAAATTGTTATATTCTAAACAAGCCAACTAAACTACTTTGTCGTTGAAACGCCTTTGATTAAGTAAACGTAATTTTTGTGAGTCTTGAATTCGAGTTTTATTTTATCTAATATTATCTCACAAGTCGAGCTCAATATTTATTTATAACATGAATTATGTCAACGAGTAATTAAGAATAAAGAAATGACGACTATAACTGAATCTCCAAATAATTCTAGTGAACGTCTTCCCAGAATTTTATATTGAAAACAACGTCCTTTACTTGGCAAAAAAACCTACAACGAGAAATTTAAGCTATGTAATTATCTTCAGATTCAAATTACCTCATCGCAGGGATAATTGGTTTTGTTTCTAAGGGTAGAACTCACCCTTACTTTCCACTTAGCCGTTACGCTAAAACAAAATTATCCTTTTGTTGAATGATGAAGTGGGTATAAAATCTGGATTAAAGTACATTTTGAAAGCAGCTTAATAAACCCAAATCAAATACAAGATCACTTATTGAATTAACAAAAATGTGACGTTTTGTGTATATTATAACTAATACATGACGTTTCGAAAGTATGAACCAACTTTTGTTATCAAGCGATGAAAGTAGAGCAGGAAAAGAATGAAAAAAGACTACTTTCACACTTATTGGCCGAGACACTGACACGATGGAAGCTAGTGAAAACTTTCTAATATAGACACATCTTAGAAAAACCTAAAAAAAAGACCATGGGTGTTTTAAAAATACTTAATAGCCTATCTCAAAATCGTTTCTACGATTTCGTTAAAATTCGTTCAAACAAATATACAGACAAAATAAAAAATGTTGGAGGTAAATTAAGATCTCAAGTAGTTAATAGTCATAAGTAAAACAACCACTGCCAATATTCGAACAAAAAAGATAGCATCAAACAAATGAATACAAAAGTTTCCACAATATATCACCTAAATCAAGACAACTTTGTCATTATTTTCAAGTGTACATCTAAAGACATGTACACTTAGTCACAGAAACATTTTGTTGTTCAAATAGAGTATTTATTGTAAGAAATTGTATTTTCCCACATTTATTGATTGAATATTTCACTCATTTTACTCAAATGAGTGTTGCTCATTTTAAATGAACTGTTACTTTGAATAATAGGATTGTATATTTTATGAAGCAATTATTTTGTCCACAGTAATGCAAATTTAGGTTTTATGCTGCCAACAACAGTCTATGGGATGAACACAATCTGGGGGAGTTCGTCCTTATAAATATTTATTTAAACAGTAATTCTATATATACTAGTGCAGAATAATTCAAGTTTATTAAATCTGTATTACAATCAACAACATATTAAATTTTATTTTCAGTAAAAATACAACACAAAGTACTCAAATCTAAGTAACAAATCGGAGACATTGTTTGTCTGTATTTGTTGTTATCGCACTTTTGTTCAGAAATAAAAATTGTAACATCACGACTTAACTGATATTAATCCTTTAATATAATTTAAATAAATATTTGAAAACTTTGAACTGTGTCGCTGAAGAAATTTGTAAAATATGTTATTACATTAATTTTTTACTGCCCAAAAAATGGCATTGCTGCTGTGAATTGGTGATCTGGTATTGACGGAAAAAGAATAAAATATATACAATTAGGTTGTGAATGTTCCTTGGAAGTTTGAGTTATCTAACGATGGCAAAAATATAGAACAATCAAGAAATAAAGGTAATTGAATTAGAAGTGTGGAAAGAAAGAAAGGAAGGTAAACCGAATAACCCAATTAAACCTTGTTCACTGCAGCTGTAATTGTAACCTAGATCCTAGTTAGTTACTGCTAGCAGACGTGAGGGATTAACCAAATTGCGAGTTTTAATTATTTACTTAGTTTAGAGCCAATATAAATGAAAGTCGTAATAAATTATATATGTAGATCATGGAGGATAATATGCCCATATTGGTACTAACACCATTATTCAAATTATATTCTTACTTTCAAAATGTATTGTATACATTATTTTTTAACGTTTCTTGAATGTTTTTACTGGAAAGTAATATTTAATTGATTAGTTTCTATGTGGAATATTGTTTTTTTAGATGTAATTGACAATCATGTAAGTAAGTGTTGCACTTTTTTATTCATAAGACATATTAAGGTAAAGAAGACCTACGTTTTGATCAAAATAAAATATTTAATAATGGACAATACGGTATCTTCTTATTCTCTTTAATTATGTGTTTAAAAACATAGTAATATTCCACGAATAATATCTGCTCTTTTAGAATACTTGAAATTAAGAGACGTTACTTCAAGAATCTAATGTGATCAGTACAAATAAACTGTGCGAAAACAATAAACAATCTTCCCCATTCATCCTTAAAAAGAAATAAAATAACCAAAACTGAGGTCATAATTTTTTACCCTATGCTTTGTAAGCATCAATTGACTTTGTGGAAACTTTATAGAACTAACGATGGTAACTTTTGATGAGTAAAGTTGTTGTCTGTACAGAAGCACGATAGCGATCTCTAAAGTGAGATAAGAACATACAATTTGATATAAAGTAAGTATAAAGTGTCCATATATAGAATCGTAGCTACACAGAAAAATTGAGTTGAAAATGTCGAAGTGACGTCCATTTTAAATTGATTTGCTTAAATCTCTTGTGTTATTCAACCAGTTAAACACCAAGTTACATACCACTCTTCAGATTTCAATTCTGCATGTAATGGTGCTAACCCCATTGTTCAATGATGACAAATATTGAAGTTATTGTCAAAAATGTAATTTTGAACCCTTACTACTCAAGATGAGATATTCATGTAGTTACTAAAACCGCGTCACTGACGCGAGCGAAGCGAGATTAGGCTTTCTATACATACACATATACAAAGCCCGTTATGCAGAGAGGTCAAGAAAGTAGTGATATATACAATTACGAGGCTCAGAAAACGTGTGTATCAACCGTTATAAACAATACAATTTAGATTTCTTTTAAATCTCATTTCTGCTTCAATTACATCGTACGATGGGAATGGGTAAGTACCATGATGACGCCCATAGTTTTGTTTTTATCTGTAACTGTCATGGGGACTTTTGAGGAAAGTCAAACAATACGTTTTTCATCATAATGATATTCTAGAGTAACCGACTATGCTTGAATAACTGTTGTTATTTTTGACTTCCAAGGATTGCTGGCGGTAAGTCAAAAATAACAACAGCAATACGTTTTTTATAGCCTTCATTTTAACAAAACAAAAATTTAGAAATTTGGTTTCATGACAACTTATTATTTTTTTAAATTTGAACTAGATTTTTATTTTATTATATGTTTGTTTACATAAGAACAAATTTGGAATGTTTATTTTCTGTACGTGTTATACAAATGAACATCATATTTGGTTTTTATTTGAGGTTAATATAAGTGAGAAAGGATGTGCTGTATTTATCTAAGATTTGTCAGGTCCTTCTATACAATGACAAGCTACAGACATGATATTCAATTTATATGTAAATGAAATAAACCAAAGCAATATCTCTCATGTCAGGATTCCATGTGCATGAGGCGACTTCAGCTCCACATTTTGTGTTCCCTTAAATTGAGAAAGTTGTGATTTGATGTCAGTTCAAGTTTTTGTCAGTTAAGAAATGTACATTTCGCAAGCTGAATTTGTTTACATATATTAACACAAAGATACGCGCGTATTACATTTATGCGCATTTAAATAACGTGTAATACATTTATATTTGTTTTATTATAATTGAGAGAAAGAAGGAACCAGGCAGAGTTTCATTACTGTATACAAAATTATCAAGTGGGAGACATGGATACGATAAAATTCATGGAATTCCAATAATCCATCACTCGTGCAATTTAATCTAATTCCCAGCATGGACTCGAGAGTTGGATATTTCTGTGAATAGGCATCGCTCGGAGCCAAGAATTTATATATCAACATGGAGCTGATTCCCTGATGTGTTTCAGTAAGAATTTGTTTTGGTGGTACTTATTAGATTATGTTATTTATCGATCTAGTCTTTAAAATTAATAGCATGTAAATATTACCAAACAGTATATACTGATCTGTTAAAGTCTCCTGTATAGGATAGAAACATTTGTTTTAGACGGGCCTATTTTGAAATTAGTAGGTCAGAAAATATGTTGATTGAGTTATTATTTTTGTGATTATTTTAAGTTTATGCATTTCCAAAATGTAATAGACAAAAAATGTATGTTTTTAAATAGTTTCTCAATTTAATTCGCTTTTAGCATAAAATTGTCTCTATAAACTATTAAACTATATTTATATGATGATAGTTAACGTTAATAAAAATTTGTTACTATTTATTCCTGAATAAAATGTTTTCCTTTTGATTTTGCACACCTGTGTGGATCAATTAGTCTTCACAATTTACTAACATTTGAACGAATTCAGTATTTTTTACAGACAACTCAAAAACCGGTATTTTTTGACAGATGACGACCAGTACGTTTTCTTTGCGTTCATAAAGGTTACAATTGAGAAAAATTTGAACAAGATTGATGAAGTAGATTTTGAGAAAGTCGTAATGGCCAAATAGTGCCCTAATACCTAATTTGATTTAATTCAGTGCAGAGAGGACAGACGACAGACAGACATAATTCCAAGAATTATTTATTTGCACTCAAGAGACCTTACAACTGACATATCTGCAAAACTCGATATAGATTTTTCATCTATTATGTAACTTCCTCTATATTTCGTAGTATTTCTAAGAATCCAAGAAGTTATAGAAATAATACTTTACATTATAAATTAAGTTGCTAAATTTATACTTAATGTATTTTCAAAAAAAACCTTTTGCAGAAATTTAATTCAAAAAGTTAAGTTCTTTGTTGGGATAAATATATGCTGAAGAACTACAAGAAATGTTAATAAATGAGTTTTACTCATTACCGTCTTTTTAGAGCCCTAGGCTACTAGGCTATGTTGATGTCTTTATGTTTTAGATTTTACACTTGAAAACGGGAGTTGATTTTTACCATCGAAATGTCGAGTAAATAGTTTTTACATACACAAATGATGGAAAATATCTGATTAAATCATTTTATAAATATGAAAAATCTACCATTTACAGTCAGAAAAACTTACAAAACTCAAATATCTAATAACCTAAAGCAAATCGTACATACAATCAACTTTTATAAATATCTGTAACTTAAACTAGAAATTGATTTAAAAAATTATTTATATTAAATTAAACATACAATAAACTGAACTAAAATTCAAAATTAAGATTCCAAAATATGCATTTCTTAAACCGCCAAAAAGGTTAACTGAGATTAAATCACAAATCTCTTAATATAGGTCAAGAGAAATATAGAGCTAAAGTCACTTCCTTGTGTACATGAAATGCTGACATGAGAGATATGGCTTAGGTTTACTTCATTTGCATATAAATTGAATATCCATGTCTGTAGTTTGTCATTTAATGGAAGGACGTAACATATGATAATAAACACAGCATAATCTTTCTTACATACGTTATTAGCATGATATAAACAGTAAAAACTCTTCAAATATAGTAAAAAATATCTAATTTCTTACACAAAGATACAAAAAGTTAAATACTAATTAAGTTTAAAATTTTAAATGGAAACTGTCATAAAAAAAATGAAAACTACAATTTTGGGATTCAACAAAATTTGAATTTAACGACTTACAGATAATTTTGTTAACATGTAGGGTGTGGCACTAAACTATTTTTATAGGAACAGAAGATTAATAAATCGTTATTGTTAATCCAATATGGCTACTGCACAGCACGTGACAAAACACACAACAATATTCATTTATCAGGAAGTAATAGTAAATAATACCACAGATAACTTACTGTACACATGAACAACACTACTAAAAAGGAAAAACAAATAAGTCTCAAATAGTTTATGAGTGGTTTGTTTTTACATTTTGATTTACCATTTACTTGAACAAAAGTGGTAGTAAATTTATTTATACATTCCGTTGTACCTAATAATCTATATAAACCATGTAATGTATATAAACCACAAAATGATAACTCTTTTGACTGAAAATCGAAACTTTACTTTTTCTAATGGCAAACCTCTGTGGCCGGTGACCAATACGTTGGTAGCGTAAACAATCCGAGTACCGTTCATATTACTCTAATATATATATATATATATATATATATATATATATATATATATATATATATATATATAGGCCTATATGTTGTATATATTATCTAACAAGAACCACATTTGTTTTGTATTTTTTAAAACGGCGCTCGTTAAAATTTTTTAACGATAAATCTCTTGAAAAACATTAACTTAATAAATATTAAAAAAAGACAAAAACATTTCTCTATTGAATGTCAAACGAAATATTTTTTGCATTTATTGTAGCCTAAAAGATATCCGAGTTATTATCGAAAAACAAAAAAACATAATTTCTTGACAATTGTCTACAAAACCCAAAATCAGCCTAAATGTAAAATATTTTTGAATTATAATGTTTTTTAATTGTAACAACAAAATCCATTTATTAGTTATCATGTTTTATTTTCAAAGTGTGTAACATTCTTCTTGTAGTTAGCATTGTAATTTACAATTATCAGCTGTTAATAAAATAAAAAAAGTTAGCAAAGTATAATATAATGTGACAAACAGTCCGTGCTTGATGAAATTCATATTAATTTAAATAATGAAACAATTATTTAATTCAAATAAAGAGCTTTTGAGCGACATATTATGGTTGTGTTGTTTTAGGGATTTTCAAATTACTAAATTGAAAGAAAACAACAAGTCTAAATAAACAAAATTGGAAGAGAAAGGAAAGGGTAGAGAAATGATATTTAAGACAGAAAGGACATTGATGTAACCTGAGGGATGGACCATAATTATTTTAAATTTTAAAATCAATTTTATAAACAAATAGAGGGATTAGCAAAAAGGTCCATGGCTAATTTGAATGAAAATTATTTTTGTCTAATAATACCTTCCTATTAGTATGGCTATGTAGATAATGTCCTATGTTTATTTAACGGTACTACGAGAAAATTAAAACATTAATTTTAATTCATAAATTCTGTTCAGAAACATTTTCAATTTACTATGGAAATTGAAGAAGGAAATAACATAAATTTTCTTGATCTAAATATCAACGTAAAAAATAATGTTCACTCTTTCAAAATTTAATATCGAATTTCATCAAGCACTGACTGTTGTCACCTTTATACTTTGCTTAGTTTTCATTTTAGAAACAGCTGATAATTGTAAATTACAATGCAAACTACAAGAAGAATGATTACCCACTTTGAGAATAAAACATGATAGCTAATAAATGGATTTTATTGTTACTATTCAAAAACCATCATAATTAAAAATAATTACGTTTTAAACTATTTTGGGTATTGTACACAATTGCCTAGAAATTTAGTTTTAATTTTTTTTTGACAATAACTCGGTTATCCTTTAAGCTAAAGTAAAAATAGAAAAAAAAACCATTTTCTTTGTCAATCAAATAGAAAACTTTTTTCTCGTAATGTGTTTATAAAGTTTTCGAAATTTTCAATAATAAAAGTTTTAAATGTCCACTTTAAAAAATATATATACATAACAAGGTCATGAGTTTTGGTGTATTGAAAAAATATGTTTACAAATTTGGACTTGATATATAATTTATTTTTATAGATATAATGATTTTTGTACAAAACACAAAATGGCGGACAAATAGCTTGTGTCAAAAAAATAAATCCTCAGTCTGTGTTTACTTTAACCCCAGAAACAATCCCCTAAAATATCCAACAAGAGTTCCAATTCACTCGGTATAAATTAAAACATCAAAAATAATATATGAGGAAGTTTTCGATTTGGTTTCTCATATAGACGTAGCATGGAGAAGATTATGTTATGGGCCGAAAAATCTATGTGGTTTATCTTGGGAATATATTTTAGGTACAAAATTTGCTTTTAAAATTTTGAACGTTTGTGTCACAACAATCCAAACCGATGGACAGATTTTAATAAAATTTGGTATATGGGCATACTGTATTTTTAGGCCATATCTCGAGGTCATGCGTTTTTCATTTGTAAATTTATAACTCAAATTTAGGGTTAGTTGCCATTAAAAAACAAAAATATATAATTACGATTTTCTCAAAATTGTCTCTACGATGTGGATCAAATTTTGTTGAAGTGTCCCTTTTAAGAATCCAAATAAAATATATTTCTTGCTATTTCGCCAAAAGTCGGTTTGTGAGGTAACGATAAAACAAAAATTATCTTTGACCGTTATCATAAAAAGCTTGTTTTTATTGAATACCATTTATGTTGAGGACGAGTTTATAGAACATACAAAGTAAGTTGAGTTCAAACTGAGGTATGCAAGTAGATAACAATCACGGGTGAAATGTGGAGGGCGTTACAAGCAACGGATTAGTTATTATTTATTTTACACGATAATAAAATTATCCCTATTTATATTTTTATATTTTGATAGATTGATATAAGTCTCACATTTGAGAGGCCATTTATCTGACAATGTTTTATTGCAGAAATTTAAGTTGCAAATATATGCAGTTCATCTCCTAGATTCGTATCTCATATGAGTGGATGAGGGTGTGAGTAATGGACTACTCTAATGTGTTTCAAGAGATGTAACATTAATCTAAATATGCAACCTTCTACATGAAGAAACTGCTTTCTCAGCTAGATGAATTATATTGACCATTTCTACAGGAAGGTATACCGTAGCTTACTTTACTATATGGTTTAAATTTACTTCTCTATGCCATTAACTTTGTAGTTTATACCCTGTAATTTTAGAGCCTAAATTTGATATAATAGTCTGGTCACATCATCATTAATCAGTCTCAATCTTTAGTATAATCACTATTTTGCAAAACACTTTTTCACACCCTGTATCGATCTTTAAAATGACGGGTCGTCCGAATTTTCATGTCAAATAGGAGTAACAGCCATTCCGATAATTCCATGCCCTCCTGAATGATGTATTATTTCCATGGTCAAGATTGGTTAAATGTTAGGTAAGGGGTAGGGCGTTAGTTTAAGATTATGATCCTCAAAAACAAAACAAAACAAAATAAATCAGCATATCTGATGTCGTAGTGTATTTAATTTCGTAACGAATTTAACAAATGATGTTTCCTACATTACGTTTCCTACATTAACAATTTTATTCATAACTACACTTTAAAACAATTTCATTTGATATACAGACGCAGTTGCTGAGCGAAATGCCTACTATGTTTACCTTATTATGTTAACTTTTAATTTACGCAAAATGTTTCTACTCTTAAACAAATATTGCTGCAGGGGATTTAAACAAACACTCACGTATTGTATACAAAAAGTCTCAATCCTAACATATAATTGCCCCCACAAGTCTATCTAGATTAAACAAGTACAGAAGTAGTGTTTTCTATGATTCCAAACAACTCAGAAATTCACAACACTATTTCAATTTCCGAAGGATTGTGACTTATAAACTGTATCCAAAATAGATTTTATGCTTACGTTCAGCGTCTTTGTATTTAACAGGGATAATGGAATTAAATAAACACACCCTTAATTACTACTTAATATGTAGGCGTTGGGTAGCTGATAATGTGTACCTAGTTAAGTAGGGGTAATATTGGGGTTAGTAGCTGACTGACAACTTAACGTAGTTCATTTAAATTTCAAAATGTATTTGACCAGAATTATACATATATCCTTAGTGATTTTTGTTGTTTTTGTTCATAAAATCAAATGGGTAGTGCTATAAGTTTTAACTTTTTAATGATTACCGATTTTTTAATTATACCACTGTCGAATGGTTTTGGTGTGTTGAATACAATTTTAACACTATTATATTACTAACAAGCTAACATTTCAAAATGAACATCCTATAAATTTCAACTTTTTTATTAACAACACACTTTTGTATGATACTTTACTTTTAAGTTTTTAAGTTTGCTGAACACAATTTTTCCCAATTGTTTTATTGTAAGTTATACGTTTAAATGATTTTCCAGATCGTTTTACTAAAAACTCTGTAAATATTATGACGGAAAGAGGATTGATAAAGAGTGAATTTATGTTATTTTATTCTTTCGTTAACCTACAGAAACTTTTTGTAATTTTATACTTTGCTTACAAAGTAATTAATTTAGGTCAAAGTCCTCAGTGGCTCTCAATAGTGAGTAAACACATGGTAATCTCGAGGGATTGTCGTTAGATCTTCACTTTTTTCATGTGGTCTTGGGTTAGATCTCTCTCTTTCATTTTTACAATTGGGTCTCTCTTCATCAACTTTTACTTTTTTCTATATTAACGCTATGAACGTATTCGAGGGCTAGGGGCCTTTATTTTATTTTATAAAATATTTAATAAATCGAAAACCTTTATAGTAATTTATTTTTGTGCTAAGTAAAAAATTCGAATCTGGATTTATCTCTCTAATGAATAAGCATTATGGGGTAAAATTAGAGGGGTAATTGAAGAAAACAAAATACAACCAATATTTCTAAACAATCCTTTTTTTATAAAGCGATGATGACTGCAAGAGTTTTTGTTTTAAAAAAAAAACAAGTTTAAAAAAAGGTGCCTGAAACTTTGTCTTTAAATAGACTCTTTAATAGTACAAAGATGTGACGATATGTAGATGCAATTTCACAGTTTACCCTCCGCTTTGGATAAGTTTTAGCGAGGTCGTTAGAGTTTGTAACATCCATAATTGTGATTCTAATCGGTGAATAATAAGTGAATACTAGGCTTGGGTGATGGATTTTTTTCTAAATATTGATAAAAAGAGAGTATTAGTAGGTTACCTATAATATAACATTATATATTATATAATAGGTAACCAGATTTTATGGTCTAAAATTGCAGATGGAGGATTTACCTTACAAATTATCAGTTCGTACTGTTGAAAAACAAATATATTAAATGCTCAAGGATTTTTGTTTTGAGCAAAACATTTTATTTCTTCGCCACAATTCTTTATCTTCCCATTTTCTTTTATCAAATCGCTTTTGTATCAGTCTTTCAGTAATACATTTATTCATGTTTGTCTTCCTCTGCGTTTACTTTCTCCAATATATATATGTAGTATACATAACGTATAAGATGGGTACAATAATCGATATCAGTTCCCCAAGTCAAAAAAAGTAGTTTTTGAAATAGTGTCTGTCTGTCGTTTGTGTAGTGATCTATAGTACAATTTTATTGTGTGGACCAATTAAAATATAATTTGGTTTCTGGGCATATTTTGGCCTTATCTCTAGATTTTTTTGTCAATAACTCAAAATTTGGCCGTAGTTGTTAATAGAAAAAATACACACCAAATTGCGATCGCTTGAAATAAAAGGAGATACGTGATTGACAAAAAAAAAAAAAAAAAATCGGCGTTTTGATGAAAGATAAATTTATTAACAATCGGTTTTACCGATTTCGCCTAAATTTGAGTGAAATTTGAAATTAATTACCTAAACCTTTGGTAACACTTCAGGTATAAAATTGGTAGAAATAAAAAAATCTACATTCACTGCTGTCAATAAAAGCTATAATTTACACTTTTTCATTGACAACTGCTGACTGACATTTTTGATGACAAATAGTTTTGGATCGTGAAATTGGCGAGAGAAAGTTTAAAAAATGTTATTAACTTAATTGTAAATAATTTAGTACATACAGTTTGGGTAGTAAAATTTATATACTGTTAGTAATAACATAAATATTTATTTACCTATATAAATTTATAAAAGGAATGATGAAATATGTTTAGGGAGGAAGATAGTGAATCTGATATTGAAGAGGATCCAACCCTATTGAAGTTTCATTGCTGGTAGTAAACAACACACAATAAAATCATCCCGGCGGGGACATATCTATCGACAGACAACTGCTATCATGATGACCTGCTTTTAGAACCTGTTTAGATGACGATATTATAGCACAAGAAATTGAAGTCGAGTCCCCTTGAAACATTGGGTATGAGATACTGCATCACACATCAAACTGAAGTAAGTAAACAATCGATGTAGATAACAATCATATGTTAAATATTGAAGACGTTACAAAAAACTCATTATTTTTTATTTTTTAAGACGGTATTATTTATATCTCTACTTACAACGATGTTCGATTGATTGATATAAGTCCCACATTTGAGAGAACACCCGATACTAAACCTGGGAGTATGTTTTATTGCGGAAATTTAATTTGCAAATATATGCAGTTCATCTCCTAGATTCGCATCTCATATGAGTGGATGAGGGTGTGAGTAATGGACTACTCTAATGTGCTTCAAGAGATGTAACATCAATTTAAATAAGTAACCCTCTAGATAAAGAAACTGCTTGCTAAATGCAAACATTTCTTTGATTTTCTCTCAACTAGATGAATCATATTGACCAATTCTATAGGAAGGATTGCAGCTTGCTTTACTATATAGATTCAATTTACTTCTCTAAGCATTTTAACTTTGTACTTTATACCCTGTTAATGTAGAGCCTGAATTTGATTTGGTTACTTCATTATAATCAGTTTCAAATTAAATATCTAAAACGCAAAATAGAAAATTCTATTTAAACAGTTTTTACATTAAATGAAACATAAAATAAATTAATATTACAAAATATACATTTCTCAAGCTGACATCAAATCAAAATTATCTTGATACTATAAAGCACATAGAAATGTATAGCTGAAGTCACTCCCTTGTGTACTTGAAATGTTGACATGAGAGATATTGCTTTGGCTTATTCCATTTGAGTATAATATGAATATCATGTCTGTAGATTATCGTTGTATGAAAGGTCGTAACATATTATAGATAAACACAGGAAAATATTAATATTTCACAAACGTTATTAACCTTATAAAAACATAAATACGGTGATTAGTATAATGTTTACAGTTAAGAAAACTGTACAAATTGAGTAGAAAATGTGTTACACACCAATACATAAAATTAAATACCAATTAAGTTCAAAATTTGGAATTTGTCATAAAAAATAAAAACTAGATTTTCGGGTTTGAGGAAATTTGATTTTAACGACTGTAATATAATTTAGGGTGTAAGACACTAAACTATTTTTTGTCAACAGTAGAATACACAATAACATTTATTGATCTGGAGTAACAATGAATAACGCAATGGTTACTTTCACTTGAACAAAACACCTCAAAATAAAAACAAATAATAGTTCAAAAATATTTTGGCTCTTGTGTAATTAGTAAAAAAAAAAAATAATAATAATAAAAACAGAAATGAACTTTGACCGCCTTTTTTAAAAGTTGATTTCAATCAAGTACGATTTACGCTGAGGAGGCTGTATAATGAACAAGAGGGTAAGGTTTGTTATTTAAATATTTTTTCTAAAATGGCGGCCATGGTTAAATTTACACTTTTTGATCGATAACTACAGAAATGACATTTTTGGTGACGATTAGTTTAGTTTTATTTAGTTTTGGGGGATGTGTAAGTGAGAAAGTTCGTGAAATGAGTTTGCACCGTTTAGATGACTGCATAACCTTAATATGATAATTTTGTGCAGTATTGTAATATATAATTTTATAGTAATTTATTACCAAAGTTGAAATGGCTAAAAAGCCGATCTTTAAATAATAATAATAATAAAATTAATAATAATAAATCAAACAGTTTATCAAGTCTTTGTAGTGTATTTGATTTGATAATTAATTTAGCACCAGACGTTCCACTTTTCATATTTATTTATTAATACACTTGAAAACAATTTGTGCAGACAGAGTTGCTAGTGTAATGCCCACTCTCATTACCTTATATATCAACTTTTAATTTACACAAAATGTTTCTACCCTTAAACAAACATTGCATTAGGGGATGGAAACAAACACTCGAGTATTTTACACAGGAAGTCACAACCCTAATATACAATTGCTCCTACAAGTTTATCTAGGTTAAACAAACACAGAAGTAATGTTTTCCAGGATTCCAACCAACTCGGGATTTCACAACTATTTCAATTCCCGAAGGATTGGGAATCATAAATGGATTCCACTGTAGATTTAAAGATTTCGTTTAAGGTATTTTTTATTTAATAGCAATATTGGAATTAGATTACGTTAAATAAATATTTGGATTTTATTTAAATGTTGCCTCTACGGACCTAAACATTTTTCAATGACAGACATCTCTCATTAAATACAGGTTCGCAAGTTATCGGTAAAAAAAACCAGCCGCATTGGTGTTATAAAATAGTTATTTCTCAAAATCTGTTCAACTGATTTCGTTCAAATTTTAATTATTATATTAATGATCCAAAACAGAATGACTGATACAATGTTCTAGCTCGATATTCTCTTCACAATATTTTCTGCTTTGCTACGGAGAATATGGCACATTTGTTTTCACTTCTTTAGTTTTAATTCGGCTTTTATTCTTTACATTTACTGATTGCCATATATGGTTTGTGGAATGGTTTGACCATAAGAATCTCAAAATAATTCTCAGTTGTTAAATGTATGAAACTTTTGTGTATGAACTGGTGTTGTTCTTCAGGGCTAGCATTCGAATAAGAGAACTAATTTTAAAAACAATATTTCTCAGTTAATAATGAAGAAGTCACTAACATTAGTGAAATTAATTTTTAGGTAGGAGGCACTAAAGGATATCACAATGAGATTTAAATCACCAGACTAGTTCTCGGTATGTTAAATAAGATATGGAGGTCTCATAACTGTCATAGTTCTACGAAACATTTTATTTTACGTCAACAAAATCGTTAGAGACGATTTTATGAAAATCATAATATTTTTTAAACGCCAGCTGTCAAAAAATGTTGATAAATTCAAGTCTATAATAAAATGAAAAAAAAAAAAAAAAAAAAAAAAAAAATCCAACACATTGCCAAATTTATACACATACAAAATTTTAATAAAATTGTTTTAAACGTACGGGTTGTAGAACACTATACAGACAATAAATGAAAAAACATATTTTAGCTCGGGGTACCGTAAAACGGACATATCCGCAAAAATCATGACATTTGTTTTGAAAAATCACATGACTCTCCACATATATGTCAGAAAGTAAAATTAAAAAAAAGGAAATAATGTTACATTAAAATTATTTACACCTATAACTAAACAAGGTTGAAATTTAGATCTAACTTCTTTCGTAGTATAATAATTGTTGATTCCTTAACGCCTCCAGGAGCTCAATATAGCAACCCCGAGTGACCTTAGCTGGATTAATAACTTTTTTCATATAGCCATAGGTTAGATTCCTGTTTTTCATGTTTCATATTGGCCTCTCTTGACCAACTAAGAGTTTTTTCCGACATACGGCTATTAGAGTATTCGAAGGCAACGTGTCCTTATTGTATCTATCCTTTCTTTTTTTATAGGGAGATAATGACCGAGAGATTTTCGCATATAAACAAAAAGACAAAACAATAATTTCAACAACTAAGATAAGATTTTATTTAAATCTGTTTTGTGTGATTGGATTCATTATAAAGACATTCAGACAAGTCACTAAATTCATAATCGTATTGGAACGGATATTATAAAAAGGAAAATTAATCAAAATGAATAAGTTGCTGTCATCACTATTTTATAAAATATTTAATAAATCGAACACTTTTATAGTAATTTATTGTTGTATTACATGAAAAACTCGAATTTGGAGTTTATCTATCTAATAAACAATCATTATGGGGCGAACATTATCGGGGTAATTAAAAAAAATAAACACTTCTAATATTTTTATACCTTTATTTTTTTTTGAGACTGCTAGATTTTTCCCCTTTAAACAAGTAAAAAAGGATTTTTTAATCTTTGGCTTTAAATATACCCTTTAACTGTAAAAAGAATGGGCAATATGTCAAACAATTTCACAATTTACCCTCCGCTTTAGATAAGTTTTAATGAGGCTCTTTAATGAGGTCGTTAGAGTTTGTAACATCCAAAATTGTGATTCTAATCGGTGAATAATAAGGGTTGGATGATGAGTCTTTTATAAATATTGACCAAAAGAGAATAAACATAATTTATAATTAGGTTATCTTGTCTTAAACGATACGATTTGATAGACTAGAATAAGAGGTAATCTTAGAAATAATGGAGTTTGTGATAATATTGAGTTTGGATATATCTCTAGATTTTTTTTCATTTTTGATGACTCAAAAATCCAAATAATAAAAAAAATATTGGTTTAAATCTCCAGGAATAATTAGCAAAAAAATATATAAACCTTAAAAATCTATCATTAGAAGTTAGGTTTCACATAAAAATGAATCAGGTTTACATACTTCTTTAAGACTTTGTCATTGACAATTCTTGAACTGAGTTTTCTTAACGACAAATAGTTTAAGTTGGTTTTCATTTGGTTTTGAAGTGTCCTGGTCTCCAGGATGCTACTACCTCAGCACTAACCAGTGGATAATTTCTGTATTGAACAAAATCCTATTCAGCTCATAAAAACAGATTATAAGGATTATTTAATTATAAAGAATGTTGTACAAAATACACTTCTTAAAATTTATTACAATAAAGTTTTAATATTTATATCGCTTTTTAATCCTTCAGTGTTTTTCTGCTGTTGCCTCAGTTGCTAAAGCTTCTTCCACCATTTTACATCTTATAAATTCCTAGTTTCCTTATAAGTCTGTTCTTCATGACATATTTCCAAATCCAAATTAGTCATTTGAGGTGGTACTCGGCGCTATTGCTAGGCTTCATAGGTCATTAGTATTCTTGTTATCGATAACCAGTTTTCCTCAGTATAGTTTAGAAAGCAGATTTTTGAAGTTTTGTTTTCTAATCTAATTATTATAGTTACGTATAATATCTGTTGTCCGTCTTGTGACTTCGATAATCTCCAGACTGAAAAGCGCTTCGGGGCTGAAGTTCCACCATCAGTTTTTCATAATTACTCCGTTGGATGTCGATACATATCAAGACACAATCATAAAAATAACATGCACATGCATGAACATAGTCTTCATTGGAGAAGGTAAACAAGGATGATGCGCACCATCATTTATCACGCGCAACACTGAAATTAAAAGGAAGAAATCTTCTCTTTTTAGTTAGAACGAGATATTAGAGTATACTAGGACTAGTTGGTAAAACCACATTAGCAATTAGGATTTATAAATCGCCTATTGTTAATATAACTAACTACTTTCTACAGTTACAAATCTTTGTAACAAGTTTGAGTAAAATTAGCCGTGTAGAGATGTGAATCAGCCGTGTAGATTTATTACATCTATTATTGATCTCTGTACTTTATTTTATAAAATGGTGATGCTATTAACAAAACTATTTAAATAAGTACAGTTATGTATTATATTCAACTTCTTATATTTTTGGGATGCTCAAAAAAAAAAAACAACGAAAAATTACGATTTTTAGAAAATCGACTATAACGGTTTTGATAAAGTGTAGCCTCTAAAGATCCGAAAATAGAGAGTTTCGTAGATCTAGTATTCTTACATGGCCTCCAGATCTTATTCAACACCGAGAAAGCTTGTCTGGCCTTTTTAAATCTGTTCGTAATATTTACTTTAGTTTCACAAACCTATATATTGCATTATTTGTAAAATACGCATAGGCAAACTTAGACGATTGGAATGCAGAAAATTTAAATGAACATCACATGTACAGAAACCATGAACTACAGTAACAATAAAACGCACACAAAAAGGAAAAGAACATGACAATTTTTGCTAAACCTAACAAGGCAAAGAACTTATGAAATCAATTTACAACAAAAAGTATATTTTTATGGTGACAATGAAATGAATTGTTTTATCCTGAGAGAAAGAAGACAAGGTTTAAGAACTATTTACAAGTTAATATTTTTAATAGAAACAAACTAATAATATAAGCAACATTGTAATTTTCTAAACCGGTATAAATAATAATTATCAAACTTTATCATACGATGAAATCTTATCAAATAATGTTCCATAGCGTAATAAAAATTCCAACGATTCTGATAACTCCTTGAAATGTGTTTAACGTAGAAACATCAACCATAAATAAATGTTGGATTCTGCAAGGCTGTGACTTTATGTTCTACGTGCTTGTGGGTTTATGTACGCGATATTAGTTTTAGAAGAGATGAACGTTTTGAGTAAATTTTAGGTTAATATCACCGTTGAGTATACAGATGTTAATGGCTTAGGTTCGCTTAGTCTAATTAATTGTATTATAAATTCTTCTGATGAGTTTAGTATCAGCCTTTCCACTTTTATCTTAAAGGTACGATGCCGTTTCTTATCGATCATTTCTGTGACCTGGGGGATAAAGAGAATCTACATCTATTAGTAGAAGAATTTGCAGAAAGACATCGGGAATGTAACGATTTGCGGTCGTAGTCCAAGCCAGTCTTCCATCGGCACGATCTGTGTGATCTTCGGTGTTTGGTTTATGTAATCGTCTGTCACTAATCTTGGTCTAACTTCGATCATTCGAAGGTAAGAAGGTTGAGGTCGGCTGATGCGATCGTGATCTCTAGAACGAAGCGGTTATACGACGTCAAGAGTACGTTAAATAACAAAGAAGCGGTTGTACACCACTACTGCGTAATAGAAATAAAAATTAAAGTGTAAGGTCAACACTTGTTACTCGGAGTAGAGCAGACTTCATACTAACTTTTACTCGGCGAGGGTGAATCGTCCCCCAAGCCTTCAAAAGGAAAAAAAATAAATGCTAATTGTTTAGTTGTAGGTTGCGACCAATGAAGGTCGCAACCTACAACTAAACCTACAACAATGAAAATGAGGGATGTGGTCAAATTTCGTTTGAAAAGGCTTCGGCTACTTAAGTTGTATTTGCACAGATAAGGATAGGAATACGTTAAGGGTATTCTGTTATGAATTACAGTTGTATGCTAAAAGCGGAAATTTTTAAAAGTACGGAAAAATGTGTTTTATTTATTAAGCTAAGTACAGAATAGTAGAGAGTTAAAGTATAAAATTAATAATTTTACATTAAACATTTTTTTTGACATCTCTTTCCAAAATGCTGACCTACGGAAGTATATTCACTTTAATTACACTATTTTATTATGAGAGTTTTGGTTTTGATAAATTAATAAATCTTTAAATTTTTACTACATGTGCTTGTGAGTTTAAAGTTTAAAACTTAACTAACTCCGAGGAACTAGGGAGGCCGACTCACCTCGAGCCTTTCGACTCAACATCAGAACTCCACTTATTAAGATAATATATGTGCTGGGAGCAAGCTACCACTAGCACACCGCTACCACCACGAAACCTTTTCTCATCACGAAGCTTCCAGACGCAGAAACATCAGGACAAGTTGAACGACAACGAGCAGCAAACTGTAAAAATGTTTCTTTTTCTATTCCAAGTAGTTTTGAAAATAAATTTGATATTTATCTCAAACATTCAATTGGTACACCATAAAATACAAAAGTTCTTTAAGATTTGTGATAAAATTACTTTGTAAAAGTATGAGATATTTGTTAATGAAAACTTAAATGGCAAACGATCGTAAGTTTATTATTTATGTGGGAATTAAATTTAGAATTAAAACCACATAACATAAGCATAATATTATCATATTACTGCTGATATAACCATTTAGAACATTAATACTAAAACAATATATTAAATTTGGTTGTTTATTCTAGCCACATTATGACTGAAGCTATAATTAATGTTTTAACCAACCGCCAATATTCCAAGCCTCAGATGGTTGTGTATTGATTATATGTCAGGTTTAACATCTGTTGCAGAATGGATCTGAATTATACTGCCCCATAGAATACATTTACATAGTTTATTAACTGAAACGGATTAAATTGCAGATAAATCTGAAACATTGTTGCTGAATTTAATTACATAAAGGGAAATTTGGGTAGTGGGATCACTGGTCGTAACTCTGGGAATATGTTTTGAGTGTTACAGTATTTAAATATATAAGTTTTCTTGAAATGCGAATTTTCAAAACTGCTTAAATATATGATTTCACTGAAAGATGAACAAATAAATAATAAATACATATAAAATATAAATATAACAATATAAATTGGTTTGTTTGTAAGTACATGTTATTGTATTCAGTAATCTATTTTTATGTTGACAATGTGAAGAGTCGGAATATAAGAAATTTATTTACATTTATTATCTATATTTAATATTTATTTGTTAATCTTTTGGTGTAATTATAGATGTTTGTGTAAACAAAAATCGAGATAGCGTAAGGAGGGAGGGAAGGATGGAAGAGAGGGATGGAAGTATAGTAGAGAGTGAGAGAAATAGGGAAGAAGGAGAAGAAAGGGGGAGAGAGACGTACAATAAAGTAGAATAATTTAATTTATATTGTTTATGTGTATTTAGTTTTAAGAGAAGGTGTGAGAGAGAGAGTGAGAGAGAGAGAAAGCAGGCGAGATCGTATGGAGAATTAGGATGGAGGGTAGAGATGGAAGGATATAGAGAGAGAGAGAAGTGTAAAAGGGTATCAACGAAGTTTATTTATATTTATTAACTGTATTTATTAATTATATGTTAGTCAATCATGTTATCATAAACATATATAATCAAGAGATGGAGAGGGAAAGAAAGAGAGGGAGTGCGAAGATGGAAGAGATAGAAAGAAGGAAAGTTAGTGGGGAGAAGCGGGAGGGAGAGGAGAAGGAATATAGGGAAGAAAGGATAGAGGGAAGAAGGGATAGAGGGAGAGAGAAAGAAGTGTAAAAAAGGGTTAAACAATTTTATTTATATTTATTATTTTGTTTCATTATTTATATGTCCATATTTTAATGTAACCTTATATACACATATTTAATTATTAGAATTATAAGAGTATACATAATACTTCATTTAAAACAGATTTGAAAATTCAATTGTTAAAAAAATCTGTAGAGAGAGAAAAAGCGAAAAGTGCAGAAAATGAGAGATGTTCACAAGGAGTGAACATTATCTGGGTAGCAGTAACCCTACTCCACAGTTTGTATTTTAATTGTTTTACAGCATCGAAATGTAGGATAATCAATACCTAATAGAAAACTTTACGACAGTGTTTGAGGTTAAACATAAATAAAGTAAACTTACTATCATACTTTATGTTCTGTTTATACAGAAGTTGTTAAATATTAATTAATATATAAACATGTGTTACTCTTTGAATGTAGATATTGTTTGTTTGACGTTCGACGAAGAAAATACAAAGACGTGGCGATATATCACAGTAATTCTACAACTCCACGCCACCACAATTTGCTTTAGACACGTCTTAATGAGACTTTGCTAATGAGATCTTTACAAATTGTTTTTATAATCTGTGTAATTAATAAAACTTGTAAGACAGCTAATATGCAGATATAGCGACAATTGTTGTTAAACAACTTAACCATTCTTGTTCGCTAATGTTTTAAATCAAAACACTGTGGATTTACAGGTAAGAAAGAACTTTTGATAATACGTTTACAACAAGTTAGTGGGGTCATCATGATACTTACCCAGCTCCATCATACAATCTGATATAAGCAGATTCTCTAAATGTAATTATTAAAAGTTTGTTTTTGTGCTTTGTAGGAAATGTTAAATTTTATTGTTAGATCCATTGGGTAAGCTTGTTTGTAACAGTTGTTACACAGGTTTTATGGATCATGTCCAGGTGATTGTGTATATCACTTCTTTCTCAACGTTGGTTAGGTTTTAACTGGCCTAGTAGATCGGTATGTATTAAACAGTCTCCAATCGATCCGCTCGTATCAGTGTCCTCGCCCTAACGATCCTCGAAGCTGTACATGGTGAATAATCCTTCACTCATTACGGTCGTGTTGGTGACTTGGCTTCACCTAACATAACCTAACTATTTTAATATCTTATTTTCTTGGGAGGTCAGGATTCAAAATTAATTTTTTTAGAGTAACTTCTGTATTTATCAACATAGATTGAGGGTTAATACCATTACATGCAAAATTGAAAACTACTAATTTTTATTATAATTTAGTGTGTTGAATAAAACACAAGATATGAACAAAAAACTGTTTAAAATGGCCACCATTTTGTTACTTTTAATTAGATTTTTCTGAGTTTCATATTTGCGTACTAGGCTTCTATACAAAATTTCATGTTCCTATCTTAACAAATTTTGTTGCTGCTTTCGTATTTCAGTTCACACAACTGCAGAAACTTAACAGACGAAAGGAGGACAGATGACAAAAATCACTCTATCTGTTTTCTGAGGCCATGAAATCTTAAGATCATTCTCAAAACGGTAATGTTTTGCAATTACTAAACATACAAGTAAAATGACATTAAATTTGTAATTTTTTATATTTTTTAAGTAAGTGAGATTATTCAAACTTAAATTCAAAAAAAATGCGATTTTATGAGTCATATCAGAATTGAAGACTGACGAATATAATAATCACTATCCTCTCAATAGATTTTTCATTGCTAAATTTTACACCTTCGATGATTTTAAAGCAAATTCAACTAAAACAACACAGACACTCCAGGCGAATTCCAAGTTGTGGGTAAACAATAACTTAAGAATTCCATAAATCAAACTTTTAACTTCCCATATATTAATATTGCAGCAAAGTAAATCAATATTAAGTTATTAATATGTTTTCACCGGACATTTGCTATCATTTTGTATATAAAAACTAACACACGACGTTTCGAGAGTATAAATCAACTCACGTTAGCAAGTGTTAAACCTAGAGTATAAAAGAGAAAAAACAACTACTCTAGATCCATGTTGGAAATTATAACTAAGTCTATAACCTAAGAAAAGAATTTAAGCCTAAAGCTAGGTCTGAACATAAAATTGATTAATTCGAGGGTGGGGTAAAGAAAAAGTCTTTTAGTTTCTCTTATAAAGACCATTTCTCCAAATTATTCTATTGGTTGATTACATTTTTTAGTTTGTCAATTAAATAAATTTAAATGATAGGATACATTTTTACTTTACATGGTAATTTTTAAGCTATCAGCGGAAATAACTAATAATAATTAATAACTAATAATTTTAAGCTTTACATAAAATAATTAATAATTCAATAATTATTGTTGTGTTATATCACACGAGCTGCTTTATTGGTTTTCAAAACAATGTTAACATTACAATATTTTGCTGAATGTTGTTAAATTATATATAAACAGCGTTTTGGATGCGACATGTCAATGGCAGGATGTGTAAGAATGAAACCTAATATTGTAGGCCTGTCTCAAGCTTTCACTCGTCATCTTCATATTTCTCTAGATTCAGATCGATAACCGTTGAACTAAATTTGAAATATTAGACTTAAATAGTTCATAGTTCATTTTTCCTTTTTAAGTAATGATAAATTTTTTCCTGAACTGAGAAATGATGACAAAATTTATTTTATGTACTCTTTAATTACAAATTTCCTACATATGCGTATTATAAGAGATTGTTGACAATTAGGTCAAAAAAATCAATATCAAGTTTGTGTGGATTTATCTGTTTTTAGATCCCCTGAGTCCAAAATAGTAGTTTTGGGAATGATGTCTGTCTCTCGTCCTTGCAGTGATTTACAGCTCAAACAAATGAACCGATTTTAATCAAATTTGTTCATTACACCATATCTGGGGATATTCGCTCTTTTGTTTTGTATAAATAACAATTTTGGGGTAGCTATCATAAAACAAAAATTACTAAAATTTTCCCACTATATACTCTAGTTGTCTGGTGATCATAAGAGTATATTTATGCCTAAACTAACCGCCAATATTCCGAGCCTCAGATGGTTGGGTATTGATTAAATGTCAGGCTTAACATCTGTTGCAGATCTGAATTATACTGCCCTATAGTATTTACATCGTTTATAAACTAGTATAAATTCAAGTACACTCATATTCAAAATACTATTTACATTTTATAAGTACTTAAACGGAAATATTCAGCCTTCATTTGACGTTTTAAATTTACCAACGCCTGCAATCTACCAACAAGAAAAGATTTCGAAATCTTCTGAAGATCATACAATATCACATTTTTATGTTTGTAAATATAATTTATTCTACTTTTAAATTACTTTTAGATATCACTAATGAAACATAATACACACACACACTAAAAACATTAAATATATCGAAATCGGAGACTATTCATATTCAATGTTTTTAAAACAGAAAAATAGTTATAATTATATTTTAAATTTTAACATCATATTGTCAAACGTTTTTCTTTTCTATTTTTAATACAAAAAACAAAACGAAACATTTGTAAAACTATGATATTTTAAATACAGCCGGAGAACATAATATACGTAAACATTCGTATAAAATTAAAGATACAAATATCAACAAAATTAATGACAAAAATTATATTTCTGTAAAATATTAACAATAGTTATTGCAACTTTGCAAACTAACATTTTAAAATAAAAGCTTATTGCAGTATTGGAAAAATTATTTAGGTAAAATCGAGATGAATTATATAGATTAATTAATTTGTAAAATATATATTTCACTTTGACCGTAATCTTACTTAAATAATAGCACTAACTATTCCCTAGCACAGGGTAGATTCCTTACTTAGTCATAACATTTTAACAACACCCAATGAAACCTTCCTTATTCCTTCAATGTTGTAAAGAAAAAGTACAATTTAAAAATCAAGTATGGCATATATTAGATGGAAACAAAACAACTTATCGCCTAGGAAGTGCATGCCACACATTGTCATGTCGGCAGTGCCTGATGTTTTTGGTCTGACTCATAGCACAACGACTCTCCTTGAGAACATAGCATTCTGAACATAAAATCGACAATAGTAGGGAGTTTGTTGTTGCGGATTATGGTAGTAGCTTTTATTTGTCATTGTCGATTACTTATTTTGTTTAAGTGTTAATGAATGAAGGGTAAGGAGAGCTGTGCCGAGAAAGTGTTATTTTTTGATGAATTGGAGTATAATTTCTATAGTTCTATTTTGTTTATTTTACATAATGATCACGTTACTGGAAAAAGTGATCAGTAACTCTGGAAAACTATGTCAGTGAAATATGGAGGAATAATTTTTATTGTCAGAATGGGAATAAAATATTATTATTATTTCTGGAAACTATAGTAATAGCAAACAGTAAAGCTTTGAAATAGTAAATGCTCCGTTTATTTTCCAGGAAACAGTGTCTAATTGTTCCTACAATATTATATTTTAAACAATAAAAGGGAGCATCTTCTATTGAAAAGTACGTTTGCTACATGGAAATGATTCTTTCCTACTTGATCGGATGAACAGATCGAGGAAACAAAAAATAACGATCGATTTTTTCTCCTTCACGATACAAATCTGTGAATAAGAGTCGTTTATTCAGCTTAAATTCAGCTGCCATAATTGTTAATATTTAATAAAATATTTTAAGCTACATTGAAAGGCTGACAACTACCCTATTTCTTAATAGAACTTCTTTTAACTTATCATAAGTACGCAACTCAACTCTAGTGAAGTGCTAATATGCTTTATTAAATATAATTTACATCAATACAAAGCGAATCATAGAGCTTTAAATTAACTGCAAGAGAGTACGTTGCCAAAAAAGTCAGCTCGTAAGTGTTTATCTTCTAGTCCATGGTGTTAAAGGGAAAAGAAAAGTATTAGTAAAGAAATATAAAGTAGGGTTAGGTTAAGGTAAATTCAGATCTGGAATACTGTGGCGCTCCTTGAAATGAAATAATAATAATAACAAACTAGGTTAGGGTGAAATTAAGACTGGAATATTGTGGCGCTCTGTGCAATAAAGTAATAATAATATCAAAATAGATTAAGTAAGGTTAGGTTAAGTTAGGTAAGTTTATACTGCTATAAACAATTCACTTGAAAAGAAATAGTTTTATATTGCTGGAATACAAAGTTGCTTTTATATTACTAGTTGTATTGGTATAGTAAACAAAATAAATTTCATTTGTTCTCTACATTGATGACGTAAATAACCAACTAAGACAGAAAGAATAAAAATAAAATTTTATTATCTAGAGGAAGCAGTATTACGCTTGATTTTGTAAACTGAAAAAAATAATTTATAAGTTTTTTTTTAAAAATGCTGTTACTCTTCTAATGAAATAACAATAAAACACTTATGTAACTAGATCCCGTATTATATTAAATACATAAGTAAACACTTAAATGTATATTTAGGTTAGGTTAGATTAAGATAGGTTAGGTTAGGTTAGGTTTGGGAAAAATAAGAACTTGAATAGTGTTGCGCTTCAATTAATAAAATAATTATTGGTTAGGTAAGGTTAGAATGGTTAGCTCAGATTATAGAAAAATGAGAATTAGAATACTGAAACGATTTTTGAAATACAATAATAATAATAATAACGAACTTGGTTACGCCCAGGATAGGTTTGAATGAAATTTGAAAATTAGACGAATGGACAATATTGAAATCTCAAGTTTAACAATAATGGTTAAGAAATATATCGTTAAACACTTTGGATTATAATAAACAACAGGATTGTGACTTCCTGTATACATTACGAGCTTGTTGTTGTTCTTACAAAATTAGTTTAGGAGTAAGTAAATGTTTGTTTTGGCTAAATGTTAAGTTAATATTTACCCAAAACTTGGAGTATGCCTTTCGAATGGGAGTGTTTTGTTAGTTCTGGTTTTAAAGTTATTTGATAATGTTGGATTGTTCATATTATTAATACGGTTTAATCGGATATTTGCCATCATTTCTGTATAGAAAATAAATACAGAAATTTGTCCTAACTGTTTATTAGGGTAAACAAACTTTTTTATGCCTCTTTCGAGAGTTTAGATCACGTTATGATTTGGAATAAGCGGCGAAATTTCAGTTTTTATATTTTATTTATTTATTTTTTTTAACGGAAGCCATAATGAAGGATAAAATAAAGCAAAAGCTTAAAGTTTCAAATATTTATTAAATATTTGAAACTTTAAGCTTTTGCTTTATTTTATCCTTGAATATGGAGTTTCAACAAGAAATATCTGCTATTACATTAAAGTTGAAGCCATAATGGCTTTGTGGCTTCAATTAGTTTTCTTTTACATAAGGTTTTTCCGTTGTATTATTAATTTTGTAATTTTCGGACCAATGTGTCCAACTATTTTCGATTTATCCGTTAGCCCTAATCGGGTGTTGTTTTTATATGACTAAATCTTATATTTAGAGGTTTTTTGTTTCATCAATGTATAGTTTTTCTTTGGTTTCATTAATTTTTATTTAATCCAAATGATTAGTTAAAATGCAATTGTGTAACATTAATTTTTAGAATTTACTTGGATTACTAAATTGTGGTCTATTTAATTAAAAATGGTTTTTAATTGACATAGCTATGTTTTTGGGGTTTATTAATAAATTTAAGAATTTTTATCTTTATTAATGATAAATTGAATATAAAAAATTTTTTTGTATAGTTGTAATTTTCAAAGATCTCATTAGCAAAGTCTCATTTAGACGTGTGTACAGTGAAGTGTAGCAGAGCAGAATGATGCTGTGAAATTACTTTGAAATATCACCACGTCTGTGCATTTCTTAGATCTGACGTCAAAGAAACAATATACATTCAAGGAGTAATACAGCTTTATATATTAATGTTTAGAGTTTTCTGTATATACAGGGTGTTAGAGATCAGTTAGAAAACTTTAGAATTTGATCATCAAAATAAAAAAACAATTCTTGTAAAAATATATTGAAGAATGTTTTGTTTTCGATTTATTAATCTGTTTTTTTTTTAGCTTCAGATCGAATTGAATTATTTTGCACAATCATGTATATTATTAAATTGCAGTATATCATATTAATTTGATAATTATTTATCTAACCGTTTCAAAATGGAGTTTTTTTTGACATTTTTATGACAAATATCTCGAAACCCATTCATCTTACAAATTATTTACAAAATTTAAAATATTTAAACTTGTTAATGCAGGACAAGGATATCTTAGGTTTCTTTAGGTTGAAGAATAGTCAAGATATCAGAAAAACTTTTAAAATTCTTGGTAACTTAGACCATTATAATGATGTATCACATTACTTCCTTACTACTTGAGATAGTTGAGTTGTATCCTCACATCTCTACAAGGTGGAGGTTAATATCACAAAAGTAGATTGTATACCTAACCTAATATTCCCAATGTTTGGATTTCTTATTAAATATACCATAGTGTGGTCTAGGGACTCTATGGTCACACTACATGTAACGTGACATGATAATGGACAATTCCTATCGGTGAACTTGTGCTGACGTTTCAATGAAGGAGGTCGCATTCTTTAAAAAGGAAAGACAATCTATTATAACACCCTCAGCATGGTAGCACTTCTACCTTTGGGAAACCATAACTATTTTAATATATCACATGACGTTGTAGGAGTTGCTAAACATAAATCTTAGTACACACACAATTAATTTAGTCAGGAATTGATATGACAAAAATTGCAGAAAAAAAGTAGAATGGTAAGATATTTTATGTTCATTTTGTATAACTATATCTATAAAATGTTAACTAAAATTTCATATTATTTCAGTTACTCAAAATAAGTAACACTGTTGGTAATTTCAATCCCAAATGGAAAAATAAATAAATAAAAAATAAAGAAAGTTCAACAACATTTTTAAAACTGGTGTTATGTTCACAGAAGCGGCAAGACATTAAATCCTATCAAATTTTTAACAGTTGTGGAAAGTACTAGTGGTATTTTTTTTAAAAGGAAGGAATGAGGATCGACCGTAGACTTCGAATCTCATCATGAAAATTAAGGACCAATATTTAGTACAGTTAGAGATATACAGTCTCATTCAAAAGTAAGTTAAAACTTTAAAAGGTTGTGGTTTTGTTTGTTATCCAATCCCCGAGAAAAACTCTTTATTGTATGCAAATGTTCATTATATGCAATGTTACATTCATAATAATATATTTGTTTCTACTTACGTCTGCTCATCCAAAATTGTTTCAATGGATTACGGCAGTTTCGACTATTTATTCAGCCATGGTCACATTCGTTATTTTCGGTACCATATATATACACACATATATATATATATATATATATATATATATATATATATATATATATATATATATATATATACCTCGTCAACATTGTTATAAAATCATTTAAAACATTAGTACGTACTTAACACACATTTATTACACTAACACATTTACACACTTTTAATTTCTTTTAAACACTTGTTTAGTTTATACGGAATAACATTGATTTTATAACTGTATATGCTGATTTTATGCTATATATAAGAGCCTAGTACCGAAAATAACGCATGTGACCATGGCTGAATAAATAGTCGAAACGGCCGTAATGCATTGAAACAATTTTGGGTGAGCAGACGTAAAAAGAACAAATATATTATTATTTAAAAGCTCTCCAGTAAGGGAAGAATATTTAAAAGTTACATTCATTGCTATTTATTGTTGCCATAGCAACGAGTTTTCTCATTGATGACTAATTTAAATCACAGGAATTTAGTAGGTGGTAAACTTGTAGTAGTTTGGAATTAATTGATTGAATTTTTTTATTCCATCATGACTTTACCTGTAAAAACACGAATTGCAGTGATTCAATGTTATTAAGAACGTGAACGGAGTTTATCAGTTAGGTTAAGAAGGTTCTTGCTACAGTTTGAGGGATCGTGTAGTGTAGTCGCCTTCTAGCCGAATACTCTTCTATATGGATCCAGGAACTCTAGCTGGCATGTTGGAAGATTACGTCAACCGAATTTTTGTCAGGATGGATAGACAGATCGTGATTTTAGGTTAGGTTACGGCAATTTAGCCAAGTTTTAATTCATCATTTCAGACTGATTAATGCAATGTTATTTATGTTTTAACACAAAGAACCTACGACCCTCACATTAATTTATAATGTACTTTATAAAGGTAATTCAAGGGCACCCGAAAGTGTCCACCACGGCGAAAAACTTGTATCGAACTAACGCAGAGTGTCTTCCCCTCCCTGGTTCCACTTATGATTGTAATTATGCACCTTAAGGTTTTATTTTGTGAAGGATGTGTTATTAGAATATATTTATTAAAGTACGATTTACTCCAAATATTTTATTAAATATTTAAACCTTCGCTATTTAGATCTGAAAAGCTTCTCTGTAAATTAAAACCAACGTCGGCGACATCAAGAGGTCAGGAAAACCATAAATCGCAATTGAACGTTTGTTAAAGAACTGATAGAAGCATCTATTCAAAACGTAGCCGATATAAATAATGTCAACACGCTAAGATATCCTGTGCATGGAGCAGAAGAAAAACAGTATTGCTTCGTTATAAAGAGTACTCATAAAAAAATGTATAATCTCTCAATTAGTTACACTGATTTTGTTCAAAATTTAGTCAAATGTAAAAACTAATGATTTAAACCAGTATGAAAACTCTTAAGTAATAATATATTACCAATCTGAAAAAATAAAAAATGAAGCTAGACAGCCGTCATTAAAATCTGAATTATAATCCAAATTGCGTTGATTAATAGCTGCCATAAACAATAAGGTCGCGTATATGTGCAACGAATGAAGTTAGTGTATTTATTTATTTAAAATATAAATTGAGAAATTGTACACCCACTATAAGAATTATCTACGTTTTAAAAAGTAATGCAAACGAAAAATTAAAACAAAATATGTTCAGGGTAAAATATTAAAAATAACACTTCTTCAAACTCGATTACACTGAATTCTAACAAGATTATAATAAAAATTTGCGTTTTGTCAAATTATTTACATGATTGTTGCTTCTCTGGATGATGTATCTATTAAATCCCATATTTTATGACAAGGAAACCTGTTAGAATACATGTTAAAACTGTTGTTTTTCCAAATTTAAGAAAAGAGCCACCATCAATCCTTGCAGTCACTAATTATTCTCCGATTAGAATCACAATTTGTAAAGTTACAAACTCTAACGACCTCGTTAGAAGAGCCTCATTAAAACTTAACTAAAGTGAAGGGAACACTGTGAAATTACTTTGAAATATCGCCATGTCTTTGTGCATCTAAAGAATCTGCTACAAATCCGGAATTTAGGGAGCCAGTGAGTACGTTAAAAATGAAATAACGTTAAATATAGTTTCAAAGTTTATATATTAGATCTATAACAGTTTGTTATATTGTAAATTGTTTTATTACGCATTATTTAAAAAACAGACGTTATAAAATTTGAAATATTGATCACATTTTGTCTCTTATTGACCCTTAGGGGCTTGTGTTAGTCGGTACGGGACTTTTAAATCCCTTATGAACTTAGCTGGATCTACACGTTTTTTCATAGAGTCTTGTATTAGATCCCTCTCTTTCATCTTTTTATCAGGTCTCTGTTGACCAAATCTTGTTTTCTCCTGACCCGGATTCAATGAGAGTATTCGAGGGCTTTTGGTCTTTGTTTTATGTTATTTTATTTTTTTGTTAAAAGATCATGATGACAGAAGTTTTCGCTTAAAAAAAGTCTTGTACTGGAGAATAATGGAAATTGCATTACTGAAAACTAACATACTGCTAGTTTAACCACTACATAAAATTTATTTATAAATACAGTTTTAGTAAAAAACAATTACCCTTTCAGTTTGTTATAGTTGTTTCAAGGCATACTGATGACATTCTCAGAAAGTATACTAAACTGGAGTGATTATGTCTTGGATATTGAGAGCTAAGTGGTTAATGTAATAATTTATTAATTTACTGTGTACAGACGGAAGCTAGCGTGGTGGGTAACTGTAAAACCTACATGTGGCTTGAATCATTGAGCTAATTATTGTTTTACACATAGGCTAGTGTTGTTTTTCACATGAGATATTTTGGGCTAATCACATCTACTTTGTGTATTTGTTTTTTAATTTATTTTAAAAATAATTATAATGAAAAAAAATAGATAGTATTGATGTAAAAATCTGCATACATGAAATTAAAACCGGGCCAGCAATCTTGGATTGAATTTCAACAGATTAAGGGTGGAAAAAAAACAGAAGCAAGGATAGGTGGTAAGTTAAGAATAAAAATATATTGGCTATAGAAAAAGTATTCTACATTTTTTACCTGTAAGTCTGTGAAAAGAACTTTAGAGTTTAAAAGAATAGTAATGTAAGATTACACCTCCCAGCAAAGTCAAGGGATAAAATATATTACGTCATGAAATTGATCACACAATGTGCAATTGTGAATGAAAATTTAAACTGTAAACTATTACAAAAAATTAAAAAACTGAACCTTTAAGTCATTAAATAAAAATAACTCATGTGAATACTTTAACCAATAAGATTTTAGAAATATTACATTTTTAAAATAAAAGAAAGGAAAGATTTAAAAAAGGGTGAATAAAATAATAACAAAATCAGTCTAAAACTAACTAAAATAAAAAGCAAGTATTTCAGATTAGTGTTATAACTTTGTTGTCGAAAATATTGTGAATAAAGTAAATAATTTTAGTGTTATTCAAAAAGGTGTTCATTTTTGTTAAGTTCCCTGAGTTTAGAAGAGAACTAATGCAGTTAATAATTATGTAAGTAGAGCAATGGAGTATTACATTTAAAAATAAAGCGTGTAAAAGCAAAACAACTGTGTAAATGGAATAATTAACTAAATATTTCTAAATGTGGTAAAGAGCCTATAATATGTAAACGGTGGTTATCAACAAAATGGCGGATAGACAGAAAACTAGCAAGATAGGACAATTTGTTACATGGTATTTCTTGTATATTTTGTCCTACCCAATCATTTGCTTACGTTTGGTCTAGTTATTTCTGGACATTCTGTAGGTGGTTCCATTACAGCAGGTGATAGTGATCTGTGACTTGTTAGATGGCTTTATGAGGGTCAGCAAATCGAGCTTCCATTGCAATAATCTCACTTAGAGTAACCTTGGTTCGCTTATAAACAGCATCTTGCCATTTCTGATCAACAAGGCTTGGAAAGTTAGAGAACTATATTCATGTGGTAAACCAAATCTGCGGGACATAAATCACATATATTTTACAAAACACTCAGATTTGAAGTTATATTGTTAAAGTTTAGTTATAAGAGGGTTCATTTCCCTAGTATAAACGATCACTTCCCTTGTGGTGTTGGAGACCAATACGTTTGGTACAGATTATAAGGGTGATTTCAGCAATTTGGAGTTTAACTTTTCCCTGAGCTTAGTTGGTTTGAAGGAGAGTAAATTTGTGCGCAAACCAGAGAGTAAATTATTAATTAGAAGACAAGCGATGAGACTAACTCCAGCTGGATTCCGATTGAAGCTAAACTTAATGACAACTCCAATTTGAAGATCAATTGTACTTCATAAATTTCTCCAAGTTTTTAATCAGTGGAAATCGCTTTCAATCTTGAGAGCTTAATTACACTGAGTTATTGATACCGAGTCCGAAGTGACTTACAGTCGTTATTTGTTGTATTCTGTCTTCAACTAAGCTTAATTGTTAATATTAATTATTGTATTTTAAATTTGTTTAAAAATTTTCTATAAATTATTTATACTATATGAATGTATGACGTTTCGAGAGGGTGGATCAACTACCGTTCTCAAGTGAGCCTATACGTATACAATCTAAAACTGGGAAATAGAAAAGAGCTTACTATCCTAGGAACTAAATTTATGAAACTTGTAACTTGTAAGAATATGAGTGACAATCCTGAGGGACCCTAACTTGATCTAAACTTTTTTCATGTAGTTTTGCGTTGGATCTCTTTGATCATTCCTATCAGTGGCTTCATGTCAAACTCTTTTTTTCTTCCTACCTTGACGCTATTACAGTATTCGAATGCTAGGAGTCTTTATTTTATGTTGTTTCCTTCTTTTTTGCATAAGCCGATGAACAATTTTTAATGACTTTTGGTTAGTGGATATATTTTGGAATCTTTTTTTTATTATTTTGTTGTTATAGCTCAAAAATGTCCAGCAACAAATACGTTTAGAAAAATTGTATATACAAAAATTACGTTTTTTTTTTCAACATCTGCTGCAAGTATTTTTATCAAATTTTGTTTACAAGTCTAAGGACCAAAACAGAGCGGATTTATCGCCAACTTGTAGTTTTAAAATACGACGTTTTTAATTCCATCCTATAAATAAAGTTTGTGAGATATCATGTGTAGTTGAACAAGAGGCAGTCAGTAAAAATGCATTTCCTAAATTAGAAAACATAATTTAAATATGCAATACAACAGGTGGTTTGGTCACACATTTAATTAATACAAAAAGTTTACACATTGTAAATAGTCCTATTAATTTGTGCGGGTTTTAATTTATAATTTTGATAAATTTATAAAAGAACAATATGACAATATTCACACGGATTTTATATCCTTTTAAATTTGTTTTCTTCTCAAATTCATTAATATTTAATTATTTGAAATTTTACCTACATTTTCATTCTTGTTGTTTAAAAAATGAAATAAAAACCTGTTGGTCATTAACGCCTTATAAAAATAGGAAAACAATAACATAAAATAAAGACCCCCCTAATCCTTTAATACTCTAATAGCGACAGGGTCGGAAGTGAACAATAGTTGGTCAAGAGTGATCTGATAAGAAACATGATGTGAGTTAAGTAAAATATTTTAAAAAAATGTGTAAATCCAGCTAGGATCTTAATTGATTGGATACAATTCCAGAGAGAATTCCCATTTTGTAACACCTAATTGAAGATAACAATTTAGTAGTCGAAATGTCTTCATGTTTAATTAAAATTGAATTTAATAAAAACAAGTCAGATTCTAGAAAATGTAAAACGTTTGTAAATTCAAAAGTCGGTTCTCTTCTCAAATAAATGACGTATTGATAATAGAGTTCATTAAATGTTATACAGAACATAAATTACCAACATTGTGTAGCATTCAGTAAAATAAATCTATTAATTTGTTATCAACAGTCCACTCGCCGGCCCTCTTATCTTCCCTCTCCTTCCCTCTCTGTCTAGGAACAAGGTTCAGCCGCAAGCGAGCCTAGCTTAAATAAAAAACGTACTCACTCATGTCCTTGCATTCATAATATGTAGTCAAATACTTCATCACGTCTTAGTAAAATCTAAATCAAAAGTCACAGTATGCCGAAGTAATTTTTCAGTTCAATCAAATAACAGTAATAGTTCAATTCAATAGTTCAGTGATGTGTTTTTGGTGTTCTAAATAAAATAAGTTGGTTAAAATTTTCATATATTACGGCACATGTTTCACGAAAACTTTCAACAGGATTCCAGGTAACCAAATTTACAGATTTTACCATATTATAAATTTTGTTAATGTTTTAAACTTTATTCATTAAGATATGTATTTTATGTTTTATTTAATATTCAAAGTTTTTCAGAAACTAAATAATTATAAAAATTTTCATTTCTTAAAACATAGTTTACAAAACCTTAAGCAGTCAGACTTTAAGTTTTGAGCAGTTATGTGAAATTAGAGCAAACTGGTAACAAACATTAAACAACCAGAATATCTTATTAAACATGTCAAATAAAAACTAATTAAAGAAATCTCTTCTAGACCAGAATATTTGTTTTACAGATTTTTACAGATTTTCCAAGTTTCATACAAGCCTTATTTTAAACAAAATCAAAGTATTTATATACAGCTTTATAACCATCTAAGAAGCATTTAATTATAAGCTTAATGAATTTCTGTAATGCAATCAATATTCTCTAATTTTGACGAAATAACCAGATATTTTAATTAAAGAATCTTGTTCTACAACATGTCTGAGTTTGCACAAATGCTAGTAAACGTGTTTTTTGCTTTAGCAAAATGCTGGTCGGAGAAAGAGATCGAACCTGCTTGATTTTGCATACCACAGCAAAATAGTGTATAGCATGTTTCTGCCTGTTCATTAAAACATGCTTGATATAGCAAATCTAAAAATTTCCAAGTGCACAAAAGTGACCTTTTGAAAACTGACTTTAGAGAACTTTGTTTAAATAACTATTTTGTACATGTACCTAACTTGGTTTAGTAAAATGTGTTTCCTGTTATTTAAATGTAATCTTGTGTAACTATTTATAATTTAAAAGAAAAATAATTGGGTGGTGCTGCATGCAAACTTTTCGGTCCTCACAGCCTCAAAGAGGTTATTTCTAAATTAATAAAAATTGACGTCAATTAAAAAAAAAAAAACTTCAGTATTCTAAATTTTCACTATTTCTTTTTTTAAAATCTTCTCATGTTATAAACAATTTCTTTTTATTTTAAATATATATATATTGGCCAATTTAGTATTTAAGAAATTTAACAAACAAAACCATGATATGTAATAATTAATCTAATAATGAACTTGTTAGAATTAATATAATTTTTTTAAATTTAAAATATCAATCTTACTTATAGAATCTTTTTTTTTATTGTTAAATCTTGTAACAGTTTATATAAACTAAAAGGGGGATAAATATCAGAATCTATTCATCAATATTTTTTTTATATATTGTAATTTTACATTAAGGGCGTATGACTTTTTTTAAGATTAATTGTAATCTTTTAATTATCAAGCTTTTGCTTATAGTAATCTATCCTAGGATGTTTTTCAGCTTTGTAAATGGTAAAATCTGAACCGTCGAAATTTCTTTTTTGTTTAATAAATTTGAGCCTTGTTAATTACTAAATTTGTCTTTGTCTTTTTTTTATTTTTTCAAACATTGTTACCATTTGGTTACGCCTTTTCTTTAATTTAAGTCGCATGGTAACAATTGTAACAATTATTCCAATATGTATACGTCGTAACGAAAATTAAGTGAAACAAAATGGTAAGTGAATAAATAATGTTCATTTTGAAATATTATAGTTAAATGATAAATGAAAAAATACACACTATGCTAACAGACTAGCTCTTTTGTCAGTCATTCTAAATTACACGCAAATAATAAAGGTTGCTAAAAATGAAATACTGTATCTTCTTTTAGTGTTAATCCATCCCAATAAATAAATAAGTAAAATAATTTTCTAATACCTGCCCATTAATTTAATTTGTCTCGGTTTTAAAGTTATTTGATAATGGTCGGTTTTTCATATTATTGGTGTAATTTAGCAGACACATTTGGAATCATCGGTGTATATTAAAACTAACATTCAAAGTTTTGAGAAAATAAATCACATCTCGTTATCAAGTGATACATGTATAAAACGGGGAGAGTGAAAAATACTAACCCTATGCCAAATTGAAAACTAATACCATAACTAGCTATATTTAAAATAAAACCGGAGCTAGAGCTAGGATTTGGGTTAGTACAAAATACAAACTGCTATTTTGGAGTTTTTTACATTTAATTTATTAGTTGGATCTACACTTTTTTCACGTATTCTTGAATTAGACACCTCTCTTTCGTCTTTTCTATTAGGTCTTTATTGACCAAATTTTGTTCTTTTCAGACACTAACGCTAATAGAGTATTTGATATGTAGAGTTTTTTTTATTTAAGGCGATTGAGGTTTTTGAAAAACAACAAAGTAAACAATTTTGTGAGATGTGGTGCCTTTACTTCGATAGAGTTGAGCTTAGTTTTATTAAAAATCGTAAAGAAATTTAAAAATAATAGGTTAGATTGGAGGGAAGGGAGGGAGAAGGTGGTGTATATATATATATATGTATATATATATATATATATATATATATATATATATATATATATATATATATATATATCTAGCGAAATATAATGGAACAGACAGGATAGTATACCTAGACTGCTAACTGATATACACAAAGTAATACGCGATTTTTTCTCCAGCTGTTGCCAATAGAGTCGGGCAAGTGAGTGTTTTGTCGAAACACAGTCACCATGTTGCCATATTGTGTATGCAAGGTAAAATCTGATAGACTGGAGGTTGAAGAGACAAGGCGGAAATCTTGCTGTGACATTCTTATCTGTGATGTTACTAATAAATCCAATAATCATTCACTCTCTTGTCTGTGGTAGTGTATTTTTAAATTTACAGGTAGTAACGTGACTGTACATAATGGTTAATTCTCACGAGAGACAAATATATGCCCTCACTACTAGTTTTGCTGATAGATGACCATCTCGGGACAGCATTGGATGACTTTGTCGTTCGAGTTTTCCATTATATCAAAATCTCTAATTGGAGAAATGTGTTTTCGATGTTGGTTATTTCATTGAAGATACAGTACATTTCATTTTGAATATATATATATATATATATATATATATATATATATATATATATATATAATGGTTTCCTTCTCGTAAGGATTACAACCAAACCTCAGCAAAGATACAAAGCAGTGGTAACATTTCAAAGTAATTTTACATCTCTGTGACGCTACTCATGTTTTAATGAGACTCTTCTAATAGGATCGATACACATTGCAAATTTGTATCTCTGTTTCTAATCAGTGTACAATTAGAAGCGTTAACATTGGTTAATGAACATTTCATTAAATATTAAAGTTGCGAAGTAACATATGTTCTGTAAGAAAATATTTTCTACAGTGGTTAGTTAATGTGATTCTCTGGAATGTTAATACAAAATCAAGTATTATTGATTCTAAAGGTACGTTTCCTAAGAAGCGTCTGACGCACACTGCTGACGCGTACTTGACTGTTTCTTCTAAAGCGTTAGTCGTGTGCGGCCCATCAAAGTGAAGTGTTTTAAAATGAGTGACCGGGATATTTTATTACGCCTATTAATGCTTGAAGAAATTGAAGAATAAGAAATTCTATTGGAACAAATGATGCTTGAGGGTAATGCTGAAGTCCATACCTTATTTAAAAGAAGGAAAGACGAAGGTTTCTTTGCAAAACTTATCAATCAGCATTTACTCCAGGATGACAAAAAGTTCCGGGAATTTTTTAGGCTAAACGTCCCTCAGTTTAATTATGTTTTGGATCTTATAAAGGATGATATTAGAACAGATTACCCTATCACCCCTGAAGAAAAACTGGCTATAACTTTACGATACATTCTGTTATTTCCTTCCATGCGTTGTTTTTCACAACTAGATCCTTGTACTGTCTGTTACTCACATCGTAAATACAAGGAAATTTAGATACACTTTCCACTAGTTTTTCATCATCAACACTTGAAAACACTAGTTTGGAAGTCATTTTACACGAGTGCGTTTGCGTCAGTACTGCTCAAAGAGAGGTCTAGACGCGCGGCCCATTCCAACTCCAGCCGCTACCGCTGAGCACGGAGTGACGCTTCTAAGACAATGGTTGCATTAGATTTCATAGTAGCAGTATACCGCGTCAGACGCACTGCGTCAGACGCTTGAGTCAGACGCTTCTTAGGAAACGTACCTTGAAAGTTATAGTTTTGGTTTAAGTAAGTCATAAGTGAGAATTGTAATAAGTTTTTCAAAACACATAAATACTTGATTTCATAAAAATCGATTTATTATAAAAAAAAGTCATTTCTTTACATCGGATATTTTACCATAATTTGAGTTTATACAGTACACTTATCCACGACGTTTCGGGAGTACCAGGCAACTCCTTTATCAAGTGATAATCCTTAAGCATACATAAGTGTAGTTGTATACACAAATAATGGCAAATTGTCGTGGTAATTGAACAATTCATCACCATCAAATAAGTTTAAGCAGAAGATAATAAAATTTAACTTTACAGCTAACATTACATTTTTACGGGATGAAATTTAACGGTCAGGACTATTTTTAGTATCACTGTAACTGTACTGACATTACATAGTTATTATATTAATGGATGCAAAGTATGTTAAGCAATGAACAATTAATATTTTTATTTAAATTGATGTTATTTTATGTGAAACTGAATAGACAGAATGTTAATTTTGAAATGCACAAAGGTCAAAACTTGACAACTTTAACATTACAATTTGTAAAGGATTGAAATATAATGTAATGTGTATGACCAAACAAAGGGGTGGAGGAGGAGTCTTGTTTTAACTCTACCATTTGGCATTTCATCTGTTTGTAGTTTAGTTACAGCGTAACCTGTGTACGAATTGTTTTGGAATTTAAGAATGAGATTTGTAAATAGCTCGAAAGATGTAGTACAAGGTGTTTTTGAAATGAACCGTCTGTATACACTGTAGAGTGAATGGAATTCATGCAGGTGAACATGTAACGGAAAGCTCCATATCCATTCCTCCGACAGTGGACGCAGTTAGATCCCCAATACGCTTCTCTCGCTAACCAGAATTCCTTTGTCGAACGAAATCGATGCATCCATCCTTACGTTTCTGGGAATCGTAGTCGAACCATCGGGTATATTTTGAGAACAGGTTATTTTTTCTTCTAAAATTGCGATAAATCAAGACAGTTACTGCACATTCCAAAACATGGGCACAGATGCTACTTTTAGGAATAAATAGCGTTACGAAGTATTAAATATATTGGTGTGAACGGATTCTGATTGAAGGTAAACTTGTTGAAGGTCAGTGGTGGGTCATACATATCTCTCTATTTTTAAACAGTGGAAATAGTTTCTGCATTTAGAGGTTAATTACATTGAGTTATTAATACAGAGTCCAAAGTTGAGACACAGTGTAATAGAGCTGTTATTTGTCGTAGTCAGTCTGTAACAACGCTTGATGTATTCACATCCAGTAAATGTTTTAGTTAACTTTTTATTTTGTAATAAAAATATTGCTGTATATGTATAATTGAAGATTGAAAGTAAAATTTGAGCTTCGGTCATTTTGCGAGTCGCTTGTCTTCATGAATTATCTCGGCTTCCGGTTCCCATCCATTTTGAATAATATTCCAAACCACGAAATTTGGCTGTCCTCCATCCTATTCCTCATCAGAGTCTGTTTTAAATAGCTCAGTGTTCAATAGCTTCTGATTCGGTCTCTTTCTGTGTTTTTCACTATTATCCTTAAGCACTTCATCTGCATAGTTGATTCTATTTATATTACACTTTCCAGCTGTCCAGCTCCCACTTTCGTATCACGAAATCGGTCCTAGTACTGCATGGTACACCCGATGTTGGCCTTTTTATCAACTTCATCTTCGCCAAAATATATAATCACACCAGGAGTAATAGGTATTGTTGGCTTCCTGTATTATTTTGCCCATTTCTCTCTGCACCTATCCTGTATGATGAACCATTGTTCCCAGATACTCATAACTTTCACTTTTGTCACCTGTTGTCCATCACACTCAATCTTTATTTATATGTTTCCCGTCCTCCCCATCATTATGATATTTTATAATATATTCTCACCCATCTCTACTTTAAAATCTCTATTAAACAAAACCAAATCGTTCAAATATATTTAAATTATATTGACAGGAGTTTTGTATGTTTAAAGTATAGAAATACATTTACAAGAATTAAATTAGACTAACAGAGATGGTTTTATAATAAGGTAATGTTGGTTTTGGACTCTCCAATACTTTTTATTCAGTTTTAATAATAATTTCTTTTGTTATTAATTTGTTTCGCATGGATGAAGTTGTAAAAGCAATACTATCTGGAAACAGGAATTACAATTGAGGAATGAATGAAAATATACATAAGGCAATTCTTTCAAGTGAAATACATTTATTCTTTTTAGAAAGTTATATACAGAATTATATTTAAATAATATTTCAAGTGAAAAATATACGACTTAGACCCAGTATGAAATTGAACCCAATATCTTTGGCTTTACGCGCCATTACTCTAACAAATGAGCTACCTCTTTACATTATTAGGTAGTAAAAACGTATAAGCATTAAAATCATTAAATTTAAAATTATATATAGTCAAAGCACTGACATATTATTGAGTATTTGATAAGTATTACACATATAATTAAGTTCAAAGAGTACTTAAGTTGAAAAATAAATAATATAGGATTAACTTAGATTGTATTTTATTTCTTGTTCACCCTTTTGCGTAATAAAATAGAAGATCAAAAAATTAGGTTGAATATGCATGTCTTTACAAATACACAACAATCGAGGTAAAGTGAGGTCTTCAAATTACAAAAACATTACGTGTTTCATTAAAATAGTATCATATTAATTGACTTCTCATTCGTTCTTTTTTGATGATCCCTCCACCTCACCCGATTAGCAATCCATTTCTGATCGTCTCCCCCGTCTTAGATAACGTCTTCTTGTCATTCCCATTTCTTGGACAGGAGTTCTACAGTTCCCCCGGAGCCCCTTTTTGGGTGTACTGAAGTTCCCCCGGTGGTCATTTCTGTATTAACATTATTTGCTAACGCAACAAATAAATTATGTAATGCAATAAAAAATAACTTGCACAAGAAAAAACGGCAACAGTTACCTCCCCCACCGAAGAATATATCGGATGTTCATGACGCTCTAAACAGTATTCTTATATTTAGTAATGAAGATGAAGAATTACTTCAGTTTAGGTTACGTTAGGTTAGGTTAGTTTAAGTTAGGTTAGGTTATGTTAGGTTAGGTTAGGTTGTGAGTGACCGCCAGGTTAACTGCAGACATTTGGGGAGGGGGGCAGGATTATCAACCCTAATAAATTCCTTCAACCGCCGGAGGAACTGCATGTCAGCCTCTTGGACATCCTGCATGGTCTTCCTTTAAGTTTCCCAACTATCACCCTTCCTGGACGATTCTCTGAAATGGTTTTCTCGTAAAGTTTTCTACTCAAGATGTGTCCAATCTAGTTACATTTTATTTTCCTAATTTGAACCTCTATGATTGCTTCTTTTACTCTTTACAGTTCTTCGTTCCTGATTGTCCCCAGCCACTTTGTGTTAAGTTTTCATCTCAAATATCTATTTATGAACTCATTCATAGACTTTCCCAACCAGCATTTTGTTTGACTTCCAAGTATCACAAACATAATAAACTCTTCCTTTGTTTTCCGAATAATAAACTCTTCCTTTAGAGTTGAAAATCCTCACTTTAATTCGTTTCGAAAGGTTTTTGAGCTCCATATATTCTTCAGGCTAATAAATGTATCTTACTCATTACTAATTCCGCCTCTGTTCCTTCTCTTTTTTAATGTTTACCTAATGTAATAATATTCTTTCATCAGCAATCATTCTGAAAAAGAACATTTTTTCTGGAACATAGTTACCGAAACGCGCAAGTAACATACGGGAAAAGTTACAAAACATATTTTAATGAAATTGTTTCGAGTAATGAAATTAACGTTTTGTATTAACCAACAATAATTTTACTTCAAGGCAATATAGTTTATCCGTGTCGTGGCCCATCCTTCCATTTTAAAACTTCGTAGTTGCTAAATAATGATAACGACTTTATGAAAATGCCACATGTTGAAATAAAAATGTATTTAGTCAAAACAAGAGTATTTTCTAAATTTATTGAAATAAAACAATTAATTGTAAATTGTTATGTTAAACAGTTGTCAGTGCCTAAAATAAATGTATGACATACTCTATTTGTAATAAACTTTAATTACAATTCTGTACAAGAGATAAATTATTATCCTTAATTTAGTAAATGCTCCACTTTATAAACAAACATTGAATGCAAAATGGTAGGTGATATTTAAACAGTGCCTGTTGTCATTTTGAAATATTAAAAATAAATAACAAAACAATTAATCAATACCAACAGTCCAGGGCTTCCCATTCATTTTAAAACACTGGTAATTAATTGAAAAGGTTACAAACGAAACATGTATATCTCATACGCGTATAGCCCAACGAAAATGAATTGTTTACGTTTTATTTAATTTTTTTACTAAAAAATATACGGATTTGTAGATTTTATTTCCAAGAGGGACAATTTTACGTTATACAACCCCAATCAAAATAACCAAATAAGTAAAAACACCTTATACAATTTCGTGCAAAGACAGTAATTTGTTTTTTTCATGAGATATTAAGGAACATAAAAATATACATTTATTTTGTTAAATCGATGTTACTCGTTATTTCAGAAACCTCCGAGACCCTGGACAGTGGTTATTTGGCTACTTATTTTGTTTTCATATATTTGGGTGAATATAGTGTTAGGTTAGATTAGGTTAGGTTAGGTAAGCTTAGGTTAGGTTACACATTTATCTTGGAGTGTATTTTATACAGTTCCTTCTCGTAAGGATTTCAACCAGACCTCAGCAAAGATACAAAGCAGTGTTGACGTTACAAAGTAATTTCACATCTCTGTGATGATACACTTCAAGTTTTAATGAGACTTTACTAATGAGATCGTGACACATTACAACTTTATATCTGGGTTTCTAATTAGTGTATAATCTTTAATGATAATATTGGTTGTTGAATATTTTCCTATAAGTGGAAGTTAAGTCTATTTTGATACGAAATATTTTACACACTTGCTAATCAATACGGTTCTCTAAAATAAAAACGAAATCAAGAAATATTGATGGAACTAAAAGTTTTAATTGTGATTTAAGTTAAGCATTAATGTCAAGCTTTTTAAAACACTCTGTATAGAAAAATGTTGAATCTACTTTTTGTCTGTTTTAGACTGGGTTTACACGAGTTCAACTTCATTGTGTCCAATTAAATGAGGGAAGGAAGAAACTAATGAAATCTGCTCGAAAATTGGTTTAGCCTTTAAGCTGTAACGGCGACCACAGGATTGTAACAAACCTTTCTTCTGTTATAAAGGTCTGAAACAAACCAATGAATTATCTATTAACAATAGAATTGATAAAACAAATTTAGCAATTAGGAACCAATTTTAAAAATCCCAAAATTTAGGATAATATTTTAAATAATTTTAAGTGTTGTTAAAAATAAAACATACTTCACGTCAGTTTAAACGTAAAAAAATGTCAATGTAAAATTAGTATATTACGTTTCAAGAGTATAAATCTACTCTCTTTATCAAGTGATAAACTTAGAAAAGATATGCATGAAATAGCATTAAAATAATTTTATTATAAAGCTAGTTTTTTATATTTACTGTGATGTTAATATAATTAGTAATAAATGGATTTAGACATTAGTGGTTTCTTTATAATATATTATTGGCAATAATATTGTTGTTTTAGGTCAAACAAATATATTTACTAGTTTTATTTGAATCGGTTCGATAATTACACATTGGGTGGAAGTTTAAAAAGCTTGAAACCATTTAGGTATTAAGGATTTAAGGTATTTATATTTCATAATATAAACATAAGTCGTTTAGCTTAGAATGACTGTAAAAAATAAGCAGATAAATAGATAAACAAGGTTGACGTGTGGTTTGATTTGATAATAGCTACTGGTAAATCACAATTAATTGTCAATAAAGAAAGTTCATTGTTTTGTCGCCAGGTCGAATATTAAGTGTTTTGATTTGTGTTGTATTTAATATTTGTGGACGGTGAAAAATAGTGAATACTATATTATTAGATATAATGTAAAAAAGTAAAAATATGAATTATTAATACAGAAAGGTCAATAACCAAAAGTGGAGCGGAAAATGTGGTGTAAAACAATACACCTTAATGAATAGAATGTTGAAAATCTGCACAGTACAACTTTAAAAATCAGACTTTACACTATAAAACTCTTTGTTATTCAAATTAAAAAATTACTACCGTACCTTACAACAAGATAAAACCTTTAGTAAATTTGGGGTAATTTTGGGGTTGAATGGAAGACAGAAAGACATTCTAAAAACCAATTTTGAACTCCGAGGACATTAAATAGAATATTGTAATGGACAACAAATATTTTTTTGAAACAATGGGAAAACTTCCTCTACTGCTTATAATTAAAAATAACAAATTATTTACAAAAGAAAAGTTTGCTGGAAGTGTTTTATATTTCAAGAGTATTGACAACTTGCACGCACGTACTTAATTATATCGTAGTTTAATAATACGATGTAAACTGTTTAAATGGAAAATTATAGTTATAACAGGCTCAAAATAGATTTAAGGGTAGTAGTGGAGGGAGGCGCGTCAAGCCTGGACCCCTCCCTAATAATAATACTTCTCATGTGCTGACATGCAACACGACAATTTCTTGTCTTTTATCGTACTTTGACGTTTGTTGTAATATGTACAGATCGCTAAGTGGCTACTGTAAGGAAATATAGGATCGGGTAAAGAGGGATTGTTTAATTGTTTCAAACGGCCGCCATTAAAAAGTTTTGATAATTAATTTTAGTAAAAATTAAATTTTAAGAATTGTAAAACCATACTAAATTTATTGGAATTACAATTTAAATTCTCGCTACTACAGGTAATTAAAAAATATTTTAAATTTTAAAGTTTTATTTTGAATTTCTTGAAATACAAAAAATTCTAATTAAAAACTTTTTTGTTCATGTTTTGTTTGTTATCAACTTATAACACGCTAGAAAAATACAAATCTGCTGATTTCAATTTTCTTGTAGCTAATAGTAACTCCACCCCTCTACCGTAACAAATATCGAAGTCATTATCAAAAATTGTAATTTCTAACACTGACCTCTAAAGGAAATGTTGAGGTAAAGTCACTTACATGAACGTAGCGAGTGAACGCTACTTCACATATGTACTTTTGGGATCCGCTAAGGTCAATACAGTGACACGAGCGAAGCGAGTGTAGAGTTTTTACGCATCTACGTGGTCGTACTCGACCTTAAAAATTATGCAATTAATAAAACCTGTATGACAACTGTTTAAACAAACGTACTATACTAGATCCTTTGATCTACTAATAGGCTACAATTTAACATTTCTAACAATGCCCAAGAAACCAAATTTAGATCATTACATATATTGGGTCTGATTGTATTATAGTGTGTGACAGGGCTGGGTTACTATCATAATGGCGCCCATTAACGAGTTTCTTTTAGAATACAAATAGTTATATTTAACGGTTTTGTTTATTTCAAACAATGTTTTGACACGATGTTTTTTACACGTGTAGTAGCCCAGTCCTGCTGCATTATATACACATTGCCAACTAAACGTGAAATGGAGTATAGTAATAAGTGCTAAGATAGAGTTGCCTAATATTGAAGTTAAATGTCATTTTAATTCAACTCATTTACTTTATTTAAAAAAAACTTACAAACAATGAATTTCTTAAATCCTGATTGAAAAGGTACATGTAACGAATTCAATAAAAAAAAAGTAAGGGTGATTCATAAGGGAAGGTTTGTAAATGAAAACTTTGTCGACAATTCATAACGTGCTAATCCTATTACCTGAGATGATGCAAAGTCTTTATAAGCTGTGCGGTGAAAGACAAGCAAGAGGAAGTTGTTAATCCCTCTACACTTTGCTTTTATAATATAAAGTACAAAAAATAAACAGCTGTTTTACATAACATAATAAAACTTTGTTAATTTGTATTTGTTTTAGTCATAATTCGATTTATAAATTGTTTTAAGTTATCTCCAATATTTACTTTTACATTTGTACGTGATAAAGAAAGTTACGTGATGGGTAAAAAAAAAAATCTTGAGGTTTTTGAAGATTTGTCCGTTTTTAGTTCCTCTAAGTAAAAATGTGGTTTTTCGATTGATATCTGTCTGGCGTATGTGAATGCTCTACTGTTCAAACACGTGGGTTGATATTAAATTCTGTATGTGATCATATTTTGGCCATATCGTTGTACTTTTTTTACATTATATCGATAACCCGAAATTTACGGTAATCGTAAACTTAAAATTCCTAATTTCGAGGCTTCAACGATTTCTATCATATTTTGCTCCTTTGTAGTCTCTAAGGACCAAAACAAAATTTATACGTTGCAATTTCTCCAAAATTCCCATTCGTGAAAAAAAACAATATAGTATGGAGATCTCTCGAATTCGGATCAATTGATTTCAATAAAATTTTAATGAGATGATTATGATTCAAACCCATGTGTAAAAATATATTACATTTCGGGAATAATCGTGAAAAACAAAACAAAAAATACTATAGAGATTTATATTTATTTATTTATTCTTATTCTATTTTGAGCTATATTAAATTTGGTTAAAGAAGAGTGGGGAGGAGGGAAGGTTGTCTTTTCTTATGATCATGCAAATGTTACCACCCGATTTGTGACTATTTGAAATTATCAGATAAAAAGACAAGTAACATTCCCCGCAATTATTATCACAACCCTGTACAAGATAAACTAAATCATCCGAGTTATTGATTACAGGAATGTTTTGTCGATATCAGACATGCAAACAATAAAATAATTTTTTCATCATACTGCCTCTAAAGCACAACGAAAGTGATCGCTTCCCAATTTCAAGGAAAAACAATCAGCTCACTTTCTACTGTTCTAATTTAGTTTCGTGTTTGACCATTAGGAGCACTAACCTTTCATCCCAATGCATTTGAGCTTATGAAATTAGTTGATCTTAAAGAATTAACAATAGAATTGTCAAAACAAATAGCCAAATTTTACTGTTGTATTTACGTGTTTGAAATTGACTTCTGTAAAATAATATTTCTAACATACCAGATGAGTTATTAAAAAAAACTTCAGATAAATAACTAAACCTACTACCAGAGAAATCTCGTGAAAGATATGAAGAGAAATATAGTAAGTTTTCTGAGTTGTGGAATTAATTAAAAAGCAATTAATTATTCATTAAAAAATATTTAATCATTCAAATTAATCTCCCACATAGTCCAATGAATAATCATCTGAATCTTGATATCGTATAAAGCCAAATGTAATGGTTCAAATCCTGGGATATACGATACAGCCCTAAGCTCTCTTATCAAAGGATAGCATAATGTACAGCCCTCAACCCTCTATCTAGGGACATAATGTACAACCCTAAGCCCCCTATCTAAGGATATAAGTTACTGCAAGAAAGCATTTTATCCCTTTACTGGGATTTCAAAGTATAGATTTATCTTCGTCTTAACATAGAATAATGACTGTAGTAAAACTTGTTTCATTATTTATCTTCAACAGCGTTGCTGTAAATTTGTAAAGTGTCTCGCTCTATCTTGGTTGTGATAAACTTGAGAAGGTGATTGTGTTTTAGTTTATGATACACCAATCTGTGGTTACGTTATGACGTTTATAGGCCCCTATACCGGGTGTAAAAAAATCCGGGAGGGTGGAATAGATTTATACTAGAAAAGAGTGTTTGATTCTTAGCTTTGTTTTTGCTTGTCACTTTATGAAAATAATGTATGCCTTCAAAGGTTCTGTAGTATTCAAACAACAATACCAAAATTAATTTTAAACATTTAATTATTAAATATTGCTCTTTACAATTTTAAGCATGAAGTAAGGGAGGCGGAAAATTTAGGTTAAAAATAAAATTCCAGGGTAATGTAACTTCTCGGTAAACAAAAAATAAAATAACAGTAAAGTATTCGTTACAATAATTTTATCTCCTTGGTATTTTCCTTAGAATAGATTCTGAAGTTAGTTGTATTTTTAAAATATTTGACCGGCCACCATTTTGGATTGCTGTATGATAGCAATCTCTAGTTTGTTAAGTTAAATGAAGACTTTTAAAGTGAGGACACGATGAGGTGTTACTGTTTACATTTGAAAATTTTGAGTTGCCTTTTAAAATCCTACTTTACAGTGGGGTTGAATTTAACTTATAAAGACAAAACAGTTTATTTTGGTTTTTACGCCAAAACATTTCTAAAGTTAGAGCTTTTTACCTTTTCTAGTTTAAAAGTTTAAACTGCCCCCTGGATATTTTCACTACCAAATTATATTAGTTTTATCAATTCCATTCCACAATATAAATAACTGTTAAAGACATGTATATTACGATTTTGACAATAAATTATAAGGGTTTATCATTTAAGATAATTAAATAATGGTTAATGTGTATGGTAATTTCAATTGTATTAGCTGTGAAATTAGCTTCTTATAACAAAACAAGTTTATTGAAGCTACCTTACAAATAAGTAAGCCATGATGGCTTCAATAAACTTGTTTTGTTATAACAAGCTAATTTCACAGCTAATACAGTTGAAATTACCATAAGCCTACACATTAACCATTTTTTAATTATCTTCAAATATCGTGACAACGAACGTCAGCTGCAACAAATCAAATAGAGTAGCAACAATAAATCAAATATCGTGTCAACGAGTCTTAGCAACAATAAATCAAATATCGTGTCAACGAGCCATAGCAACAATAAATCAAATATCGTGTCAACGAGTCTTAGCAACAATAAATCAAATATCGTGTCAACGAGCCTTAGCAACAATTAATCAAATATCGTATCAACGAGCTTTAGCAACAATAAATAAAATATCGTGTCAACGAGTCTTAGCAACAATTAATCAAATATCGTGTCAACGAGCTTTAGCAACAATAAATAAAATATCGTGTCAACGAGTCTTAGCAACAATAAATCAAATATCGTGTCAACGAGTCTTAGCAACAATAAATCAAATATCGTGTCAACGAGCCTTAGCAACAATAAATCAAATATCGTGTCAACGAGCCTTAGCAACAATTAAATCAAAAATCGTATCAACGAGCCTTAGCAACAATAAATCAAATATCGTGTCAACGAGCTTTAGCAACAATAAATTAAATATCGTGTCAACGAGCCTTAGCAACAAAAAATCAAATATCGTATCAACTGGCGTCAGCTGCAGCTAGCCAAGAATCGTCACAAATATCGTTAAGCGACATCAAATTACATATCGTGTCAACGAGCGTCAGCCGCAGCAAATTAAAAATCGTGACAAGCGTCAACTGCAGCAAACCAAGTATCGTGTTAAAGATCGCTAGCCGCATCAAATAAAATAACGTGTGAACGATCGTCAGTCGCAGTAAACTAAATATCGTGTCAACGAGCGTCAGCCACAGCAAATCAAATATCGTGTCAACGAGAGTCAGCCTTAGCAAGCCAAGTATCGTCTCAACGGGCGTCAGCCGCAGAAAATCAAAAATCGTGACAAGCGTCAACTGCAGCAAACCAAGTATCGTGTTAAAGATCGCTAGCCGCATCAAATAAAATAACGTGTGAACAATCGTCAGCCGCAGCAAACGTAATATCGTGTGAACCTACTGGGTATGACTCCATATAACATTACAATTCGAGATATCCTACAATCAAAAATGAACCAAATGTTATGTATTAAATTTAGAGGATATTTATGTATTACATTGTATGATGGATCTAGGTAAGTATGTTCATTGCCCTTACAGATGTAAATAATTTAATGAGAATTTATTTTGAAACAAACCTAATAATTTCGAAATGATTACCTTGATACGAAATCAAAAACTTTCAAAATATTTAACGAATTGTTTTTATTAATAATAAAGGTGTATACAAATTTAAACTTAATTTTATGTTAAATAATTAATTATTGTGAAACATATAGACCTCTTGAAGGCGATGTTGACACGATACTTGGTTTACTGCAGCTGACGCACGTTGAGACGATACTTGGCTTGCTAAGGCTGACTCTCGTTGACACGATATTTGATTTATTGCGGCTGACGCCCGTTGATACGATACTTGGCTTGTTGCAGTTGACGCTCGATGACACGATATTTGATTTGTTGCGGCTGACGCCCGTTTATACGATACTTGGCTTGTTGCAGTTGACGTTCGTTGACATGATATTTGATTAGATGCGGCTGACGATCGTTGATACGATATTTGATTTGATACGGCTTACGCCCGTTGATACGATACTTGGCTTGTTGCAGTTGACGCTCGATAACACGATAATTGATTTATTGCGGCTGACGCCCGTTGATACGATACTTGGTTTGTTGCAGTTGACGCTCGATGACAAGATACTTGATTTGCTTCGGCTGACGCCCGTTGATACGATACTTTGCTTGTTGCAGTTGACGTTCTTTTACATGATATTTGATTTGATGCAGCTGACGCCCGTTGATACGATACTTGGCTTGTTGCAGTTGACGCTCGTTGACACGATATTTTATTTGTTGCGGCTGACGCCCGTTGATACGATACTTGGTTTGTTGCAGTTGACGCTCGATGACACGATATTTGATTTGCTGCGGCTGACGCCCGTTGACACGAATTTAACTAGCTGCCTCCTAACGCTCGTTGACATGTATCTTGGTTAGCCGCTGCTGATGCTCGTTGTATGATATTTGATTTTTTTCTGCTGACGCCCGTTGATACGATATTTTATTTGTTGCGGCTGACGCCCGTTGATATGATACTTGGCTTGTTGCAGTTGACGCTCGATGACACGATATTTGATTTGCTGCGGCTGACGCCCGTTGATCGATACTTGGCTTGTTGCGGCTGACGATCGTTGACATGATATTTGATTTGATGAGGCTAACGCTCGTTGACACGTATCTTGGTTAGCCGCTGCTGATGCTCGTTGATATGATATTTGGTTTGTTTGCTGCTGACACAGGTTGAAATGATTTTCGATTTGTTGCCACTAAAGCTTGTCGGTTCAAATAAACAAACGCATTAAGAGGCCTGTAAATCTGTTGGAATTAGTTGATGTTCCAAGTCTAAATTAGTCCACTTTGATGCTTTTAATTAGTTTAGCCAGCTTTTGCTTTAGATGAACTAATTAAGACCAAAATCTAAACTTAGTACATGTAATCATAATATTTTAAATATTTATATTAACGAAAGAAGCAAATCTCTCTTGGGAAAGGGTTGAAATTGTGATCTAAAAATACTGTATCTCGAACACTATTTGACTAGTTATTAAAATTGTTACTTTCTAACTTATATCTGTTAATAGAAAGCTATGTGATTGGTAAAATATTGATGTTAATATTTTTACTGATGTATCCGTTTTCAGATCCCTTGTTCCCAAAAAGTAGTTTTAAAATGACAGTTACATTTGTAGTGTCCTATATCTCAAACGCTTTTATTAAAATTTTGTATTTGGGCATAACTTGACTAATATCTCAGTGTATAAAAACTTTTTCAATAACTCAAAAATGGAGTGTTGCTGAATAAAGAATTATCACTAAATTAACATTATTTTTTTAAATAAGCTGTATCAATTTTATCACATGTTTATCAAATGTAGGATCTAAGTACGCAAATAATGTTGGTCCCCACATCTCCAAAAAATGTTTGGCATGGTGCTGTTATTAAAGATTATTGGTTTAAGATTTCATTCCAACTTTAGTAAAATAAGAAGATTATCGATTTAAAGTCATAAAACAAAATTCAGTTCAGGTATAATTGGTTAAAAAAAAAAAATAAATAAAATAAATAAAAATTAATAATGACTACAGTTATTGGAAGCTTGATTTTAACCCATTACGATTATGCTAAGGATGTTAAAATGTCACAAGAGAAGCAAGTCTAGGCCTTATTTAAGTATGTAAGTTTTCTTCTTTTTTTTTTTAAAGTAGGTATCCATGGTTCATCTCCACTTTCTGATTGACACCCACCAAATTTCACGTAAAGTAACCTAACCTAATCTAAACTAACATAACGTAATCTAAACTAACCTAACCGAACTGACGTTTTTGGTGATGGATATTTTTAAGTATATTTAATTTGAATTTTGTAATTGATAAATTTATATTTCTATTCCCTATAAATAGTTTTTACGAATATTAATATCATCCCTATAAATCATGATTGCACAATTTATTCCTCCAAAATTCAAGAAACAATGTCTGAATACCTTAATATAACTATTAACAGATATTCTGAACAGGTAATATGCATTGCAGCTTTACAACTATAAGACCTAAATGTAAATTGTGAACACAAGCAGTGTCTTGAGAATTCAAAGTTCCCTTTGACAAGGTATAGCAACGTGTTCAGCTACAAGTGTATATGAAATTGATTGATGATCAGTAACGTGTGAAGAGAGACATGTTTAATGTCTCTACTTACATCTCAACTTATAAATACAAGTAAAAGCTTTACTTTAATAGATAATGATACTTGTCTAAGTTTAGGTTTTACATTTTCTATAATGTTTTATATTGCATGTGGAGAAAGTTTGTGAGGAAAAAAAATCGATTTTAGTTTTGAGGTATCCTAAAACAAAAATAATTTTATGGAATGATATCTGTCTGCTGTTTATACAGTGTTTCATAGCCCATAAGATGTTCAACATATTTGGTAATATCTAGAAGTTTTTTTGAAACTCGAATTCTTTGCTGCTGAAAGACCAAAAACCAAACTTCAGATGAAACATAGAAAGTAGTGAATTGTCTCGTTCCAAATAGTAAACTGTGACAGGTTACGTAGGTTGGAACCTAGTTGATGACGTTCGTCGTGAAGATGTTAACAAAAAATATACTAAAAATAAAATGATCAAACCACACGAGTTAGGGTAAGCATATGGGGACCCAGTTATTTCTATAAAGTCGAAGTCTATTTAGCGACATAGTGCCAATAAATTAATGTATTCATCAAGTAAACATACATGTTCATAATCAGAATGACTTCTAGTTTTAGTTGATATCCTATATGTAATATTTCAAAAAAACTTTTCTTTTAACTCCATAGTATTTACCCCTTAACTACTCCAAGGTTTTTTCGTTACCGCTGTTTTTTCATATACGTGGGACAATACAAATAATATAAATGGAAAGTTTGATATATATATATATATATATATATATATATATATATATATATATATATATATATATAGGATGTCTGTGTAGACTCTCTACAGACAGACAAGCGGGAGAAATTATAATGGTTTTATTTACGGAGCCTAAAGGGAATACAAAGATACCTTGTTGTTTAAAGGCGAAAATCTTATCGAACATCATCTCCTTCTAAAACAAATAGAAAAGAAGATAAAATAAAGACCCCTAGCACCTAGCCCCTAGCCCCTACTCTAATAGCACCTGGGTCGAAAAGAACAAGAGTTAGCCGAGAGAGACAGGATAGGAAAGATGAAAGAGTGGAACCTAACATAAGACAACATAAAAAAATATGGAGATCCAGCTAGTGTTCCATGGGATTTAAAGGTATTAGCACGTTCGTACTTACAAAGCTCCTGAGGACAGAAAATACAAGAATCGTGAGGGCTGAACAGTAATTTACAGATAAAAATGAGGGACAGTCATTATTTTCCAAATCTTATTTTTCCTTAGATTCGTGGATCCTTAAAACGAATATTTTCACAAGAAATCAACACGGATTTTTGACCTCATCACAAAACTTTCACTATTTGTGGGAAAGTAAAATCAATATCATTAATATACTTTAAAACTATTAATGTGTCTTAAAACATCTGATCAGACGCCATTTTGAAACTCTAATTAGAAGTAATGGAGTTAGTAAAGGTTTAATAAAATAAAATTTCGAAAAACGTAGATAATATTGGTAAATGTCCGAAAGATATTATGGGGGGGGGATCATATTCTGTAAGAAATGTATTTGACAATAGTACAATTAAAATTTTTATTTTAGTTTCACAAAATCTAAAAATGGTGTAAGTATATTTCAAGGTATATATTTACGTGCTTTTGATCTTCTTTAAGACGGTAAAGCCAAAACTTTCAAAATATCACTTTAAGTTATTTTGTACAGTTTTGGCCGGTTATTTTGAAAATCTAAGAACGTCATGGCTGGTTATCAAACTTATCTGAGACCTAATTGAAATAAAAATTTATATTAGATTGGAAGAATATCTGATATTGTTTCAAGTAAACAAAATACTGTCACTTATTTATACACGAGAGTGTGTGTATTAACCCAGTCAGAATACATTTAAAGCTAGTGTACTTGACAGGAGCTTAGCATTAGGCCTACTTGGACGTCACACATATTATGTAAACAGGATATTCAAGTGCACTTAGGACGACGTTGTTTGATCAAAGAGGCCTACAGTCAGATGACTATATTTTGGGAAAATTTATATAGACAAAAACCAAAATAGAACAGTCTAAGGAAGAGATGACCATAGTTTCTTTATGGTTGAATATTGTAAAAAAGGAAAAGAAAAAAGTTGACAATATATTAAAAAGTATGTATATAAATTTAGGTAGTTATTTCTTGAAACGAAGAAAGTAGACGAACTTCACATGGTACTTACCAAGCCCGATAATACAATGTAATACAAACAGATTCTCTAATTGTAATGCCCAAAAGTTGGTTTATTGATCATCTAGGAAATGTTAAATTGTATTGCAAGATCAAACAGTTTTATACATTAGGGTAAGTTTGTTTAAAACAGTTGTTACAACATGTTTATGAATTCGTAATTAATTGTGTATATAACTGCTTTATTATCGTAGGCTATATGTCTCTTAGATATGATATGATTCTTAGATAGATGTATATATATTGAATTTCTCCATTCGCTTCGCTCGTGTCAGTACCTCGGTCGATCGTGAAGTAGAGTCCACTCGCTAAGCTTGTATCAGTGACACGGTATTACCATATGTCATAATTATACACGTATCAAATTTTCTTGGAAGGTCAGGATTTGGAATTACATATTTGACAATAACTTGTTTGTCACAGCAGCTACAAAATCTAATATTTGAAATTTGGTATAGGTGGGTATAGTGTGCTTATATGGAATTCTATTGGAATTCAGAAATATCGAATTGAAAATTTCAAAATGTGGAAATTTAAAACATTTTAATATATATATGAATTTTTAAACTAAATTAAGTGACATTTTTTGACTATTTCTTAGCAGATTATATCAATGCTTTAGCCTAACGATCGTTGTGCTCATGCGCCAATATATAGCTTGACTGCATGACGGGTTTGAACTAATATAACAATTACATTTTACAAAACTTAAAGTAGTGGAGGTTAAAACATCTTAATGGGGTTATCTAGGTACTTACCCAATCATATAATGTAGTAAAAACAGCTCTTCTAATACCAAAAATTATTATAAGGTAAATAATAATTATAAGGTAAATAATAATTATAAGGTAAATTAATTAACAGTGCGAGGTATTATAAGGTAAATGATATTGGTAGACCAAGGACTCTTATCCAGTAGGGTGTTAGTTTAAAACAGTTGTTACATAGGTTTTGTGGAATTTGTACATATATTACTACTTTCTTAACGCCGGCAAGGCCCTAACAGATTTCGTAGATGTGTTTTTATTAAAAAGTTTCCAATCGCTTCGCTCGTGTCAGTGTTTCTGCCTCGGCGGATATATGTGATAGAGCCATCACACGCTACGCTCGTGTCGTTAACTTTGCACTAACTTTGCACCTAACCTAACCTAACCTAACCTAACCTAACCTAACCTAACCTAACCTAATCTAACCTAACCTAACCTAACCTAACCTAACCTAACCTAACCTAACCTAACCTAACCTAACCTAACCTAACGTAACCTAACCTAACCTAACATAACCTAACCTAACCTAACCTTACCTAACCTAACATCCCATTTTCTTGGCAGGTTCGTTATTACATTTTCGACCATAAATTCGCTATTGATTATCGTAGAGAGTCTAAAAATCAAAAGAGTGAATTTATTATGAACCGTCTTTAAGGATATTAAATTAATAGTAATAGTAATCTAAACTGGAATATGATATTGAATGTCAATCATGATAGTGTTTTAAAGAAAATAAAAATTCGACCAAATTTGCAAAAGTCTCTTATAGCTGTGCTGAGTAAAATAAAACCAAATCTTAATACAATATCCTCTTCTAATTCCAGCGACGTAACCCGAGCCTCCCTCATTACATATTCACATTGGAGTGGAGTGGGTGTTCCACAGTTCTTAGCTCAGCAGTTTGTTGTCAGGGACCGCTTTTATATTCTATTTTAACCTCTTTGTATTCCGCACGCTTGGCTATTGAGACAAACTTTAATAAGTTTGGGTTTGTTTAAATGTATGAGCACTTCCTATTTGCATGAAATAAACACTGAAGTGTTGTTTCAGGGTAAAGTTTAATTCGAAACTTGTATAGTTGTTACGCTTTTGTGAGGAAGTTTACATACTGTCTTTAAACCGTTTATTAAAATAGTGAACACTAGACTTTGTTTTTTATAAGTGTAATATATTCAGAACAATTCTTATTAACATAATATAGTCACTTCTTAATGTAATAAATGACACAGTGTAACAATTGTAGACTATAAAATAACAGTAAATAATTTCACAGCTACTATACACTTGAACAAAATCAACTCATAAGACAAAGTTAAATGATTTATTTGTGGATGGCTCTTTGAATTATGATTGTGTTTTAACATTCATTACGATTACAGTGATGCTAAATAATATGTTTGTATACCCAGGAATTCTGACTGCCAATACTAAAAACGAACTTTTACCCCACCACTGATGGGCCTCGATGGCTGGTGTACCAGTTTGTTGGAGGCGTAAAAGTACTTTAATTCCTATTGATGCATATACGGAGTGTTTCTGGAAGAGTCTCCATTTTAAAATTAATATGCTGGACATTTGTAACACTACACATTTGCCACTTTACAGTTATGTTACATAGATATGGGAAAAACATACAGGGAGTTTAATTTTTTTGGGTTAATAAAACAAAATTGGCGGAATAACGAAATAATGGTACATTTTCAACCAAAATGATTTTATTTGCATAACCATTACAAATTGTTGATTTGAAGATAACATGAAATGTGTAGAATTGAATAAAGAAAAGTAAAAAAAAAAATAACATTAATAAATTACTAATGATCCAAATTTGATCTTTATTCGGATTGATGCCCATTACAGATATTCATCCGGCATGGTAATTCAATTTAGCGACCTCTTTGTGTGACAAAAGATATACAGTTTGCATGATCGTTATATTAAATTTTAGAGGAAAACTCTGAGATCAAAACAGTGTCTTTCTTGTGGGAATTGTAGTGAAGTTTTGGTTCATTCTGGAAGTCTGTAAACGATTTCTATAAATGAAAACATAAACATGTATGAAATGATAATATTTATTATTATTTTGATATTATCTCCTTATCTCTCTTTTATGTCATTTCGTCGCTTCCGTCCTTGCGGTTTGACCGAGCACCCGGTCCTTCACCCATTCTCCTCCTTCAGTAATAGCAATGACTACATAAATACTATAAGACACGACATGGCCATGTTAAATATTCTACGCTTATTCTTGAGTTGACCAATACCCGCTAGGTCGCTCTGCTAGAGAATCTGAAGTTGATGTGACTGGCGCTAGGTGGCTCTACGGTCAAACAATGTTTCAGGCGGGTAAGAGAAAACGCACTGATGCCACATATGGGACCAGAGATGCGAGGGAAGGTCGAGAATCGCTTATCTCAGCCCACGAACTGACAACACTGACTATGCTGACGGAAGTAAGTGAGAAGGTGCTGCTAGCGCTTTCTGGTAGCTGTGTGTCAAACTTGTGACGAACAGCACCCGTAAAGCGTAGACTATTTCCCTATCCTATGTCGTGTCTTATAGTATTTATGTAGTCATTGGTAATAGTATCACAGATGAATAGGAAGGACAACTTTTTTTCTTATTTTTAAAGAATAATAGTTGTTGCCTGTTTTAAAAAGGAAATGAAAACCAACCCATACCATAGTTCAATATATAAAGGTAACTTTTATTTAAAACAAAAAGAGGCGATTGTTTTTGTGAATTGATCAAAACTATAATGTACGACTTCTATTTAACTTCTCATGTTTTTGCGTTTGTTGTACCTCTTCTCTTCTACTTATTGCTTCCTAAATACAAAAGAAATTAACAACCCTAGCTGGGTACAATGCTTTAATTAAAGGTGGCACAGGAGTAAATCAGCGGCCATTAGAGGATATTCATGTTACAATACTTAGACTATCGTGTTACAACACTCAAGACCTTACTTATAGAAGTATTACTTTTAATTTTAGATAATAATATGTAATTCTAATTCATAATTTGTTTACGTAAATAAAACAATTAATTGGCTGCTTTCAACTACTTCAGCTTGAAATATTGTTTCCCATCCTTGATATTGGGATATCCAAAATCTCTTCGAATTGTTAAATAACTTTGAAGGAACAACTGCGAAAAACACAACTTAGGGTATACCAATAATTAGTAATCTATTTCTATACAGCCAAAAAATAGACTCATACAAGGTATTAATTTATATTTTTTAATACACAATTCCTTATAAAATCAATTTATATACGAAAGAATATATATATATTATCAAAAGAATATACGAAACTATTTTATATAAATGTTATCCTTCAATAATTAATTGTTTATTTAATTCACGGTGTGCTAATCTCTAGATGTTGTAGCTGAATCTACAACATTTCTTCATGTAAACTTGAGTTAGATCCTGCTATTTTATCTTTCCTATAAAGCTATTAGAGTATTCATGGGTTAATTGTCATTACAGGTGTCATTTTTAAGGTGATAATGACAATGAGGTATAGATATTGCTTTAGGGCTGAAATTCTGAGTCAACAACTATTGAAATACATTATCTCCAAACTGCATATTAGAAAATAGTACCAAACATGAAGTCTTCTTTAAATGTGATTTTATATGGAATTCTGTAATAAAAATAATGGTTTCCATTTGTAAATAATGACTAACAGCCTCTAGAAGGCCATTTTCGTCTTTAAAATTTGTGCTGTATAAATAATGGAGTTGAACTTCACCATAGTTGTAACCTAATTTTTAATTTCCTGCTGATAACTGTTCAAAAATTTAACGTTCTGAAACTTTCTGGACACCCAGTATTTAATTGTGATTTGATAATTTTGAAAATTTTGAATTTGTTTCCTTTAAAAATAATATTTTATTTCTTAGAATTCCACACATTTAAAACTCATCATATTGTTATGGTAGTATTTAATTAAATTGTCATTTATATTAAGGTGCCATAAATGTCACTTGGTAAAAACAGATTGCTGTAAGCTTATAGATCACATACTACTTCCCGAATTTGTAACTTCCAAGCCACCAACACTGGTGCATTGAATTGCATTATTTAGAGAAGTGAAGTTTAGTGTTTGACTGGTGGTTTTAGCGAGAAGGATAACTGTATACAGGCGTACTGTTACAGAGGTATACTGAGTCCGAAATTATTAATTTACAGAATTCCACTGCATTTGGAGTTGATTTAAGGAATTCTCTCTACAGAACAGACTAAAGTTGAATTAACTATCCAGGGAAATTAAAAATGTTTCACATCTAACACTTGTTTTATAAGAAAATAAAGGGAGAGGTTATTTAATTTGGATATATATGGGAGTTTGTTAATCAATAAAATGTCGTTGACGATTGGTTGGATTAGAAAATTATTTTATTTTGATATGTTTCAATATTGTATGATAGTAAAAAATGTTTTTTAAGAAATATCTAAATCGGGTGTCTATAAGAAAAGTACACAACAAGTAATTAAAAGATTTATTAACTTTATTCAGGTTTTAATGTGTCAAGTGATAGACCAACTCTTAAAATTTAATGTCTATTGTTACCATTCAGCTGATCATATTGCCGAGGTCCAACAATTAATTAACGTAAACATAACCTGCAAACGCTGTTATAATGAATGTGCAAGAGAAAGTACAATGCGTTGAGTGGTTCATTCAAACAAGATCTGATATTGTTGTTCGATTATACGTATGAAACTCGTTACAATCGATCACCTTCTACCAGAAGAAGGATTCGATTATGGTATGAAAAGTTAATGACTACGGTGAGTCTCCACAAACAGTAGTCTCAGTGTCGAATGAAGATAAAGGAAGGGTGCGTCTACAGAATTATAATAAATCCATACGTAACGCAGAAAATTATTTGAATAATAACTACTGTCCATAATATTTCTAAGATATTGTTTTTTAATGATATCGTAAAAATTGCAAATTTTACGATACTTAACACCTAATGATAAGATTGCCTGCAAAAAATTTGCTTGACAAATTGTCAGGAGATTGAAACTTTTTAAAGGAGATTTTATGAACAAACAACTTCCAAATTGTGAACAATCATAATTTAATAATTTTTAGTTCAGAAAATCCTCACTTTATGCAAGATCACACCAGAAATAGGCATAAAATAAGAATAATTTTTAATTTCCAAAAGCGTACATAGTACTTACGCTAATTTAGTTTGAAATCACCGCAACCAGTTTATAGTGACTGGTTTGGTAGACAGTAGGAAACGAAATAAAGGAGTCAGTTTGGTGGGAATTAAATCATTACGGTGCTTTGAGGCTGTGTGCAGTTACAATGTCTAGATGGTATAAAAAGTTGCGGTGTGTCATTTCATATGGTAAAGTTATTAGACCATAATTATTTCGTAAGAATATATCACTGGAAACATTTACATTGACGGATAAATATGCTTATCATAAGCTAGATGATTCACAACTTCTCGTGATACACTCAAGCAAAACGGTGCTCCTTTGCACTGTTAATTAATTGATATAACAGTTTCCTAATCACTGGGTAGGTCGTGATGGTCCTATACGTTGGCCATTAATGTTGCCGGACCTAACTCCTTGAGATGGGGGGGGGGGTTATATCACAAATCAGTTATACCGTTCAAATGTAAATAATATGGATACACTAAAAGGAAGAAACAGAAATGTCTTTGAGAGCATTAGTGTAGAAATATAACAATGAGTATGAAGAGTGAATGAAGTCTTGAGAATATATTACCAATTTGTGTCAAAAAGGTAGTTTTATTTTTTAAATAAATAAATAAATAATTTAAATTGCATTTTTTTTATAGACGTACGGTATTAAAAATACAGGGGTATTTACTTTTTAAACTGTAATGTTATTTATAAGTAATTATTCTTTGTTTGATATATATAAACTATAATTTATCAATAATTTAATATGGTAATGTAATAAAAAAATCTTTTTCAGTTTAAAAACATTATTTTACGAGTAAATTAGTTTTTTATTTTAACCATGTATTTGACACTTTGTAGTGCACCGATCAAGCCAAAAGAAAATTGTGAATATTTCAGTTTATTAATAGTATTTTTCATCACTAGGACCAAAAGCGAATATTTTCAATACAAACTCTAGTTTAACGGCCGAGGCCGAAAAATGAGCGAGGATCTAAAAGCTTCTTTTGGTCCAAGTGATGAACTATATTTTTCATTATACTGCATATAATATAAGAAAACAATTTCACCAAAACTAAAATGTTATTACCTATTTACCTTCAAATTGATGGTGACAGCTGTTTCAACGGTTATTTACAATCGAGAGTAACGGTTGTTTTTATATATGCTTTAGGCTACAATCGTTAATTAATTCGTTTAAAGGAAGTAACAGCTGATGATCTTGACCTCAGCTGATATTTTTAGGTCCTAGGACTAAAAAAAAAAACAACTTTAGCATCTCAATGCATGTATTGAAAACAGCTTTTTTTGAAGCAGATGATGAAAACAAATTCTCTGTTTAGTTTTATTATGTATTTAATAACTAAACTTGACATTATTGTTTGCAGAATATTTTGAGTGTTTAAATAAAATATGATTTAGAGTGGGTGTCCTCCACACAAATATAGTTTTAGTCTCAATACATTAACCCAAAAGTAATAAAACAAATAACAATATAATAATAACTTAAAATATATTTAGTGTTTTAACATTTTAAGATCATACCTCAGCACTGGGAAGACAAAAAGTGTTTAAATTTTGTTAATTTATGGCACGTTTTTATGTTAACGTACAGATGAGATTCCATTTTATTATAACTATTTTAGCTAATTAAATCGTATGAATTCATTTTAATTTTTTTGTAAGTGAAATCAAGTTTACAAAAAATCACAAAATTGAAACATGAATTTAAAACACAAATTTTTATATACGAAAAACACGACTACATAAAAGATTCTGAAGTGGATCTTCGATTTTTTTTTGGATTGCATAGTTTAGAAAACATTCAAAAATGATACTAAAACCCCTTAAAACTAATAAAATTTTCTATAAAATAATATCTTAGCTTATTATCTAATGACATATAAAGTTATAATATTGGTATTGACAGGCTCGTTCTGTAACGCAAAGAAACCCCGCGAGATGGCATTGTGGTGCTTCTGTCGTAGGATGCTCACTCCTCTTGACGCTCAGTGTACAGGCGAAAGTCTCTGTGATAACATTTCGTTGCGATTTTACTCCCTTAACCATGTTAGCTTCGCGATGTTTTGAGTAGTGAGATAAAGTTATGGTTCTGTAATAAATTTTCAATTAGGGTAAGTCGTAAGCTTTTATATTACATAAAAACAAATTTTATTAAATGTAATACTAACCTTTACACATTAAATATGTTCAAACAGAAGATTTTATACGTTGATTAGAATTTTGCAATTCAACCCTGCCAACCGGTTTATATTTTTGATTCACTGAAAGCGATAATAAAATTAATTTTCAAAAATTACGATATGTATTAATATGTAATAATTTTTTGATTTATTAAAGTAGTACAAAGAAGTTAAATTAATCCAAATGCTCTCATTTTTCTTGGAGGGTTATACATTTTTATAAATGTCCATTAATATAAAATTTTATTATAAAAAACTATACAAAATTAACAGTTAATAATTCCTTAATGCATTTGGTATTAACTAGCGTTAATTCATCTAAAATCTTTATGAGTTATACAAGGCCTTAATTTAAGAAGAAACAAATAAATCGAAAAATCTATTAATCTTTTAATCTTTTAAAAGTTTCAGCATTTATTATTTAACCCTTATATTTTACTTATGACAATTAAGTAAAATCTGTTAACATTAGTTTTTGAACTGTGCTGTGTCACATATAATATATTTATTTTCATTGTCAAATTATCGGTAATGGCGTAGATAAGTAGAAAACCTGTGGAAAATAATTAGTTTCTTATGCTTAAAACACACAAGATATAAGTTCTACTTATGTGTCGTAAAACGTTTATAACATTACTAAATTGTCATAAAATTCTTTTAAATATTAAACAAAAAAATTCTCGTTATTTTAAAATAAACATTTTTATTTAATCTCTGGTTCTTCTTGCGCCGGGTAACTAATCTGGTTTTATGTTAAAAATTAAAATAAAACTATTTATTTTAATATATTATACAAACTGAAATAAAATATAAAATTGAGGCGAATAATATTTTTAAACTGAAAAACTAACAAAACGCAAATAAACTATGCATTAGGTAACCCTTTACAAAATTTAAAAAATATATACACAATTAGTTTTCAAGCTTGACATCGTTATTGCTTAAAATTTTTGTACGAATTATAGTTTAATTATGGATCACTGATCTTATACAAGAATGAACTATAGTTTATAATTATATTGAAACGCCAATATTATTTTATTTGATTAATTATCATTTTAATTAAACAACTTAGTTATAAGTTGACGTAGATGAAATATGCACAGTCTCAGAGAGTCACTGTAATGAGATTGGGTGTTCCCAGTCCAAAGAGAATTTAACTGGATCTACAGTATTTTTCATGTAGTCTTGGGTTATATCTCTCTCTTTGACTTTTCTCTCTGATCTCTCTTGACCAACTCTTTTTCTCCTTCGATCCTGACTATAATGCATTTATATTATATTCTGTTCTTCCTTCTTTTAAAGGCGATGAAAATCGAGAGGTTTTTTGCCTTTATCCACATAAAAAATAATGATATATGCACAATGATATTTTTGGATTTTTTGTCACAATACATTTATTTTGACTCAAAAAGACAACTTAAATTATTCCACGGATAACTTGTTTTATTATTTGTTGTTCTTCCATCTTGCCTTCTTGTAGAAATTCCTTCTTTTTGGACAATTTGCCACAGGTTAACTATTTTAAAACTCTCCGTTTTAAATATTGTTAGGTCTTACTTTTTTCTTAATTCTTTTCCCAGAATGTCCCGTTTTTTATCTCCCTGTGATTACTGAGGCACTCGTAAAACTTCCTCTATTTTATTATATTACAGTTTATTACTGAGTTTACTTCCGAGTTTAATATTGATTAAATTTAAAAGATTCTTGAATACTGTAAGAAATAAAATGAGTATGTTACATGGCTGGTGCTGATAAATTTAATTGGTAATGAAAAAACAAATTCATTAAAATGGAGTTCTACCAAGTACCTTCGGTCAATAGTGTAAATCGTATTAATTGGTAATATCTACATGTATTTTATTTAAGTAATTATTTAGCATTTATTATTTCTTTTTTATTGATATAAATAAATATATAATGTTTTTGAATGAGTGGGGGTGAATGATACTATTCCAGTTTTAAAATTACGAAAATTAATTTGAAATATATACGGTTTCAATAAAAATGTTAGTTATAATTTGTGTTTTAGGAGTGAACCTCACAGATATTGATATATTTCATAACGCTCAACATTAAAAAAAAAAACTTTATACCCTCCCACCCCCCACTAGAGATAATCAAAAATTGATTAATATTATTCTCAACAGATTAAAAAAAACTTGTTCTCATCCCTAACATAAGTGATTATTAAAAATGTGATTTAAGTCTGACCTTAATAAAAAGTTAGTAAAGTAGACCACCACCCATACATTTACAAATACTGAGATAAATATAAGAATTGACCTAAATATCTGTCGTTTAGAGTTAAAATGTAATATTATAGACAAGTAATACTCTATTATATGTATGATTAAAACATATTACAGAACTTTATGCACTATTAATTAGCATGAAATCTTACAATTTTTCAGAACAGCTTGAAAATGCGTTTATTTTAACGTTTCGATGGTAAATATTTCGAAAATCGATGATTTTAAGAATGGCTAAAATAGCGGTAAAAACTCTTTCTTGCTAATTTACTAAAATAAATAAGTGGTCTTCTAACACTTAGCAGTCGGCTTTAATATTTATTTCAAAATTATAATACAGGGTGACCAATAAAAGATATTTTTGTCCTAGTAAATTACTACGATTTATTTTTGAAATATGGTTTTACCGATATCTACCTATCCTTTGACTTATAATAAAAACATTTTATATCATTAAGTTCACGGTTCAAACGCCATAAAATTATGTCTATTATAATATTTGTGTGTGAAACCAACAGTTTTTTAAAAGAATTGGAATCCTAAATTTAAGTAGACACCAATTTAAAATGTTTATGTAAAATATTAAAAGATTTTCTGATAAAATACAATCTAATATTCTAAAACATTTTTCAATATTTGGCATAGATATTTCAATATATTCATGAGCTTTTGATATATTATTTTAAATATAACACAAGCAGTTAGGTTAAATTTATTGCTTGTTTTGATGTACAAAATAAGAGTTCGTAAGACATTTTATGATTGTATGAATAAAAGTATACATTATTAATTAAATTTAATATTAAAGAAATTTAAAACCTAAAAATTAATATAAAACATTATACTAATTTATGGAAGATGTTTAATAAATATTTGAAACTTTATTTATTAATTATCTTACACCATAAAAAATAAATAATTTCATGTATTTTCAAAACATATTTTATTAATCTAACACTCTCTTTCTAAAATACTACATACAATTTCTTACAAATAAAAATAAAAAAACATATTAACTGATACCAAAGTTTCTAATAAATTTCTTCTTCTCAAATGTTAATAACTTAATCGTAATTATAGCAACTACATTTTACTTTCACATGGATTCTGTTGTTCAGTAATTTATGCATTGTTTTGTTGATAAATAAAATTCATTAAAATAGCGTAGACACAGGGTGAGGAATGGGTAGACCTACATCCAACCGAGGCTTACATTCAATTTTTATTGTTACGTTAAAGTAAAATATTTGCAAAGTTCCTTATTTTTAAATAGCTTATATTTGTGACTTACATATTCAGTACAAGCATCTATTACTCTACAAGTATTTTAAATAAATACTTAGTGTTATTAATATATTTAAACAACATTTTATATAATGAAACTTGTTTAGATACAATAAATTTTATAATTAATGTCATATCTTAACAACGGTTTTAATCTAATTCCAGATATTATTTAGGTGTTATTCTGATAAATAAATTAAAAAATTTTAACTTGTTAATGTAAAAAACATGCAAATCGGTCAGTAATTAAAATGTATGTTCTGTTTTTGAAAAGTATCTGTGATTATGACAGTTTAACAATTTATAAAATACACAGAACCATTTATTGAATTTCAGATTTTATTTTGACTCGTCGTAAACGATAATTTACATCACATTCTAGTTTAAAAGATTATATATGTTACAGGCAATATATAAAATCGACATTCTATAGAATTCCTTGACATTCTATACAATGTCTAACAATTTTTGGCAAAGTATGAAATAAAGTAATTTCGTTAGATCTTTATTCACTTTGCCTAGGCATATTGTAAAATGCGTACGGTTCTTCATGCAAAGTATAAATGAACAGATATGCTCATAAAATTATTTATTTATAATATAAAAAATAATAAATGGAGAAAATAGGATGTGTGTGTACTAAATATTTATTGATATAAATGAACCTAACTTTACCTAACTTAACGTAACCAAAAATCCATTGAAAAACCGGTATTCTAAACTCCACCTGAAGTGCAGCTAGAGTCCTACAGAATGCTTAAACAAATTATGAAATATGCTTGATTTCATACTCTCCCTGCCAACTTTAGGCAATTTATATAATACCGAGACTTTGTATGCAATGTCTGATTTAATACATTGCGGTAATTAAAACTTGCAATTTTTTACCATCGACAGTAGAAGAAGTATTTACTGACTTTATCATTTTAAAATCTCCAATTCCTTTTAATTTGTTCACCAAAAACCGTTGTTTTTATAAAAGAAAAAAATTCTCTATCACACTAATTACTCGATATTTTTACAATCGACTAATTCCATAATAACGTATGAAGGATAAACTAATTAAAAATCAATTTATATATCCTCACTAAATCCTTGGTATTGAAGTCCACTTACTCATACAGGATAGGTAAAATAAAAGCTCGTAATAATATTGGTAAAAGAAGATATTATTGGAATTGCTTTTCCAAATCCTTTAAAACTGTAACAGTAAGTAGGGTAACGGCAAAATAAAGCTTTTTATTCACCCTCCACTTCATATTATATTATTTTATTCAATAACATAACGTAAATAACGAAAGAAATGCTCTCAGAGACTCATTACAATCCCGAGGTATCCCTAACGGGATCTACAACCTTTTTCATAATTATCTTAAATTTATATGACC